>MU223209.1:316972-370442 GCA_018584345.1 Thuja plicata | reverse complement strand
ATCTATATTCTGCAGATTAGATAAATTAGACTCGCATTGTTTGTTGTATATGCTTGTCTTCAATTTTCAGCAATTGGGTATAAATATAAGAGATATAATAATATAGAGGCATGTCTCCTTGAGGAGATATGACTCTATATAATAATGTCTCTTCTCATTATAAATTAGAAACCGATAATATCTAATCGGTATTTTGCATATTAATAAAGTAAACTTTGTTTTTAGTGACACTCGATCGGTGTCACTCATATCACATGCTAATTTACATGCCATGACCGATGGTAATCGGTATTTAATCGATGGCAGTTTAACATATTAACTAAACCGATAACAGTCGATATCAACAAAACCGGTATTATCCAAGGTTGTTGATAATATGTAATGACCGATGTTTAATCGGTATAACATAGTCATATGAAACATGAAATTTTATTTAATCAATTTTAATATACATTGAATATTTATATTAAGATATATAATAATAACATTATTAATATTATATATATTAATATGCATATGTAATGTAGAAAATATATTATTTCATATTATTTTCTCTGAATAACAATATTATCAATTTATGTTTGTTTAATTCAATATTATAAAGAAATAATCTTAAACATGTATATTAATATATATAGTAGTAATGTCCATTATTATAATATATATATTAATATATTATTTATCATTTTATCTGATCGAAGCTATAAACATCAACAACATCAAATAATATTTATTAAGTGAATGATAAAATACCAAATCACTTAATAAATATATTTCACATTTTAAAATTAACATGCAAAAATTATAATAAAAATAAACCTTTAATTTTTGACAGCAACTTAGGTTCACATTTTAAAATTAACATGCAAAAATTAAAATTAAAATAAACCTTAAATTTTTGGCGGCAACCTAGGTAGGCATACAATGTCATTCGTTCTTCTAATTTAAATGAATTTTTTTCTCTCCTTTGAACTGCCATGCTAACCAAGGTTTTCCAGTTGTTATGCGGTTTTTTGATGGTTTTCTATGCATATGGTGACATCTAGCTGAGGTAGATCTGGTAAGCTCATGTTCTCTCATGTCAGGAAATAATGAAAAAGTCTTCTATGTCTTTTTATGCTCCAAGTTTGAGCACTGTGAGTCTAAACCAAAAATGTATGTTATTGGAAGCCTTTTGTGATTGTGCCATTGTTTTTATTTGTAATTATTTGTTTTGTTCTTCAAATGATGTGTTCTTTTCTAAGATTAAGATGGTCATTTTTCTTGTTTGAATACATTTGGATCTTGACTTGAATCCGTTCTTCTTATCTGTGTTTTTTCTTGCCTCTTTTTGGGCTTGAAGTTCACTATCTCTAGCTCATTAGATCATTGTCTTTTATAGAAAGCATATCTTTGTCATATTATAGTCCATCACTGCCCCTTTTGGTATCTAACAATGTGTCACTATTTCACACTATTTTTCTACTACACCCCTAATCGCTGCTTTGAGAAGCATCTTTGTTTTGCCCTACCTATGATCATTGCACCATCTTGATACATTGGAACACTATTTTAACCTTCCATGTGACATTGTTGACACATTTTTAAAATTTCTTTCATTAGATTAAAATAATGAGGTTTTTTTTTTTCGATCGGTAATATATTATATAGATTCCAAAAAAGAATACAAAAGAAGGTCATTGTGTAGGCCAAAGTGCAACATTACATTGTCCAAGCCAGACATGTGTATGTAACTGAGACTAAATTTGAATAGTCGTGACATAGTATAGTGTAGAAAGACCCAAAAAGTAGAGAAACAACCAGAGACACTAGAGTATATGCCCTACAAATGAAACTGGCCTAGAGTATCAACAGAGCATCAAAAAGAATTTAAATATTTTTTAGGAGAAGAAGAGTAATATGCTACAGTCTACCACCAAACTAGATCAACCTTAAACCAGGTTTATAAAGTTATTACAAAAAGATTTTTTTTCCCTTAAAAAAAAATTCTATGATCATGATTCAGCCCATCCACTATTGTTGTCTCTTGGGATAGTATTATCCCATCCATCATCATTGTTGTCATTTTGGTTCACATTTTTGTTTGCATTCTAGTTCTCTTCTTCATTAGCCCAGTAGTTGTGACTTTCCTAGTTGTCTACTAAAGTTGTGTTTCCAATTCCCTTGTTAAGGTTGGTTGTGCCTTTAGATGTACCAGCTTCTTGGGGATCTTTGGTATATGAGGTAGATTGGACCTCTTTCTTGAATATGATCATGGCCACCTCTTTTATCAATGAGTGTAATCTCTTCCTTGGTACTTCGATGACTGCAGTGACCTGTGCAACAATATCAAAAAGTGTGAGTTTGATAGAAAAATCAATAAGATCTCTCCTTTTGTCTTGGAAAATCTCCTCATTCCTCAGTTTCCAAATGGTCCACGAGGTTATAGGAGTTAGAGAAGCCCAAAAATTATTCATTTTCCAAGTAAACTCATCCACAAAACCCAAAACAACTTCATACCAAGAGAGGTTATTAGGACAATTCCAAGAAATGGCTCGACCAAGGAGACTGGACCATATTTTATTAGCAAAGGGACACTAAAAAAAAAGATGCGTATAAGTTCCAGGACACTTAAAAATGGAATATACAACATTCAGGATACCCCATTGAGACATAAAAGATCCAACAACCACTTTTTTTTAAACAAAGCACTAAAGACATTATATTTTTCCATTAGTATATGCAAGGAAAAACATGATAAACACCGTCAGTTTATACTACATCGATAGACATGGCACAACACTACCCGACGCCAAGGTTACCAATTTTTATAAGTATAAAGCATCCTGACGCAACACTATTCAGTGTTACCCGATGACAAAAAAGGCAAAGGAACACAACGAGTAACCAACAGTGCAACCCGATGAAATAGTCAAGAGTGGAACATGATAGATGAAGGGAACCTGACTAATAGTTTAAAGAAGGAACACCGATAGACTTTCAGTTCACACCGACAATCAGATACTGAGATTCAGTTACATCCCACAAAAAGTGGATCTGACTTCCATGCCAGATAAATCACTGAAGTTTTATATTTATCTTCTTGATTTGTTTTAAATCCATTATGTGAGGGAAAAGAAATGTAATTATTATTATTTTTATTAGTCTAACTGATTTAAAACATGCAAACTAAAGGATCAAGGTCAAGTTGTATACCTTGGATCTAGAGTTAACATTGTTATGCGTGATTCTAAAATAGGTCAAAGAACCTGTATAAATAGATGATCAATCAACTGTGAACACATTTTTTGATGATGATTGTAGCCTCTGAGAGCATCTAAGGTTTAGACAAGAGAATTCAAGAAGAAGCACAGAAAAAGATCAAATCAGTTTTCAAGAACAAGAACCAAGGCTACCGACAAGCATGAAAAGGTACCAATCAATCACTATAGGTGATATTCATATACTGTAAGCTTTAATGGATCTGTGATCATAAATTATAGATTTCATATAGTTAGGTCATACATATTGTACACATTCTAATAAGTGTAGTACACTTAAGAAATCATTTCAAGGAAGGTGGATTTAACAATCCTATTGTAAATCTCTTAACCGAGTGCACACTACATCACTGTTGCTAAAGCTCTTAATAAAGTAGATCCTAAAAATTCTCCACTTTAAATACTCCTAATAGGGTAGATCATCAGAACCGATCAAATTGTAAGCCTTAACCGGCTCCTTTCCAATCTGCAGATAGTGAAGTTTTGTGGGTGCCATCCCCACCATAGTTTTTACTTCCTAACAAGAGTTTTTTGAGATATCATATCTTGTGTTATGTGTCTATTACTTTCATGAATGTTTCTATGAATGTTACATACAATTAAGGTTATGAATTAATACTACATGCATAAAAAAGAACATCAGATTTGGTCGGTACTACAATAAAGATTGATTGCTAATGAAGTAAGGTGAAAAGTGTTAAAAGTTTTAGAGGTACTGATTCACCCCTCCCCTCTTAGTAATACTTTCCATTAATCCCAAAAATTGGTATCAAAGTTGAGTCTCTTCTTTGAAAGCTTAAAGGCTTAAGAGAAAATATCATACAATGGAGAAGTAAAAACTTGATAAAAAATATTGAGAATAAAAAGCTTGAAATTCATATGTTCTATGAACAGTATAAAGAAGCTAGAATCAACATGAGATAGTTGCTGGATGAAAGAAACAATATGGCATCTCACTGTAATGAGATGTATTATCCCGAGGAAGAGATTCTAGATTTCTTTGAGTCTTCAGGATAAAATACAAGCAAAGCATCATATACATTAGAAGAGAGCATCACAAGGCTAACTGAAATCAAGCTACATCTGGCTGGACATGTCAAATCTCTGCAAATCGGTCAAGAGACGTAGATGGTAGGGATGATTGATGTCATGAACAATTCTAGGAAAGACGAACAAGAAAGAACACTAGCTATTGATGATAGAAGAAAGATCGCAGAAAAGCTACAAGAAAAAGAGTTTGAGATATAGAGACTTGCAAAGCATCACCATGAGATTACAAATCAGATTATTCTTATGAGTTAAGAAGCAAACATAATGAATATGGAACTCATTTAAAGAATACAGATTATTAGTGAACTAAGAGAAGAGAATGAAAAACTAAAGCATGAGGTTAGAACTCAGAAATGCCATAATGACATGATTAAGAGAGCTGAAGAAAGTATAAAAAGGATGGATGAATTCTTGAATGCACAAAGAAGACCCAACACCAACACTGGACTAGGATACATTGAGCATGAAGAGTCATCCAATGAAGCTAATACAAAAGATGCCTACATCAATCCTAGACCAAGGAAGATGACATACAATCACTGTGGAAAGAAAAGCTACACCTCTAATGTTTTTAGGAGGAAAAAAAAATGTATTCCTAAATCCTCATTTACATATATAGGACACTGTTATAATTGTAGCAAGAAAGGACATAAAGCATATGAATGTAAATCAAAGGTGAAAGAACCTAAGAAGGAAACCTATATGGACAAGTATTGGCCCACCTGAAAAATGCATGGGCACACATGTCTTGAATGCAAGAAGAAGGATATTGAAGCATGTAAACCCAAAAATCAAGAAAATGTATATAAACTGAGCAGAGTCGGTAATTCATATGTTTGGGATTACAATACATGGATAAATTGCACATGTGGTAGATATGGTCACATTTTTGCAAACTGCATGAGAACATGGATCGAAAGGTCTAGAGGCTGGACCAACCTAGGAATGGCATGTTTACACTGTCATAAGGTTGGACATCTAAAGAAGGACTGCAAAGACCGAATAATAGAAACCACCACTTTTGCAAATGGTAACATCACTGAAGACATCAAGAAAATGAGAAAGCAAATGTGGAGGGAAGCTTCAACCATTGAGGAAGATGGACCAAGCAATGTAGTAGGTGACAACTCATCCCATGGATCTGGTGACATCACCACCCCCGCCTAAAAGATGAACAAGTAAGTATGGAACTGCACTACACCAAGTCATATTTTGCATGAGTTCCATTATATAAATTGATAGATAGTCAAAATTTGCATGAATAAAGATGCATATTATGTTACTTGTTACAATTTTGAGAAAACAACCCCGTAAGTAAAAACATACCAAAAAGCATCGGTGAACATAAAAGGATGAGCTATCTACACTTACCAAGAATCATCGGTCAACACATAAAAATGCTAAGTTGCTAATGTAAACCAGTATTCGTCGGTAAGGAAGCAAAGTTACAATGTTGTCTTGACACTACACTGAGATCCATCGGTAAAAGAAATAATCTCAATAGCTATCCCAAGCATCATGTCAACACTAAGAATGTTATTTTAGAGTTTACCCAATGAACTTTGTCTTCATGACCCGACGAGTTGTTGAGAATTTATGATAGACTTAGGGAAAAATTCTATAAATGCTCGACAGAAGCACTGCATTCTTCACACATGAATTGAGAAAACACAATAGAGTGAAAAAAAAGCAAAAAGAGAGCCGTTAGCAGAGCATCCTCAACTCGATCCAATGCACTCCAAATAGATCACTCACAAGTTACATGGATCGAAGTAAGTACCAAGCGTACCGAGAACTCTGCTATTATTTTTGAAAGAGCCCTAAATTCGAAACACAATGGCAACAACTTCAAGAACAACCAAATTGAAAAGTGAAAAGAATAATGTCGTTAATCTAATCATGAATGGAACTTGTGTGAATCCAAAATACAAGATATGCCCAAAGATTGCATCGCAACCCGATGATTCTGGTGCATTCTCAAAAATTCCACCTAGGGTTTTGTTGATAGAAGTTGTTAGATCGTATATCCACTACAAGATCACTGAGATTGGTGATCTGGAGATAGATCAAGATTATAAGAAGCTACATGATGATCAAGGGAACCTACAGGAAGAACATAAGCACTTTCAAGTAAAATGGAAAACAAATGCCCTATATTTCCCAAGGGTTTTCAAAACTGACTTGATTCGGTTAGTTCTAAGTAGAATGCATGATCGAAAGTTATGGTTGGATAAACCCAAGCAAATTACAAAGGATGTATTACAGGCTGTAATAGGTTATCCTATAACTGACAAACCAAAATCTCACAAGCATCCCTCTCGACCAGAAGTTGAGAAACTCACCAACGCTGTATGGGATAATCGAGGACTTAAGGTGAACACCATCACCAACGAGGAACTGAGGTTTGGTGCATGTTTCATAGGGTACAAAATGTTTCAAGCTATCAGGATAAACAACATAGAATCAACAACACTAAGAACAACTTACAAGATTGTCATGAAAGGAATACAAATGGATATATGTGAGATCCTATTGAAGCAACTTGATGAAAATATGACAATAATCAGGTCTTCCAAGACAAACGCATGTAAGTTCGGCTCACTTATAATGTGTATATTATTTTATTTTCAATAATACTTTCCTTCAATTGGAAAAGTGAAGTGGGACACCACCAAACTAGTCACATTATAAATAAGTGACCTTATAAAGTCACTAGGTGACAACTTTGATTCAGCGATGACTGAATACTTCCTTGATTTCAAGGAAAAGATGATGGAGAGAGTAAGGATCCTTGAACAATTAATTGAAAATCATAGGGATGAGATATGTTTTATGGTGGATTTAGATTTTACTCACATTAAGCCAGTTGTACCAAGGATAGTCTGCTTACCACCACTTGACTATGAGATAAACATAGATCAAGAAACAAATGCAATTGATGCAATGTTGAATGAACCACTTGACAGTAAGCAACCAAGATTTGAAAAATATGAAGAGGCAAAGTCTAAAATAAAAATAGGCCTAGTCATAAAGAAGATTGTCAACAAGAAAAATAAGATGGTAAAGAATCTTGAGAAGTTGTTTTCTTTAAATGAGGAGGAGAAAGAACAAATAGAGGACATCAAGGAACAGGGTACCATCGGTGAAGAGGAAGATAAGAAAGAAGTAGATTCTGAAGACACAGAGTCTGATGTGCCTCTACCTCCAACCAAGAAACCAAGGACTACAGTAGCTCAGAGGATAAGGAGCCAAACTACAAAGAAAGATACTACACCTCTTAAGAAAGATCAAGTGAGGACCTATAAGAGGAAGCAACAAACAAACAAGAAAACACCTACCAAAAGGAGGCGAAAACTCTTTAGAACCAAAGCCGACATTGAAGATTCAAAGTAGGATGAGCCTGAAGTAGAAAAGAAAATCTTAACCCCTAGAACAATTGACGAGATTGTTGATTCAATTGCTACAACATGTACCATGACTGATAGGAAAACTAGACAATGGGTAAAACTGGAGCCCGAGGAAAAAAATAAAATAGAAGATGCAATAATCAGGGCTATGGTCAAGTTCAAATATGTACCAGTTGAGTTTGCTAAAAAAATACCCAAACCACTGAGTGAAAAAATTTCAACATGATGGTCTTATGCTTTAACTTCAAAAAGGAAGGAAGGGAGAGGATACTTGTAACACTCATGCCTCCTAAATCCAAAATGGAAGAGATAAAAGAAATGATGGAAAAATATTCCAATAAATTTGTGACAAAGATAAGAACCTACAAGGTGCTACAGGGGAAGTTCTTAGATCTTGACAACATGTCAGATGCTAAATGGAGAGAAATTCTTAATCTACCTATAGAATCAACAAGCTGTGAGAATCCATTACTTCTCACCGAAACACCTCATATAGAGGAGCAGAAAGAAAAAGCAAGTCTAGAGCACATTGCCTTGGATAATATGGAAGATAATGAGCCCAATGACTTAGATAAAGTCATGGATGATCTTGACTTCAAGATATTACTCACTATGATTCTGATAAGGATCCAAAGAAGGATGATGATGTAATATTCATATCTCTTAAGGATCAAGAAAAGAAACAAGAATTTAAGACACCAAGAAATAAGGACATGGATGTTGCTGATGAGACATGGCCAAACACTTCAATCATTGACAAAAAAGGACTATACCCTGCAGAACAAGCTCAAAAGGATGAAGATGTCACTGTTCAACAAGCTCAAACTGACAAACATGACACAACTATATATGCAACACAAATGAGCACACAAAATAATATGCCAGTACTAATGAAGGCCATCAATCTGATAGAAGGACAAGAAGAACCTACTATAGACACAAGCATACCCATAGACAAGGGTGATGTAGAAACAAAGGATACAATAGATGAATCTAAAGATACAAATGCAGAACAAGCTGCTACCGATGATCAGCAAGACAAGTCTACTAATCAGAATCAAGAAGGATAAAAATAGGTAGAAGAGGAAAATCAGAAGGAAAAGAGTGAAGAAGAAAAGACAGATGAACTAAAAAATAAAATAGAAGAGAAATCTGCTGATACACCCAAGGTTAATGAAGAGACATCTTCACTAAACCAACAGGTGGACACCGAGTAGAAGGAACAAGAAGTTTCATCTACAAATCCTTCACCGAGAACCTCAGAGAAAACAAATGAACTAGCAATTGTAGTTGATACATCTGCTTCTACACAAATCTCAAGGAAGAAGAAGAGAAAGATCAAAAATCCAATCACTCTGGATGAAATAATTGTGATTCCAGTATGTGATCCTAGAACATTGGATCCTACTGAGTTGACAAAGTATGCTAGACTTTGTGAAAGGAAAGCTATCCAAGATAACTAAGAAAGGCCACAAAAGAATCAAAGGTACTCAAAGTTGCAAAAGGAATCCTCCAGAAAATTGTACTTGATATAGTTGTTGATCATACACCTCCAATACTTGAGCAATTAGTGGTTCTCACCGACACTATCACATCTCAGAATATAGATGTTGAAAAGGCTATGGAAGCAAGACTTGAGAAGAAATATGAATTCAAGTTAGTAGAGAAAATAAGCCAAGAAGTGGCACTGCACAAGGTGAAGCTATTTGAACTGCAAAAATTGATGGTGATCTTCAAGCTAGTGCACAAGGTCTCACAAACACTGAAGATGCAATCAAATTGTACAATGACTAGCTCAAGCAAGCTAGGAAGTTGAGATAGGATATTTAGATTGCAGAAACAAAGTTCAGAGATGAGGTGAATGAACTTCAAGCTCAGCTCTTACTAACACTCACATTACTACAACACCATATGACATAGGTAAGAACACTTATTGTCACCCAAGAAATTTCTGTCCTAGACAACATTTATGATATTCATGCCAGGATTGAACTAGATCACATGGAACTAGAACTCCTCAAAGAGAAATGGGAGAAAATGATAGAAGATATCAATAACAATCACTCCCACATTCTTGACACTCTGTAAGTTGCACATTTTTGTCACATTTATGACAACTTATAAGTTGTACATTTTTGTCATGATTATTAAAAAGGGGGAGATGATATGTACAGTCAATAATCTTATGAAAAAAGGGGGAAAGAGAAAAAAAGGGGGAATGTATAGTACAAAGGCAAGTATACATGTACATATACTTATACTATACTGATGCATACACTTAGGGGTAGTCATATAATGACAAGGATATATACATGGTGTACATACTAAACACTTTAGTATTTTGCACATATCAGTTTTTGATACTAATGTCAAAGGGGGAGATTGAAGACATTATATTTTTCCATTAGTATATGAAAGGAAAAACATGATAAACACCGTCAGTTTATACTACACCGACAGACAGGGCACAACACTACCCAATGCCAAGGTTACCAATTTTTCTAAGTACAAATCATCCTGACACAACACTATTCAATGTTACCTGATGACAGAAAAGGCAAAGGAACCTGACGAGTAACCAATAGTGCAACCCGATGAAACAGTCAAGAGTGGAACATGATAGATGAAGGGAACCCAAAGAATAGTTTAAAGAAGGAACACCGATAGACTTTCATTTCACACTGACAATAAGATACCGAGATTCTGTTACATCCCGCAAAAGTGGATCTGACTTCCATGTCAGATAAATCACTGAAGTTTTATATTTAGCTTCTTGATTTGTTTTAAATCCATTACGTGAGGGAAAATAAATGTAATTATTATTGTTTTTATTAGTCTAACTGATTTAAAACATGCAAGGTAAATGATCAAGGTCAAGTTGTATACCTTGGATCTAGAGTTAACATTGTTATGCATGATTCTAAAATAGGTCAAAGAAATTGTATAAATAGATGCTCAATCAATTGTGAACATGTTGTTCAGTGATGATTGTAGCCTTTAAGAGCATCTAAGGTTTAAACAAGAGAATTCAAGAAGAAGCACAGACAAAGATCAAATCAGTTTTCAAGAACAAGAACCAAGGCTACTGACAAGAAGGAAAAGGTACTAATCATTCACTATAGGTGATAGTCATATATTGTAAGCTTTAATGGATCTGTGATCATAAATTATAAATTGCATATAGCTAGGTCATACATATTGTACACATTCTAACAAGTGTAGTACACGTAAGAAATCCTTTTAAGGAAGGTGGATTTAACAATCCTATTGTAAATCTCTTAACCGAGTGCACACTACATCAGTGTTGCTAAATCTCTTAACATAGTAGATCCTAACAGGTCTCCACTTTAAATACTCCTAACAGGGTAGATCATTAGAAGTGATCAAATTGTAAGCCTTAACCGACTCCCTTCCAATCTATAGATAGTGAATTTTTGTGGGTGCCATCCCCACCACAGTTTTTACTTCCTAACATGAGTTTTCTGTGATATCATATCTTGTGTTATGTGTCTATTACTTTCATGAATGTTTCTATGAATTTTACATATAATTAAGGTTATGAATTAATACTACACACATTAGAAAGAACATCAGATTTGGTCGGTACTACAATAAAGATTGATTGCTAAAGAAGTAAGGTGAAAAGTGTTAAAAGTTTTAGAGGTATTGATTCACCCCTCCCCTCTAAGTACTACTTCCCATTAATCCCAACCAGCACCCATCTAAAACATCAAATTTTAGGTTCAACTTGTGCATGCCAAAAAAAATCAAAGAAGAAACGACCATCTATTACCTGACCAGTTGGGTCCCCAACTTTGTATGATTCTATTAGTAATATTCATATCATCTTTGAGCATATTATAAATTCTTTTACTAGAAAAATCTTTCAATAATTTACCATCACTCCACTTTAACTAATCCATCATTTTCTTAGTGTTCAAAATCTTACCAGGAAAGAATTTGCCCACATCTTTAGCAATCAATGTGTAAGTTTTTTTATGTGTTTTAGGGAGGTTGAATTTATGACTGATATCTTCCCAAGAACTCAATCTATTGTCAACCAGTACATCTTGAATTATATAAATCCCCTTACTCTTCCATGTTTTAGAAGAACAACATTTTGTTAAAGCCAACAGTTTGTCCTTTAGATGAATGCCCCACCAAATAGATCTATCAATGACAACAAAATAGGGCTTTTTCCCAACAAAATTTCTTGAAAAAATTAGTGGTCTTACCTGCCACCATGCCATCCAAATGGAATGGAGGACCTTAGACACACGGACCTTAACCTCAAAATCACCCAATATAGTGTCAAATATAGGCACTTGCTTCCATTTTTGTCCCTTTTTTGATGGCTTCCATTTCAATATTATTTATGACTAATACCTTCCATGGCTCATTACATTCCAAAGCTCTGAGTATGTATTTGGCTGCTAAGGCAATACCTTGTGTCCTTAAGGCTGGTTTTCTATTCAAGAGTCTTTGCTTGTTGTTTGAAAACCTTTTTGGGATTGACCTTTATGCATTGATTCATTGCCTCAATATTTTCCTCTGTGTTATGATGAAATTAATTTCCTATAGAACTCACTGAATGCCTCCAATGTTTATTTGTTATTTCTAGTGGTCCCATTTTCACCTTTTATGGCAATTATTTCTTCTCTACTATGTTTGGCTGTAATGAGATTGAAGAAATATTTGGATCCCTTGTCCCCATATTTAATCCATCTAGATTTGGCTCTAACTTTTTAGCCTTGTAATTTATAGTCTTGGGTCTTCCTCAACTACATTTAAGCATCAATGAGTGACTTCTCTAACTCTTCATTGTTTCCCTTCTCTTCGAGTGTTGCCTCAATTGTGATGATTCTCCTTTGCTGATTATTTTCCTCATAGTTTCTATCCATGGCCTTTTTTAGCACTGGGCAAATTATTAGTAAGCTAGTCCCATAATGTAATCCTTTCTCAAAAATCATTTGGTGCATATATGTTGCACACTCCAATTACTTGGTCATTATCTTTGAGCATGGCCCAAATTACCCTGTTACATGGAGATACACCCTATTTTAAAATCTTATCACTCCATTTGTTTCCTATCAACATGGAAACAACTCCTTTTCCTCTTTCATATTTTTAAAATATACATGAGGCTATGTTCCAAATGAATTTAAGTGTGTTATAAGCCCTAGCATCAGTGACCTTGATCTCCTGCAGACATATAATATATTTATTTTGGATTTTATTGCACTAATTCATAACCACATACTTCTTATCAGACATTTCTAAACCTCTAACATCCCAACTATGGACATTCATCATCATTATAATTTGGAGGGGGGTTTTTTATTCTTGTAAAGTCTGGTAAAGCAATTTGGCATAGCTTTATTCTTAGGGTTGTTGCTTCTTTCATTTTTCTTCAAACTGTTACTCCTCTCATACATTTTTCTCTTCTTTTTTTGCTAACAACTTCAATGAAGTCATGCTCCTTCATCTTTTGATCAATATATTCTAACTAACACAATTGAGCCTCAGCATTATGTATTATCTCATCCCCTCTGAGAGGTATACTGTTAGGTAGTTATTTAATGTAATGTTGTTCATTTCCTCCCTTGTTGTCATTGTTATTTTCTTTTAATTTAGCTAGAACTATTTGTTGTGCATTTTTTTTTTTTGTCGGGGGGGGGGGGGGGGGGGGGGTGGGGGGGGCATCATCATCATTAAATTTTTCTCTAACCACTGGGATGTACTGGGGTTTACATTTAAATGGGTTATTTTTATCAATGGTATTTCCTTTTTGAATTTTAAATTCCTCTTCAAAGAGTGGGTTTGAAAGGGACACAAGTTGGTCAACATGGGTACAAAAGTTCCTTCTGGTGAAGGAGAAACACCATTATTATTCATATTTATACTACTATAATTGTCCTTATCTTTACCCTTGTTAACATTTTCGGGTGTTTTGTTAGTCTAGGTATAAGAGAAATCCTTTTGAATGTTCTTGAGAAGTGGGCATTCTCTCCTATTATTGTGATTGAGTTTACAGTGAAAATAGGCTCCTATGTCTCCCAGTTGCACAATATCCCACACAAAGGTTTCTTATTCAATATCTAACGCTATAACATTTGGAAATCAAACATCAAGGTGCAGAGTTAAAAAAAACATTGACATTCAAATGAGGTAAGGTAACATTTTCTTCTTCAACATGCAGAACAGACCCAAGGGGCCTTAGCAGATGGGGAGTAAAATGCCAGAACTCGGGTTGGACATTCCTAAGTTCTATCCAAAGGGGAGAAGATCAAGAAAAAATCTTATCAATGTTATCTTTGGGCAACCATAGGAGAGCCTTGAACATTGTTTTCCCTACCTTCCAATAAGCTTTATTCAAAAACTTTCACCTGCATAGCATGTGCTTTAGAAAACACCAGAAATAAACCTCTCTGAATCATGCAACTAAAACTAACATGTATGCCAAGTTTCTTTCCCCATATATTATTGAACTAGTCATATAAAAAATTTCTAGCAGGTAAAAATTTCATGTCCATACAACAAAAAAACACTGCAATATTCTTTAATCTATCTTGCTCATATTTAAGTCTTTACCATGTTTTCATTTGGCAATAAGGCGAGGGTCTTAACTCCAAAAGGTGGAGTCTTACCTTCCTTTCTCCCTCCATCATAATTGACTCCTTTTGGGATGCTCCTTTGTGTCTATCTCCATTAGAGTCGACCATTCATCCTCTGTGCTCCTTTCCTCTTCTGGGTTCCACATTTTTAGTAATAAACTTGCCTTCAAATAGAGTTGAGGGTGGTAAAACTATTTTCTCAGCCAAAACTACTTTATACAAGGGTTTAGAACTTTTTGCATGTAATCCTACATTAATTCCACTTGTCTTTTTATCCTTCCCACCATCATGGATGTCTTTACCCTCATTACTCTCATCTACGTCCATCAACATAGATCTCACACAAACCCAACTGGATCAAGGTCAAGACAACATACTCCAGAGAAAAAAGGGAGGGATAGAAAACTTGACATGATGGGAAAGAAAGATAGAGCCAAGAATAAAAATCAAAAATGATAGGACATATACACCACACACACACAAAGACACATCGACCAACGTAAACACCATGAGAGGCCCAAGTGGCACCCTCCGAACGTACGGGCATAAGCGCCAGGGGCTACTTGTAGAGCCACTTGCAAAGCCTCGTAATTGACTACTTTATTATCCCAAACTTCTCTTTCTTGTAAATTTTTTTTTTTACTATATGAAGTCTTTTGTTTCTAATTATTTATTCTCCATGAGAAGTTATTGTATTTATCTCCTCATTTTTTATGTAGTTTATCATGGATAACATAGATGATTATGGTTTATTCATTGTGGATGCAAATATTGCTTCAGGGATCATGCCATAAATTTAGGCCTCTTATAAATGGTTTAATCAGGTAGCTGACATTTAATTAGAATTAGCTTTAGATGTGTTTTTATCAATCTAATCTATTTGTTTTAGTAATTTTTACAGAGCTAAGTCTAGATTTGACCAGTTAGGTTTACTATCTTCAATAATTTTTATAGAACCGATTCTAGATTCAATTTTTAATAAAATTTCTTTTGTCCAAATTATTATGTGCATTTTTTTGGAACCTATCTGAATATTTGGATACTTTTAGTGATTGGATTCTTGTTTCTATTGTTTACAGGTGTTTCCCATCTCCACTTTGCAAGCTGTATTTTTAGAGAAAGAATTTGAAACTCTTCTATGTTGTGAGCGTGACTTATATGAGGTATGTATAAAGTGGTTTAATTGATGTTCCACGTATCTTACGTTCTCTATTAATTCTTGGTCTTGAGTTGTAAGATATTTTAGAAGGATGAAATGCTAGGGATCACACCAAATTTGATCAAAGTTATACTGCTTAAAGCTCATTGAATGTGAGTATTTTGTATATTGTCTATCAATTTTTTTTTTCTTTTTCATGCAAGTCCATAAGAAATTGCTAGATTCAACAAGGTTAAATGATCAAGATATCCTACTTGATCAATATATTTATGGTATTTTAACATGAAGATCCTTCAATAACAGATTAATTTATATTGTAGGATTATTAGAAAGTTTCCTTCTTTTGTTGGAGATATGAAGGTAAGAGATTTATATTTTATAAATTGACTGCTGACAGACTTAATGTTTACTTTATGTTTCCAAGTTGACAAATTTTTTTTCAACTTTGGCAACTTTTACATCCTTTTATATTGTGATCAACCACATTCAAAAGGTCTTTTTGCAATTTGACCGCAGTAAACATATATTAGTGACAACGATTAATGTAATTTCCCTTGCTAGGATGGTTTAATAATTTAGGACAATTACATTAGATTCTTTGGGAAAGATCTTTAGAACAAGAATGACACAAAAATTTAACTATTGTCAAAGATCCTATTCCATAAACCCAAACATTTCCAACTCATAATTCTTATAAAAATCCTTGTATACCACCAACTGAATTTATGTCATATCCAAAGCATAATTTGATTTGATCTTAGATCAAAACTAAGGATAAATAACACATACACAGATATACCATGCAATGAACCAAAAGATTCATAACTCACAAGATGAACACAAAGGAGAGATCTGAAAGTGGAATATTTGAATTACGTATATAGAATCATATTCTTGTATACATTTCCTCTCAAAGTACAAAACCACTTCAATAATAACAAAAACCCAAAACTAGTTTCTCAAAAGACACAATCCAACTTAATCTACCATATCCCTGACTGAAATGTTACATGTAATCCCTTTTACAAAAAAATTTCCAGCCCTTTTCAAATGATCTTGAAAATCCTTTTATAGATGAAGGATTGCAACAAGCAACAGATCATTTGGATAAGAGACAAAAATGTGACTCGTACAAAAAACAAAATACAAAACCAACCAATAACTAAACTGTTACAAGATTTTTGGAGTACTTTTGTCAAATGACTGCATGATTCTTGCAACTACTTCAAATATGTTCTGATTCTGCCAAGTGGAGACTTTCTTCTTTTTTCTTTATGCTCATGATCTTATGTTCCCACTGTCTCTTTCATTTTGATTGAAAATTTCCATTAATTCAAACATGACGAGGCATTTCACTTTCATTGTTCAATTGTAGGATATTTTTCCCTCCAAGATTTAAACACCTCATCACTGGGCCAAGGAAACCAAACAATCTCATTCTTCTTACCCTCCAACTCATTCCAATCCATCTTCAACTAACAAGCCTACTTCTTCCAAAAACCAAAGTATGCCCTACAATTTTCAAGTACTTCTATAGTTTGGACAAACAAGATAGTACCATCTAGGCTCAAAATTTTGTTCATCCTTATAGATAATTCATCATTCATCTCATGCATCCACTTAGATTTATCTTTCAATTTATCATTTTTTTTGAAGATACTATGACATATCTCGCACTGAGCTCTAGATTATTCATTTCTCAATACATTTTCTTTTGATTGGACTCTATTCCTTTTTATATCAAACTCCACCATAGTTTTGACAATTTTGTATGTGGTCTTTATTTTTTCATCACTATTCTCCTCCTTCTTGGATGAAGAATGGAAAAACCTCGGCTCTAGGAGCCTCCCAATCCATTTGGGCAACAAAAGGTCCAAGGTGTCCTTTCCTAACTCCAAATACCCTAGGATACTTTCTATTTTTTCCCCATTTTCATAAACTGATGCATGTTCTAATGCTTGGGTGAAATGCATAATAGCATCTCTTACACAATCGTCAAATTTATTCTTATATGTACCTTGTTCATCTTTCAAATCTTTAGCTTCTTCCATCAATTGTTCTTTCATCTTCTTTAAACTCTCCCTTTCCTCTTCTATCTTTTCTCTTTTAGAGTTCAATTCCATTTCTAACATGGAACCAAGAGGAAAAGGGGATGGGGGGTGATCTACAATAGGGCTAGATGAGGCAGGCTGGGCTGAAGTTTGAGCAATCATCATCTGAGGTGATGTCTAGATTTTTTGTTGGTCCCTTAGGTGTGCAATAATGTTGTCCTTTTTCAAGTATTCTTTCTTCACCTCATTTTAAGCTTGAAACAATTTCTCCATCTTTGTCCTAAGTTCTTCCTTCTCCTTAACCTCCTTTTTTGAGACCTTCTCGTTCAACTTGGAAACCTCGAGTACTAAGCCATATGATTCTAATCCTGAGGTATCTCCTACCCTTCTTATCACTAGGCTGCCTGAGAAATCATTTGGGACATCTTCGTTGCTTCTCTTCTTCACTTCGCACACGACTAATGCAGCATGATCCTCACTAAACATAACATCCTTGCTACATTGTTGGGTTGTTCCTAGCATGTCACTTGCAGATTTGGCTCCTTTTCTCATAGAATCAAACACTACTACATCTGCTATGTCCCACTCAAGGAGAAGAAGGACTCCATCTTTTCTAACTAAGTCTCTTCCTTCTTCAGGACTAATATTCTCAAATTCACCCAACATATCCTGCTTTACTTCAGCGTCAATATCATTCAAATTCTTATCAGGTTGTTCTACATGCCTCTTTTGACATGTATCCTTGAACCTATCAATATTTATTCTTCATAAGAACTGCATGAATGATCTGTCCTTGATAAAGTTGTCATCTGATAGAAATTCACTAGTTGCTTTTTTGTAATTGGATCCAATTCCTTTCCAACAAACTTTGCAACTGTGAGGTCTAATGTTATTTCTTTAGGGGCCTCAGGCATTCCCTCTTGAATTTACTCATGTGTGATGAAAATCCTCCCTATGTTGGCCATATGTAGCAATTTCTCTACTACTCCTTGCTCATCAATGTGTAGAGGGGACTGAGATGGTGAATAGACATTTTCAATATGTTGTACTTCTTCCTCTATTCTTAGCCTTTTTGGGGAAGCTTGTGATTCATGGTCAATAACCATTGGCCTTTTTCCTTTGGATGTAAAATATTCTTCCTGAGTCTTTTGACTCTTTTGATATGTGACCCCTTTGGAAAATTATGACATTGTACCCTGCCTTTTGGTGAGAGAAATAATCACCCGACGGAACCATTTTGGAAAAAATTGGTCTGCTCAATATAGCCTTGGCTTTCTCAAGATCAGACTTTAAAAAAATATCCCTCTTCTCATTTACACCCTGAATTATTTCCTCAAAAAGTGTCATTAAAGAATCTATCTTCTTCTCCATAGGCTCAAATTCTTTCAAAGGATCATAAGTCCTCTCAAAACAATGCACTAAGTCTAACATCTTCTTGAACACCAACCACTTTTCCTTTTTGATTTCCTATTCTTTCATATTGAAAACATTCCTTATGATATATTCAGGGAATTGGAATTGATGATCCAATGCCAAAAATTTGGTTCTTGGTCTAAACATGTCCTTGATGAATCCCTCAGGATCAAAAGATATTGAGACTACAGTAGCTAAATGGTAAGGTTCCAAGAATTTACCCAAATAAATGCAACCACCCTTGGTGATAACTAATTTATGTGAAATAGTGATGCTTCGGAAAATAGAACCCCTTCTCCTTCCTCTCAATGCAACTTCTTGTAAGCTGCCAATCTATCCGAGAATCTCAGCAATGCCTATCTTAAGAGGCACTTGGTATGGTAGGATGTATGGGGTATCTCTAAAACCATATACTCTGAACACAGTTGAGACTGGATATAGAATGAGGTCTCCCCAATTATGAACTATCTTGATATCCTTGGCATATTTCTTTGGTCTCAAAAACAAAAGCAACTCCTTTGGGATTCTAGGGTTTTCAATAAACAATAGAGCTCTGAGCATAGATGCAAAGCATCTATCAAAAATGACATAACTTTCCTCCTTCCTATCCCAAGATAATACTGGGCTCCACAACTGCACTGGCATTACTTCTTCATCTTTAATCATCATTAGATTCATTTCCTTTCCAAAATAATGTGCACGTTTGTAAAGAAACATGTGCATTAACAAAGAGTAGTAGCCAAAAGGTTTGTCAACCTTTGAATTCTAGATACCAATCAGACCATTATGGATCAATTTAGGTAAGTGAGATGAAAAATCAAAGATGATACCAAGGTGAGGATGGAGGATCTGAACCATCATAAACATGTAATGGATGGGCATTTTTATCTCCACATCTTCCCCAAATATTTGGCTCAAGGCACAATACATAGCTTTTGCCCTTAAATTGAAATACTCTAGCTTAAGTGGCTTTGGTGTATTCGGACCTACTATAATGAGATTTCCAACTTTTGCAAATAATTCCCTTGAAGGATCATCCCTGAAATAATTCTTTTCAGCTGCATATACCTTGTTGAAGGTGTCAAAATTTATTTCATCAAGCTGAACATAAGGGTTATTTTACTGAAATACCTCTCTAATCTCATCAACAGAAATGCTTAGCAAGGGATCTGCATTTACATCCCTCACAACCCTAGCCGCTGGGTCATATTTTTTTCCACTTGAAGCAAAAGATCAACATCCATAAAAATGTTTGGGACTACCAACTTTCCCACATCAAATTGCCAGATGTTTCTATTTGGGGTATATGCATTCCTTTTCCCAAATCCTACACTGAATATTCCTAAACCAATTACATCAATTTTAACATCCATAAACTAGTTCCCCTTATCATATATGCCTTCCCCTATTCTTAAATGAGGGTTCTTTGAAGTCAATTCCCTAACCTGAGTAGGATTATTTGTTGATTTATCCAACTATTCTAGAAAATCATCATATACATTTTTTTCATGGTATTCCACCTTCCCTTTCAACTCCCTATATGGTGTCATTTCTAAATTTGAAAATATACTCAAACAACAGGAGAATAAGAATACAAAAAACCCTATAACCTCACAGATTCTAACCTGAAACCTTCTGGTATCCCAATTTATGAATTTCAATTGAAATTAATCAGGAACTTACCTGTTCTGCAAATGCTTAGAACAAATAAAATCGCTGACTTTCTGGCTCTGCTCCAAAATCCCTTAGCAAGTTGTGGTGTCTAAGAAAATGAAATGGGACTTTATAGCATAATCATCTCAAAAAATTGCATTCAATTTCTGATTAGATGGCTGCACATTCTGCAATTAATCTCCACTTTGAAAATTGCGGCTCAACGGCTCAAAGATCTTACTTTTGGCAGGAAAGCTACCATTAAAATATGACCGTTGATGTAGAAATATGACTGATGATCATGTGGCTCTTTGAAAATTCATAAGAGCATTGGTCGGGTACCACATGCCATTTAGATGCAATGTCACAAAGGAAAAATCACGTCTTTTCCTTTAGCGACACTACGACAACCGGTCGATCAAGATCTTCAAAAAGACACTTCAGAAATTTGGGCCCATGACAAGTGCCACGTGCCATTTAGTCCCGGTGTTGTAGTAGATAAATAGGTAGCACCTTTCCCTAGTGACACCATGACAACTGTTAGATCTTACAAGATCTAATGGCTTTCCATTCTTTATTGGTCACACTTTGGCCACATCGCAGGAGGATAGGTGTCATTCAGTTGTGGTGTCACAATGGATGATCAAATAATCTTAAAGCTTGGTGACACCGTGAAAACTATCCGATCTCAAAAGAATCTTGGTAGGGTTCATAACGAGCATGGCTTTAGGATATGCAGGCTCCTTGACTTGAAGACAAATGTCACTTGGTCACAGTGTCACGATGGATGAGATGAAGGTCTTGTTTCTTCACGACACCATGACAATTGTTAGATCTTACAAGATCTGATTACTTTCCATTGTTTACTGGTCCCACTTTGGCCACATCACAGGAGGGAAGGTGTCATTTAGTCATGGTGTTGCAATGGATGATCAAATAATCTTAAAGCTTGGCGACACCACGAAAACCATCTGATCTCAAAAGAATCTTGGCGGGGTTCATAATGAGCATGGTTTAGGAGATGCGGGGCCCTCGACTTGAAGACAGATGTCACTTGGTCGCAATGTCACAATGGATGAGATGAAGATCTTATTTTTTCATGACACCATGACAATTGTTAGATCTTACAAGATCTTCCAGCTTTCCATTATTTACTGGTTCCATTTTGGCCACATCGCAGGAGGATGGGTGTCATTTAGTCATGGTGTCACGATGGATGATCAAAGAATCTTAAAGCTTGGAGACACCACGAAAATTATCTAATCTCAAAAGAATCTTGGTGAGGTTCATAATGAGCATGGTTTTAGTAGTTGCGGGCCCCTCAACTTGAAGACATATGTCACTTGGTCGCAGTGTCGTAATGGATAAGATGAAGATCTTGTTTCTTCACAACACCACGACAGCTGTTGGATCTTAATGTTTAGCCGCTAGCCTTTATTTAATAAACACTTATAGACTTTAGGACTTAGGAAAAATAATATATAAATCCCACTAGGATGATAACATTAAACCACAAAGGGTCCACTTCATAATGACACTTTAACACATGTGCCCAAAGGAAACTTAAGTGACCAAAAACGTAATGAAAGAATATATATATGAACAAGGCTTAGATTATTTCCAACCACTGAACATTTTACAAATAAAAACTAGGGTTTTTTAGGAAATAACAGTAGGCACTTTCAGATTACTAAACTAATCCTAGTCATTGGGGCAAAAATTTTTTATGGTACTAACAGCTAGGTGATTTAAATGTAATAGACCATGTTTGGTCATTTAATGATGTTTGATCGATACTTGATGGTACCTATCGATATTAGCTATGTCAAATTTTGTGTATGTGTAATGCTACTGGGATAGGTTAAAACAAGTCAGACCAAACCCTGATGATTGGAGAAGCATACACCGATAACTAGTTTGGAAATGGCTATCAGGATATCTTACATTATTAGCATAGCGGGATTTTGGTTTGACCGATACTCGATGGTACCTATCGGTATTAGCTATGCCAAACATTGTGTATGTGTAATGCTATTGGTGTAACATATGTGAGTGGTGTAGTTTAGAATGAGCTAGATCGATGCCTGATGTGGATAGCTGTGAAACCTACAAGGATAAGTATGTTAAAATAAAAAGAGCTAGACTTTGGCACCCCTATTAGTCATATGTAGGTATAACCTATAGTGATAAGGATTTAAAACTTTGAGGAAGAGCTGAGGGGAAATAAAATTGATGTGATGGGATCCTTCACATGAAGCATATCATTTATTTTGAATCATTTGAGATCGAAATATAATGTGTATCGCTGAATAGAAGTGCATCTATATGAATAGAAGGCAAAGGGACACCTAGTCAAGGTTGATTTGTGACTGTCTCAGAGAGTAACTATTTAACTGTCACAGTTTTATAGTATAGTAAATCAGATTTGTGTGAAGGAATAGTCTGGCTAACAGTATATAAATTCCTTTCTTCTTAATTAAAATTTTTAAAGCCAAATCTGGATGGTCACCCTTGCTCTTTATGGCCATGATTTGATTCATAAGCTTTTAATACACCCTCATCATATATAGTTGTTGAAATTTTGCATTCTCATGGATAGGTATTGAAGTAATTTGATGGGTGATAAATCTTGTTTGGATAGGACTTGGAGACTTTTGAAAAGGCGTGCAATAAATTCAAAGTTTGCAGCAACGAATTTGAAGTCAGTAAGGCTCTCTACAAAAAATTCAGAGGTAATTTGAAACCAGAAACATAGGCATATTCCATTATCACTAGGTAAAATTCAAATGAATGTAAGATAGATATTATAACAATGACTCTTTATATCCTCTTCTTTCTATTATGGTCTCCACTAAAAGTGACTACTTACAACAATGTTTTGGCATCTCTATTTTCATATTTATGTTTTTTTCTTTAATTTAGAAACTAAATTAATTAGAGTACACAATATTACAGATGGATCAACGTCATAGGTTTACTACAGATCAATATCATGCATATGATGAGAGAGTAGTTGATGAGGGGTATATTGAAAAATGTCCATGTCCATGTAAAAATTGTCTTGGTGGGAAGGTGAAAAAAAGAAATGTGATTTATCGACACATGATAAGATATGGGCATAGTGGTATAAGCCCTTGGGCTTACAATTATTATGAAGATATGATAGAATTACAAATTATTAGAGATGAAGAGGAAACAAACATAGATGAAGAGACAAAAATGTTTTTACGAAGGGTTTGAAGTTGATAGAATGTTGAATGAAGGTATAAATGACAATTGGGCCAAGTCAATGGAGGATGTTTTAAAGCTCGTGTATGCTAATTGTAAGTTAAGTCATTTGATATAACAATACTTCAAATTCTTAACTTGCAAGTGGTTCATGGTTGGACAAATGAGAGTGTAGATCAGTTATTGGCATTATTAAGTTCATTGTTACCAACTGACTCCACACTTCCAACATAATGAAGTCAATGTAAAAATCAAATCAGTAAGCTCAACTTGGGGTATGAAAATATCCACACATGTGTGAATGGTTGTGTATTATTTCATAAAAATATTGCAAATGAGAGTGAATGTCTAATATATCATGAAGCGAGGTATAGACAAGGGTTGAAATCAGTTGTTGTTCCTAGAAAGGTTCTTCACCACTTTCAGATAATCCCACGATTACTTTGAATGTATAGGTGTAGAGACATTTGTGAACTAATGTAGTGGCACACCCAAAATAAGAGCACTTATGGAAAACAATGATATGTTCTAGATTCTAAGACATGGATGGAATTTGATAATAAATGGCCTAATTTTTCTCAAGATCCTCGTAATATAAGATTGGATTTGGCTCTAGATGGGGTGAACCCATTCTCAAATCAGAGTACTAAATGGTCAACTTGGCCGGTGTTTCTAATAAATTATAACTTACCTCCATGGTTAACAACTAAACCATTTTTCTTAATGTTATCATTGATTATACCAGGAAAGAAAAGTGTGACTTCAGATACAATAGATACTTATTTGGAGCCATTATATGATGAGCTAATGGAATTGTGGAAAGGAATTGAAGCAATTCAAACTTTAAGGGCTTGTTTGTTTCATGGAATTTGTGCATGCTGGAATTTCCAATTCTAGAATTGAATCCATTCTAGAATTGTGCTAGTCTCAAAATGAATTCTAGAATATGGGCTTGTCCTATTTGGTTCACTTGGAAGATGACTGAGAAGATGCAAATTCTGTGTTTGGTTCCACACAACTAGAATTGGAATTGGAATTTTGTTTTTGCACACATACACATATATACACACACATATACACACATACACATATACACACACATATGTGTATACACACACACATATGTGTATACACACACATGTTTGTATATATACACACATATACGCACATGTGTGTATATACACACATACACACACATGTGTGTATATACACACACACACATATATATATATACACACATGTACACACACACACATATATATATAAATAATATACACATACATGTATGTATATACATATGTATACACATATACACATATATACACACATATGTGTATATACATATGAATATGTATATACACATGTGTGTATATATACATACATGTATATATATACACACAAGGGTATATACATACACATGTATATTCACACACATGTGTATATATATACACACATGTATATATACATGTGTGTATATATACACACATATACACATGTGTGTATATATACACACATATACACATGTGTGTATATATACACACATGTGTGTATATATACACACATGTGTGTATATACATACATGTATCTATACTATATATACATGTGTGTATATACACTCATATGTATATATACACATGCATATATATTCACATGTGTATATATACACACATGTGTATATATTCACACGTGTATATATATACATCCTCATAAAAATATAAAATTAACACAAAAATGGGAATGAATTTTCTTTCCCAAAATAATACTCTCAATTCCAATTCTAATTTTCAATTCCAATTCCAGGTCCTGAGGGGGAATTGTGGAATGCTCAAAAAGGCCCAAAATTAGAATTCGCATAACCCTATTCCTATTTTTCATTTTGGAACCAAACATTGAATTCGACAATACCAGCATGCGGGTATGCCAATTCCTAGTCAATACCTAGAAACAAACGGGGCCTAAGGGATGATCATATAATCAAATTCACTTTAAGAGCTTCCTTATTGTTTATGATTCATGATCTTCCGGTATATGGCACATTGTCTAGTCTCTCTCTTCATGGATACCATGGATGTTTGTCTTGCAACTTTAAGGACTTTGTGAGGCACTCAAGAAGTTTGTGTAAGTGTATCTATTATGGACATCGTTCTTACCTTAAAATGGATCATCCATATCATCGAAAAAAAACATGTTTCAATGTTCAAGAAGAGAATCGTGAAGTGCCATTGCTGAAAACAAGTGATTACATTGTTGAGAATGGACAAAAAAGAATGTCATTTATTGAAAATGATGGGATTGTTGGCAGTAGATATGATCCATGTAATGAAAGTGGTGTAAAATGGTTGTGCATATTGTATAAGTTGTCATACTTTAAGGATATATCCATTAGGCATCATGTTGACTTTATGTATACTGAGAAAAATATAGTTTATGATATTATAGAAACTCGTTTTGGTGCTTTTGATACTATTTCATCTCGTGAAGACTTTTGAGAAATAAAAATTTGTCAAAATATTTGGTTTGAAAAATATGATAATGAAAAATATAGAAAACCTAGTGCTCCTTATGTTTGGACAAGAGAACAACGTGCACAATTCTTACAGTTGATGTCATAGACTCAATTTCCCACTGGATATGTGAGTTGCAACATCAGAAGCCAAATTGATATTAATAGCTTAAGAGGCCTCAAGACCCATTACTATCATGTCATAATCAAGAATATTTTACTTATTGTTGTAAATATGTCAAGTTTGGAAAACGGGCCAAGAATGACAATTATAATGTTGGGCCTAATATTAAAGAGAATGAGTTTAAATGTATTAGATCCTTTGAACTTTGATATTTTGAGAGAGGAGGTTGTTGAAGTCCTTTGTCTATTAGAATGAGAGTTTCCAACAATAATTTTTAATATTTCTATGCATATTTTGATACATTTAGAATATGAACTTGAGCATTGTGTCCCAGTAAGAATTAGATGGATGTATCCTATAGAACGATATATGAAAGTTTTGAAAAAAATTGTCCATACTAGGGAAAAGCTAGAAGGCAACATGTTTGAGGGATATTCAATGCAAGAGGCCATGGGGTTTTGCACAGAATATATGAAGGATTTTAAAAATTTCAATCGACATGTATGGGATGATGACGAAGATGAGAGAGTTGTAGGTGAAGTATTAGAAGTCAATGGATGTCACTTCAAGCTCTCATATCAAGAACCAATTGTAATACATATCTTTATTCTTCAAAACACATCTTCTTTCAACAAGTGGCGTAGGTAAATTTATTTACTCAATTGTATTTACACATTTATATTACTAATCTTACTATTTGTACGTCATTATTTTATGTA
Source organism: Thuja plicata (assembly GCA_018584345.1). NCBI lineage: Eukaryota > Viridiplantae > Streptophyta > Pinopsida > Cupressales > Cupressaceae > Thuja > Thuja plicata. The sequence continues at coordinate 343,261 of MU223209.1, read as the reverse complement.
TAAAATATGAAAAAGAGAATCAAACTTGGCTACAAAATCGATCTCAAAAGTGCAGACATCATGATTTGATTAGAGGTGATTCTTTTCCTAAATTTGAAGAATGGATTGGTAATGCAATCAATGATGCAAAAGAAGAAGGTCAAGATATAACAATTGACGAAAGTGAGCTTTCACAAGATCCATATATATGGGCTATTCATTTTAGTGGAATGTGGGCCTATGGTAGTCATTTAAGAGTGGAAGAAAAGGACAAAGGAAAGACAATTTGTGATTTTTTTTTTCGTGTTGAAGTTCTTCATGAACTTGAGAAGAAATTTTATGTTGGATTCATACAAGAAATTATTCAAGTGGATTTTGGTTAAAATTGTCCTATATTACTAAAATGTAAGTGGATCTGACCATCTGCAGTACAAGTTGATGAGTATGGATTTATACGTGCAAATACACGATAATTTTTATCAGAGACAAATGAGCCATTTGTTTCTCCTCTTCAAATTAATCAATCATTTCTAATTGATGGTGGAAGAAGGCCAGGTTGGTCATATATCATTCAAACAAAGTCTCGTTCAAAATGAAAATTCATGGAATTTGTCGATGTAATGTATGATGGACAATATTTTAATTTATAAGAAACATTTTAAGTAGTGGATGAAGACAATGAGAGACTGTTTGAAGAAGATATTTTGATTACCATTGAAGAAATTGAGAGAGAGAATGTATTGTATGTCACAAATGAGGATGAGGAAGAAAATCAAGTAGATGAAGACATGAGTGATCATGATTTTGATCTTGCTGGAAATGCAGATGATTATTGATGAGCCCCATTTTATGACCTTTTATTTAAGACTTTTATGTTGTTTTAAGACTATTTTATGTTTTAAGGATACGGGCCTTCAAACCAATACTTGTTTCAAAGCTTTAATATTGAATAAATTTGGTATATGAATGTAATATTAATATGTTCTAATATATAAATTAGGATGCAATATCAATATGTTTTCATATAATATATACATTTTGGATATATATGTGCCATAATTTCTTGAGGTTGACTTACAATAGCTTGTACAATTTAAGATTTTTTTGAGAAAACTTAGCCTGGACATACATTTCTTCAACTGTGGAAATTTTTGTAGCATATATGTAGGTTATATGAGTTTTGCATGTAAAATCTGTAATATTTGTTTTAGAATTTTCTCATTTAGTAGGTCTGAATATTGCTTGGGTGTAATAATTGAAGATATTGTAGGTTTATTTTTAATGTGAACCAATACATAGTTTATCTTCAAATAATATCCAATGATGGCTTCTGCTTATGTGAGTTGAAGGGTGCAATTTTTTTTTAATGTATAATATTTTTTTTAATGTATTATATTTGAGTTGCATTAGGAGATCACTATAGTTTCAATCCCTCATTTTAGATCATTTTATCATCAAAATTTAATCATGTATTTGCATAATTAAATCAATTTAACTTGCATCTAGATCAATTGCATTATGAATTGCATCAATTTACAATCAATTTCATCATTTGGCTTCAACAATTCCATCAAATTTGCATGCATTTAGATGCATTTTTATAAAAATATTCCATTTCATGAGTTGTCTTTCCATTAGATCAAAAATGCATTCTAAGAGCATCGATTTACTTTAGGTATCCTGATGACTAGGGAGCAATAGGACAATTTTAATGAGTTGTATGTTGATTTTGACGATTTTTGGATTTCACTAACTCATTAAGCTAATATTTTATTGAATGTTGTGTGTTCTAGATAGGTAGATAGGCATACAATTTTACACAACACACCTACAAAATATATTTCTTGAGACATTATAAAATATAGATCACCTTATAAAATTGGGAACATTGGAACACACAAAAACTATAGGTTTAAGCATGTTAATTGATGAAATGAAGTATGGAGGAGAAGTTTTGAATTTGGTTAACGTAAGAAGCATCTGCAAGGATGATGGTGGGGACCTAGAGGAAGATAGAGAGGCTAGAGAGGATTTTGAGTCCCATGTGACTTTAGAATCATGATGTCCTAAGAACCTAAAGATCATAATTTGGATGTTGTTCAAGTGGGGCCAGGTTACACTTCTTGGGTTTCCAATAGCTCACTTTCCAATCACTCTCAAACATTGGAGAATCAAAAGTGGTTAGAGATTTTTGGTTCCCAGTTGAAAGGTAAGTCAATTTCCTTTATTTCTCATTGTGTGGACCCTATTTCACGTTCTTGGTATATCTCAATGTCTGATAGCCTAGTGGCCAAAGGCATAGCCTCTATGGAGTTCTCTCTGGTAAGTAATTTTATTGGTCTATGTAAAAATATCAATTTGGTTTGTGCGTGGGTTTCTATAAAATGCAAAAAGAAGGGGCAAATTGATGTTTTGGCTATGGATAAATGGTTTTTATCTTTTGTGTTCCCTTGTGAAGAAGACTTACAGTTAGTATTGGTTGGTTTCCCTTGGATACTTGGTCACTCCTCATTAGCTCTTGAGAAATGAGAGCCATAGTTTTCTCCTCTTGAATGGGTTTGTGACATGACTCTAGTTTGGGTGAGGTTCCTCAATCTTCCCTTAGAATTTTGGGATGAATATGTCTTTCAAGGATCGGCGACATGTTTTGGGGAGTTAATCTCTATAGATCCTCTAAAGACTTCTATAAAATGAATGGTTTATGCATGTATTTGTTGTATATTGTTCATATATGTGTTGACACTGATATTTTTTCATTGTGTTAACATATTCCTACTGTTGATGATAGTGTTCAGGTGTATTCCTGAGATTTTTGGTAAGAAGATTACTTTGGTACGGATACTATATTGAATATCATATTATGCAAAGGTAAAAATAGTTTTATTGATGTCTGTAGTTGATCTATGTCTACTTATAGAGGTCTACATGATGATTTGAGTGAGCTATGAAGGATTTATCTGAGATTGGTATTTTGGTTGTTCAGGATGAGACATTGTTTCAGCTCTTGGATCGATTATGCAATTTTAATGGTTGCTAACCTGGTGGTGAGTTCAGGACATGAATTTCTATCATTAGCTCGAGTGGTTCATGATTTGAATGATGGAAAGCTATTTTTCTTTTTTGATAGAGGTTGTTGTTTAGTGTTCCTGATGAACATTGAAGAAGATAAGTGTGAATTCTAAGACATAGTTGTTCTTGTTGATGTCATGGCGTTTCATGTTGCTTTTTGATGTTTCTTGATTGTGTCATATTTGTGTTGTTGGATTTTGTTGGATTATGTGATCATATTTGATTATTTTTATAAGGCATGTTGTTGTTCTTATTTTTCTTGTCTAACATGGTAGCATAGCATGTTGCGAATGATCGTGACGTGATTTATGGATGTGAAGCGTGTTTGAAGATGTTTTTATTGATCATTTTTAGGTGTTAGTATAAATTCAATGGATTGTATTGTGTATTGTTCTCTAATACATTAATATTTTTTAATTAGTTCCCTGGCCGCCCTAGTTGAGATAAAATTGATGTAATGTACATAAAGATGTTATCGTTTGTGATTGCAAAGGTGGGTGTGTAGACAAGAGAAGAGGTATGAGTGGAATATGCAATTGAGGCAGAGATTTGACGCACTCATTGGAACTGTATTGGCATATCAAATATTTATTTCAATTCATGAGTTATGGATTGTTTTCCACTGTGAATTGTAATCAGAGATTGTTGTAAGGTTGTGAGCCTTCCTTTGGGTTGAAACTCTTGTTGTACTTGAGTAGTGAGCTCTAGGATGTGTGCATGAATGCATGTGCATTCCCCTTTGTAATACTCTTAATAGGGTATAGTTCTTTTAACAGATTACATTCATCTTGTGGGTTTGATCCCTACCATGGTTTTTCCCTTAACCAGGTTTCCACATCAAAAATCTTGGTATTATGTGTTGATTACTGTGTTATGATATTACATTCATGTTTATCATTTAGATCTTTAAGATTAAGTTTATATGTTGGTTAAAGGTTTGGATTTTTTGGACACAAATGATTCACACCTCCACCCCCCCTCCCCCCCNATTCACACCTCCCCCCCCCCCCCCCCCCCCCCCCTCTTAGTTGTGTGTGCTTCTTTAATTATAATCATTGGTATCATAGCTAGTGTCCTCTTTTGGAAGCTTGATCGCTTGAGGATATTTGGGATGGCAGCCTTTAAGAAGGAAAGTTTGATATTTGATACTACTAATTATGCTATATGGAAGGGTTGAATGATTACACACTTGAGATGAATTAGTGAAAAACATTGGGATATCAAAAAGAATTCTTACACTCCTGTTGATCTTTCTACTATGACTCATGCTAAGAAGAAACAATCTGAGTATAATGTGAGAGAAAAAGAAGCCTTATTGACTGCACATTTGATATGGATAAAATTGCATACTTTACATGAAGGAAATGCATTTGTGAAGAAAACCAAGTTGCAAATTATGGAAGGAAAATATGAAGCATTTTAGATGACCAAAGATGAAAACATTACTTCCTATGTACATAAGGACATCGAACTTGTTTGTCGAATCAAATGCACTGGTGGAACCTTGGATGAAGAAGAAATTATTTCTAAGATCTTAAGATTCTTGCCTCCGTACAATCATAAAGTTGCTTCTATTGAAGAAATGGTAATTGTGGTACTTGTAACAAGAGATATATTGATTGGTAAATTATCTGCTTTTGAAATGAGAGAATTTGGTGATAGTCTTCCTAAATTTGAATCTACATTTAAAGCTACTATTTCTAAGGATAATCAAAGATATGACCCTGGAGAAAGTTCATCTAATTATGTAACTAGATATGCCAAGGAATGGGAAGAAATTGAAGAATAAGAAGAAGAAGAAAGAAAGCTTGATGATCTTGAAGCCCTAATTGCAAAAAGACTACCTAAGGCATTTGGTAAGTATCAAGGAAAATTACATTTGAAGTGGTTTTGATGCAATAATATTGGTCATATTGCTTCAAGGTGTCCGGATAAAGAACCTAAGTACAAAGCCTTAGAAATTCAAGTCTAAATATTAGAAGAAGTGTTATTATGCTACTGATGAAGGTGTAAGTGATGATGAATCCAAAAAGAGTGAATATGAGATTGTGTTTATTTCTATCAAAGATGAAAATCCTAGTTTCTTAGATGAACAAAAATCCTTGGTTTCACAAGTAGATAAAAAGGATGAATGGGTTATTGATAGTGGTTGTTCAAAACACATTACCAGAGACAAAAAGTAATAATTATGAAGTTGGAAAAGTATGATGGTGGTGTTTTCATATTCAGTGATGACACTCCTTGTATGATCAGAGGTACATGTTCTATTACACTTGTTGGTAATAATAACACTAACGATGCTTTATATGTTGAAGGTTTGAAGTATAAAATTTTGAGCATTATATAGCTAGTTTTTTATTTAAGAAAAAATAGGTTTTGAGGGGAACCTGGAACCCCTTAAATCAGATTACAAAGGATATTCAAAAGGGTAGTATCTAAACTAAAACAGAAAAAAGAACAACTACTGGAAAAGACATTTCTAGCAGCACCTTCTAGCAACCAATGAGAAACAACCAACAAAAAACACACTAGGCACATTAAACAACAACACTGAGGAACACAAAAAATAGAGGAAGCAGCTAGGCTAATTCCTTCAGAACCTGAGCCACCTGATTTTCAATAATGGCGACTTCTTCAGCCATGTCCTTCAAAGCCTTCGAGGTAGAAGTTGCTCCCTGGCTTTTCTTTTTTAGGCTGGCACGTGTGCGTCTACCAGGGCCACCATGGTTAGCACCAACATCCAGCTCAGTATGCCCTGCACTCTCAGTCTCTTATTTATCCATTGCCTTGGACACCCTTATAAAAATCTTTCACTATATTTTTATTTTCTCATCGCTCTCCTTAAGGATCTCAATAATCTTATCTTCGTGGGACTTGAGTTTACCCAAAATCTCACCCACTTTTCCCTCAAACTTTTTCCTTTCATTGATCTTGTTTTCAAGGTACTCGAAGAGATTGGATACTTTACCATTTAGACTGTGGATTTCATTATAAACCTAGGTGTCTAGGTCCAGAGTACAATTAGCCTTATATTTCTCCTTTCCCAGAAACTTTGGCTAAGTATCTGACTTACAACTAGGAGGGTCTTGGCTGAGATAAAGGTTATAACTTACAATTCAAGGATGTAATGTGAAAGATTATTGGAAGCTCTAGAATTGAGATTGCCTCAGGAATAAAGACTAAAGGTAATGTATTTCATTTAAAAAACTTCTGAGAATAGATGCCTAATTGTTAATATTGATGATAGTTGGTTGTGGCACAAGAGATTTTTTCATGTGAACTCTGATAACATTGTGAAAATAAGCACTACAAGAGAAGTTAGAGATCTGCCTAATTTGTTGAATCGTGTTAATGTGATGTGTAAGGAATGTCAATTGGGTAAGCTGAATAAATCTACTTTCAAGAGAAAGAATTATTCTTCAAGTGGATTGCTAGATTTGGTGCATACTGACTTGTGTGGTCCTACAAGAAATAGAGGCTATTATGGCGACATTTTTTACAGAGAAATCTGAATCCTTTGAAAAAGTCAAGATTTTCAAAGCTATAGTTGAGACTAAAACAGGACTGAAGTTAAAATGTTTGAGATTGGACATAGATGGAGAATTTACATCCATTGATTTTAACACTTTTGTGAAGAGCATGGAATAAAGAGGAAAATGTATGTTGCGCAAACCCCACAACATAATGACATTACAAAGAGAAGAAATAGAATTATCCTAGACACAAAAATAACTATGATGATTGAAGGATATGTACCACAGATTTGTTGTAGAGAAGAAGTTAGCACTACATTCTATACATTGAATTGAGTTCAAATACATAAAGGGTCTGGTAAGACACCTTATGAACTTTGGTATGGTCATGTTCCTATAGTGAAATATTTAGAATCTTTGGAAGAAAAATCTATATTGGAAGAGATGAAGACCTGGGAATTTTTTTTTGGTTTACCCTTCTAAAGATGGTTTACTGAGAGGGGGGATGAATAATAAAATATTGAGCCTTAGTATTTAAAATCTAAACCTCTAATTCAGCTCGATGAATCAAACAACAACAACTGAAACTTGAAAACTCTTCACAAACTTGATAAAAGCATATAACTTAAAAAAATAACATTCATAGTTATCAAGCATCATATGTAACACAAGATTTAATGAGGAAACCCAATTTGGGAAAAAACTTTGTGTGAATTGTCACCCACAAAAAGTAATAATCTTCTGAAGTATGTTTTGTTAAGAGCCAAACCTGTTAAAGATTACAATGCACATTTTTTAGATGTGGCCTTGGTAGGGGATTTACCTTAGACTTGATAAGATCTTCACCCTATTAGGAATGGCCTAGTTAGAAGGATTAAACACTCATCCTAGAATGTTACCTTTCTTACGGGTTTACAAAATGATTTTTTAGATCCACTCGGTTAAGAGATTTTTTGTTATAAATGTTAGTAAGAAATAGTGTACTAATGTGACCTGTGATTCTGCAACTATACTTTTTTTTATCAGATCCTTTTTGCTCTCTGAAACTTACTAGCACCTCAACTCATCAACTCATCAGTCTTTCCTCTTGACTGGTTATGTAACTCTTTCACTACTCTACTTAGTAGCTCTTCAACTTATCACTTTGCCATCAACTCTGTCTAAACATACAGACTCATAAAGATATAGGCCTTTGTTTTGCCTCTTAATCCTATTGGTTAGGTTTTCCCTCAATTGCGCTCAGTAGTCCGATCTTCTCAAATAAATTGATTCAATGTATTTGCAACTTGGTTAGGAGGTTTAATGTGCCTCGTGACTTTTTTCTTGGAACTGACAACTTTCTTTTTCTGCTTAATCTACAAAACCGATTTTGAACTTGGCTTTTCATGACTGTAGATCTTGCAACAAACTTCATCTTCATGCTTGGCAACTCCTTGATCTATGTGCCTTTGCATTAAATTCATCAGGATCCTTATATTCAATATTTTTTCATGCTATGTTCCTTTCTTGGTGACTTCAGTCAATATCTTCACTTAGTGTTTGACATCGCTCAGTAATTGACCTTGCTTGATTGTCAACTTCGCTTGGTGACTATTTTTTCTCTCCTCAACCAACAAACACTTCATTTCTCGGTAACTAGGTTGTTCCCTTTACCGACTTGACCTTTTTGCTTTACCTTCTTAACAACATCAAATGTTAAGTAAGAAAAAATTATATCAATAGTTCCTTATCATTGTCTGATCTTTATTATCTACACAATTAAGTTCCTCTCCAATTGATATGGCATCTTAATATAAACCTAAAATCAATTGCTTGACATCAACAAAAAACTAACAACTGGTCTACTCACTCTACTTTCTTGTATTCTCTTGAAACTTGGTCTTCATCACCATTACCATCAGTTGGCTAACACATTTGATCCTAGATGTGATGAAGGAATATTTCTTGGTTATTCTACAAAAAGAAAAGCATATAAGTGTTATAACCAAAGGTTGAAAAAGGTAATTGAAAGTGCAAATGTCAAAGTAGATGAAAATGATCAGAAACAAGTAGATGAAAATGAACAGAAACAAATCAGATCTTCCAGATATTAGTCAAATGATGAACAAGATAATCAGATAGTGCAGGCAGAGAATCAAGATCAAAATGGTTTATTATAACAAAATGAAGAAGTTGCAAATCAGGAAGAAGTGGAAACACAAGAGTCTGCTACAAATTCTATTTTGAAGACTCCAAGGTATGTAAGGTTAAATCATTTAGAAAAATAGATCATTGGTGATAGGAATCAAGGTGTTCAAACTAGAGGAAGATTTATTAGAAATGGAATTTTTTTGATTTCTAAGATTGAACCTAAGGATGTTGATGAAGCATGCAAAGATGAAAGTTGGGTCAAAGTGATGGAAGAAGAGTTGGAACAGATTGAGAAAAATAAGACACGGATTCTTTTTCCCAGACCTAAGGACAAAAATGTAATTGATACTAAATGGGTATTCAGAAACAAACTGAATGAAGAAGGCGTTACTCCTAAAGAGAGTTTGTTGTCATTAGTTTTCTGCAAAGTCATTTATTGGTGAAAGAAAGCAAAGGAAGGAAGTCACACAATGAGAAGACACAGTCGGTAAAGGCAATCGAGACAGCCACCAAGCATCGAGCAGTTATGAGGTAGCAAGCAGGTATCAAGCACCAAGCTAGATACATATACCAAGTCATGCAAAGATAGTTACCGAGCATTCACATACACTAAGAAGAGAGTATAGAGTTACCAAGTAAGAACAAGCATGTTTACCGAGCACTTCAGAGCTGACATTTCATTTGAAATTAGATACATTGGATTTGGACACCAAGAAGGAAGTGTTGCATAGAATTTGAGGTAAAATTTAGTTGATTCATTGGGACTCCAAACACATGATTGGACATGATCATGCAGCAGATGCACCAATGAAGTTTTAGAAGGCATACAACATTAGAGATGTAACCTAAGTTTAACCAGTTAATCTCCACCATTGATTCATGATGCCCTAGATCCATTTAACCGCCTAAATATTGTATAAGATATTAGTTTTGAAAGCTGAAGAGAGTTGATGTTGCAAAGGGTTGACATTGTTGTTAATATTGTTGACAGGGTTGAAAGAGTTGATTAAGATGTTGAAAGGTGAAGAAGAGGAGAGGTATGCAGAATGCAGCAGATCTTATGATACTAAGCTACAAAGTGCAGAATAAGGTAACAGAGATATAAAACAAACTGATTTTGGAAAACATTTTATTGATGCACCTTTATCAGACAGTTTGTAGTGAATTTTGTTGAAATTGGTGAATTACAAATCCTGCTTGTGGGTAGGCCGTAACAAGTCTAATATTTTGTAAATCCTTTAACCAGGTTCATCTCTTAGATTAGAGATTGTAAAATCCTTTAACAAGGTAGACTGAATAAGTCTTTTGTACTCTTACTTAGTATATTACTCCTAATAGGGTAAGCTATCATAAGTAGCTAAATTTGTATCTCTAACCGAGCAACCTTTTTACTGCATTAGTGAAGGATTGTGGGTGTCATCCCCACCACAGGTTTTTCCTCTAACAAAGGATTTTTGCCTAACCAAAATATTTGTGTTATGTGTTGAAGATTTCATGATGTGAGTTATTTACTTTATGTTCATCTTATGCATTGTATTCAACTCGGTAATATATTAGAATGAATGGTTAAAATTTTTAAGAGTGCTGATTCACCCCTCCCCTCTCAATACATAAATTTCCTAAGTTATTCCAACTATACTAACAATTGGTATCATAGCTAGTCGAAAAGGGTTTAACCACCTAAGAGGAAAGATCATGTCTATGGATTTAGTTACAAGCAATCTAAGAAGATTCATAGTCTTGAGTTTGAACTAGAAAATGCACAAGAGGTGACTAAAGATCTGAAAAGAAAGTTGGAAAAGTCCATGAGAGTGAGGAAGAATCTCTATGTAGTGAACTTAAATCCACACAAGGACATATTGATAATCTTGATACAACATCTTAAGGTAGTTTGAGTGATGAAGTTGAATCGGCCATTGTAGAACCCTTGGAAAAGAAAAAGACACTCACCAAGCAACTGAAGCCAACAAAGAAAGATCAAGAGGCACAAAAAGTAATAATCACTGAGATACTTGACTCTAAGGGAGTAGTTGAAAATGCACTGAAATTAGTTGAAGAAGATAAAAGAAAGTCAGAACCTAAAACAACTGAGAAAGAATTTGAGAATCAAGCATTGAAGTGTGAATTTGAAAGATTGGCTAGTGAACTAAAATTTGAAAAAGAAGCCAATGAGGTACTAAAGAGAAGTGATGAAGCACAAAGATCATTGGATGCATAGATAAAAGGTCAGAAACAACCTAGAGAAAAAACTAGGCTTGGATTCAATAGTGAAAGCACTACTAAGAAAGGAGAATCATCTAAGAAAGCTGAAAATCAAGACACTTCTGTCCCACTGAAAACAAACAAGCCTGGTTGTTACCACTGTGGGAAATCTAGACATACTACAAATATCTGCAGAATAAAAAGAGGTAAGTCACCGAGCTTGCCTAAGTTTTATGGGTAATGCTATAACTGCGATAAGTATGTGCATTGAGCATTTGAATGTAGATCAAGAACTGTAAACAACATAATTAAGCCAAAGTTTGATGGATACTACAATACTTGCAACAAGTATGGTCACAAGTTTGAAGAATGCAGATCACCAAGGAGAAATGACAAATGGGTACTGAATCGATAGAACATGCAAAGTAAACAAAAAAATACATCTATACCATGGGACTAATATACATGGATATCATGTTTAGTATGTGGAAGGTATGTATACATAGCAGAAAATTGTATGTTACTATATGGAAGAAATAATAGGAGAACTTGGAGAAACTCGGGAAAGGCATGTTTCCATTGTCACAAGAAAGGTCACCTTGCCAAAGGCTACAAGTATCAAGAAAAAACTCCAACCAAGGAAGAGACATTTGAGAAACCAAAAGTAAATATTGATGAGATGAGAGAGAAGATGAATAGGACATGGAAAAGAAATAGCATGGAAGATGGAACATCATTCAGAACAGTAGAAGGCACCACATCCTCTGAATCGGGTATAACCAACTCTACCTAATCAATCATGAGGTATGTATAGGAACTGCAAAGCAAATCTTTAAATCTCAAATCGGTTCCAAGTATATGTGTAGAGATCCACATTAGCATATTTAGATGCATTCAGATACATATTGTTAACTTCATATTTTTTACATCATTCGATAAGAAGTAAAGGTAATCGGTAAAAGGGATTGATGAAGCATTTATTGTTATTTTATGACCATTGAAAACCCTAAAACCTAGAGAAAGGTATAAATAGACCCATTCATCTATCATTGTCACTTATCATTTTCAAAAATATTATGAGAAAAGTTGTAGAGATGAATCTTCAAGCGTATTCGAGCGATTGACAAGATATTCCTAAACTATTACAATCTTTTGCAAGATAAGTTGAACATATTTAGATATCTGTTGGTGTTGCCCTAGTTTTGATTGCACAACCGAACCAAGAGACACAAAGTACTAAGTGAATCTAACAAAGAATTTGAAAAGATGGCACCAAAGCTTAAGAACCTAGTTCTTGTAGAGAATGTTGAACCTGTAAATCCAAAGTATAAGCTACCTCCAGGGATAGCAGAAGAACTTGATAAGATGGGAGCCCTAACATCAATACCACCAAGGGTTATATTAATCAAAGATGTGTGAGCATGTATACATTGCAAAGTTGAGGAAATATGCATAGTGGAGATTGATATGTCATTTCTGAAACTATGTGTGAACGGAAAGCTAAAAGATGATCACCTTCATATGGAGACTAAGGGTTTGAATCATGCCCTTCACATACCGAAAGTATTCAAAACAGAGTGGGTAAGAATGGTCATCATTCAAGTACATGACCAATTCATGTGGCTTCACCAACCAGTGAAGATCACAAAAGATGTTTTACACATCGTAACTAGTTTTCCAATTGGTGACAAGCCAAAGGATATAAGGAAAATTGAGAAGAACAAATTGAGTGAATTAACAAAGGCAAATGGGGTGGGAGAGGTCTGAAGACATAAACTATTGAAGACCCTGAACTAAAATTTGCATGTTATTTTATATCTTATCGAGTATTTCAATCTTAAAGAGTTGACAGCATACCATGTGGAGCTGTAGATTTGGGGTACAAAATTGTGAAGGACATGTATATTGACATCTGTGAGATTTTTATGAATAAATTGGAAGACAACATTAATAACATAAGGAAAGAAAAGTCAAATAATTTTAAGTTTGGATCATTACTGGTATGCATATATTTATATTTTATGAATTTCTTCCCATCTATTGGTAATGTTACATGGAGCACGGAGAAACCTATCATATATCAAATAAATGATTACATCCTAAGTCCAGGTGAAGATCTTGATATGATTATGAATGATTATTTCCTTAAGTTTCAAGCTAAGATGCATAAGAAGTAAATGATAGAACCCCAATTGGTTGAAAAATATCATGACACCATATGTTTTGAAGTGGACACCGACACATGTATCATTAAGGTAGTTGAACCTAGAAGTATCTAGATACAGTCTATGGGATAAGAGATGGACATGAACATTGCAACTCAACAAATATAATCTTTTTTAGCCAATCCTCCTGAAAAAATAGCCAAAAGATATGGAACCTATGAAGAGGTTAAAGAGAAGAGAAAATAAGAAATCCTAATACCTAAATCCCAAAGGAGGATAGACAAAATGATTGAAAATTTATCAAAGGATCTTAGAGTTGATGATGAAACAGACGAGGATGAATCCTCTGAAACAAAAGGGATATATCCACTAGCAATGAAGGCCTCATTGATTTCTAAGACAACGATACCAAACACACGGTCCACAGTTATACTGAGAGAAAAAAGAAAATCAAAAGCTGATGAGCCAAAATGTAAGACATATGTGAGAAGCAAGAAAGCTACAAATCAGACAAGGAGGAAATTAAACTTGAAAGAAGACAATAAGACAGACACTGAAGGCCTAAGAAAACATAAGAATATAAGCTCAGGTAGAACACAAATGACTCTAGATGAGTAACTTGAGTTACTAAAGAACAATGGAGGAATCTCTAGAATCAAATACATGAAGTATGACAACCAAGATGAAGAGGCAGCTTTTTTTACTTTGAATAAGTTTAAACTTGCACCAATTGAAGTTATCAACCATCTACCTACTGAATTAAATAGAAAAATTGATGCTAGATGGAAGTATGCATTGAACGTTGAATATCAAATGAGGGAAAGATCCCTAATTCTAGCACAACATACTATATTTTTGACTGCGATTGATGAGAAAATGAAAACCTACTCTAACCATTTTCTTATCAAAGGTAGATCTTTAAGGATCATGAATAGAGAGTTAGAGAAAATACAAGAAGAGATCGATGTACAATGGATCAAACTTCTTTCTATTTACATTGAAGATAAGACGGGAAAAGGTCAAGATACCGAAGAGAAAAGTAAGGAAGATCCTATTGACGTTACATTGGATAAAGAAGAAATTTTTATTGAAGATATTACAAAGGAGGACCCTGCAACCAAAATTGCAGAAGATGAAGATGTGATGATAGAAAATGACACAAAGACTGAACAAATAGATACAGTTAATTTTGCTGATGCAAAAATATTAGAAGAAGTTATACAAAAAGTCAATGAGTTTTTAGATGTTGATATTGGAATGTCTAATATGGAAACCAATACAGAAGAGAACGGAAATGAACCACCTTTGGAAAAAGAACAAGGAGAAGATAATGATCGTGAAGCCACTGGGCCTAACACAAATTAGAACACTGATGCACCTTCTACCAAGGACACCACAATACAAAAAGGACAAGAAAAAGAACAAGATAAGGAACAAGAAAAGGAACAGGAAAAGGATAAGACAGAGAACAGGCAGGAAGAACAGAAGAAAGAAGATAAGACATAACACAAGATAGAAGAAAAGAAAGAAGAGTCATCGATAGAAAAAGGTACTGACAAGCAAGAAGAAATTAAAGCAGAAAGTGTATCTGATACATTAAAGGCATCTTCATCCACCATATTGTCTACTGGTGATAGTATTACAAACAAAAAGAAGAAATCAAAGAAGAGGAAACATATAGACATGAGCCAACCGATCATACTACCTAAGGTAGATCTGGCAAATATGGACCCAGATGAGATGAAATAATATGTTGAGTTAGTAAGACTTGAGGCCATAAAAAATAAATCACTTCAGAAGAAGAAAGAAAAAACTATATTAGAAGATGTCAAAGAAGTGTTACAAGAGATTGTGTCGGATGCTACTGCAAATAAGGAGGCAAATCTACTTGATCAAGTGGCAGAATGGTTAAACAAGTGTATGAACCGAACCAAGATACACTCAATGGCATGATGAAAATTCATCGTAAGAGCATGGATAAAAAACTATTAGAAGCGATTTTGAAGAACATTGCACTTGACAAGGTATCTCTTTCTAAAGCATTTGTCTGATATTATTTTATTATTTCAGCAATTTTGTTCCATTTCCCAAATTCTTAAAGTGATCAAGGAGAAAGAGGCAATTATTGAACAAGAGCTGACCGAGCAGCTAAAGAGCATTTCAATCGAGCCTAGATCCCTACAGGCTTATTACTCACAAATCAAATAGCTAATGGGAAATTAGCAAGACCTCATAAATGAAGATCACAAACTAAGGTTAGAACTCCTAGAGCTGCAAGCTACACTCATTCCCCACATGGAGTCTATGCAAAATCACTTGAAGAGAGCCAAAGATTTAATTGCCACTCCCGATGGCAGTTCATTAGACACTATTACTAGTATGGCAACATATTTTTCTACTCAAATAGTTGTTATGCAAATACTAAAGGACACCTCGGAGGCAGGCCTATTTGATGCAAAGGTCAAGTATAAACACATTTTTGACAAGCTACCTCCGGAAGACAAGACTAAGTAAGTAATCTTTTCGCATGTTTATAAAAAAAAGGGGGATATATATAGTAAAGAGGGATATATATATAATAAAGGGAGATATATATATATAAGGGAGATATAAGTAGTAAAGTATTGATAAGCATTATCAAAGGGGGAGTCATAAATTTTTAAAGTTTTGAAAATTTTGATGACTTTGAAGTTTTTTTTTTCAAAATGCCAAACTAATGTCAAAGGGAGAGATTGTTACTCATAAAGAGAGTTTGTTGTCATTAGTTTTCTGAAAAGTCATATATCAGTGAAAGAAACTGAAGGAAGGAAGTCATACAATGAAGAATACATAGTCGGTAAAGGACACCGAGACAGTCACCGAGCACCAAGCAGTTATCAAGTAACGGGCAGGTATCAAGCACCGAGCGAGCTACATATATCGAGTCATGTAAAGACAGTTACCAAGCATTCACATACATCAAGAAGAGAGTATAGAGTTACCAAGTAAGAAAAAGCATGTTTACCAAGCACTCCAGAGCCGACATTTTATTTGAAATTAGATACATTGGATTTGGACACTGAGCAGGAAGTGTTGCATAGAAGTTGAGGTAAAATTCAGTTGAGTCATTGGGACTCCAAACACATGATTTCACAAGATCGTGAAGAAGATCCACCAATGAATGTTCATAATGCATACGACATTGGAGATGTAACCTAAGTTTAACCACTTAATCTCCACCATTGATTCTTGATGCCCTAGATCCAGTTAATCGCCTGAATATTGTATAAGATATCAATTTTGAAAGTTGAAGAGAGTTGACGTTGTTGAGGGTTGACATTGTTGTTAAGATTGTTGACAGAGTTGATGAATATGTTGAAAGGTGAAGAAGAGGAAAGGTATGCATAATGAAGCAGAGCTTATGATACTAAACTATTGAGTGAAGAATAAGATAACAGAGATATAGAACACACACCTTTATCAAATATTTTGTAGTGAATTTTGTTGAAATTAGTGAAGTACAAATCTCACTTGTGGGTAGGCCCTAATAGGTCTTATATTTTTTAAATCCTTTAACCAGGTACATCTCTTAGATTAGAGATTGGAAAATCCCAAGGTAGACTGAATAAGTCTTTTGTAAGTTCTTAACCGAGTATATTACTCCTAACAGGGTAAGCTATCAGAAGTAGCTAAATTTGAAGCTCTAACCAAGCAATTATTTTCCTATAGTAGTGAAGGATTGTGGGTGTCATCCCCACCGTAGTTTTTTCCTGTAACAAAGGATTTCTAAATAACCAAAATATTTGTGTTATGTGTTGAAGTTTTCATGATGTGAGTTATTTAATTTATGTTCATCTTATGCATTGTATTCAACTCGGTAATAGATCATAATGAATGGTTAAAAGTTGTAAGAGTACTGATTCACCCCTCTCCTCTCAGTACATAACTTTCCTAAGTTATTCCAACTATACTAATAGAAGGTGAAGTGGTTTGGAACAAAGCTAGACTTGTTTGCAAGGGATACTCACAAATAGAAGGTATTGATTTTGAGGAGACCTTTTCTCTTGTTGCTAGAATTGAAGTTGTTAGAATGTTTCTTGCATATTCTACTTACAAATATTTTAAGATATATTAGATGGTTGTTAAATTTGCATTTTTTAGAGCAAGTCTACATTGAGCAGCCTGATAGTTTTCCTTTGACCGATGAATATTACATGGTTTTCGATTGAAGAAAGCATTATATGGATTGAAACAAGAACCTAGAGCCTAGTATGAAAGGTTCGATAAGTATTTATTGAGACTTGGTTTTGGTAAAGGTACTTCTAATAGCAACTTATTCTTCAAATTTGATCATGATAATATTTTAATTGTTGAAGTCTTTGTGGATGATATTGTTTTTGGTGGAAATGACAAGTTGAGTAAGGAATTTGCTGGTGAGCTAAAGAAAGAGTTTGAGATGTTCATGATAGGTGAGATGGAATTTTTTCTTGGTTTGTAAATTACACAAACTAATAAAGGTATTTTCATATCTCAATCCAAGTATGTGAAAGAATTGTTGAAGAAATTTGGTATGGATGATTCAAAACCTATTGGTACTCCTATGATTACTAGTTGCCAATTAACAAAGGATGATAATTCACCTAAAGAAAATTAGACAAGATACAGATCAATAATCGGTGGCTTATTATATTTGACATAAACTAGACCTAATATTATGAATGTTTTTTGCATTGTTGCAAGATTTCAAGCATAACCGAAGGAATCACATGTTGATATTAAAAGGATATTAAGATATTTGAAAGGGATAGTTTATTATGGCTTATGGTATGGTAAGGATGATGAATTTACATTGAGTGTATTTACTGATATAGATTGAGAAGGTAATGTGGATGAAAAAAAAGAACAAGTGGCAGAGCGTTCTTCTCGGAAAAAAGGTTAGTATCATGGGAAAGTAAGAAACAAAAGTGTATATCACAATATACTACTGAAGGTGAATATGTTGCTACTATTGTTGATTGTACACAAGTGATATGGATGAAGCAAATGTTGAAAGATATCAGAGTAAGTATTGATGATCCTATTGCTATCTATTGTGATGATTCAAGTGCTATCAATATTTCAAAGAACTCTGTGTTGCATTCAAAGACAAAGCATATTTCTATCAAATATGATTTCTTGAGAGACAAGGTCAATGATAAAGAAGTCATATTGGAGTATGTATCTAAAAAAGAGAAGATTATAGGTATCTTCATGAAGCCCTTGCCAAAGGATACTTTTGAGTATCTTTGAGGTAAGATTGGGTTGATTTCCTCTCCTGATCAGAGCTATAGATGCATTAATTTGCATTAGTCCTATGTACTTACAAAGATCGGCATTATTCTGGATTGATGTTTTTGGTGGCTACTACTCAGGGGGAGTAGCGTGATTAATGATTTATATGTTCATATTTTTGGTTTCTACGACTTAGTGCATATATGTGCCTTTGTAATTGATGTCAAAAGGGGAGAGATAGTCATGTGAAAAAAGGTATATGTATATGGGGAGAGATTACTTACTGATTGAGAAGATTTGTTAGAGAGACTATAAAAGATATTGTGGATATTGTTGGTAGTATTGTTGATATGGTTTCTTTGTGCATTGATTTGATTTTTCACATCATATGTTGCCATCAATGCAAAAGGGGGAGATTGTTGAGATATTGTTGGATATTGTGCATATATGTGTTGACATTGATTTTTTTCATTGATATCAACATATTCCTACTATTGATGATAGTGTTCCTGAGATGTTTAGTGAGAAGATTACTTTGGTATAGCTACTATATTGAATATAATATGTTGCAAAGGTACAAATGGTTTTATTGATGTCTATAGTTGATCTATGTCAACTTACAAAGGTTTGCATGATGATTTGAGTGAGGTATGAAGAATTTATCTGAGACTGGTATTTTGGTTGTTTAGGAATAGATAGTGTTTCAGTTCTTGAATCGGTGTGGATCGGTTATGCAATATTCTTGGTTGCTAACCTGGTGGTGAGTTCAGGACATGAATGTGTGTCCTCAGCTGAAGTGGTTCATTATTTGGATGTTGGCAAGCTATTTTTATTTTGTGATAGAGGTTGTTGTTGAGTGTTCATGATGAATAGTGAAGAAGAAAATTGTGAATTCTAAGACAAAGTTGTTCCTGTTGATGTCGTGGAATTTCATGTTGTTTGCTGATGTTTTTAGATTATTTTATGTTTGTGTTGCTCGATCACTTTGGATTATGTGATTGGATTTGATGATTTTCATGTGCCATATGGTTGTTTTTATTGTTCTTGGCTGACATGGTGGTGTAGCTTGTTGCGAAGGATTGTGGCGTGATTTATGGATTTGAAGCATGCTCGACAATGTTGTTATTGATCATTTCTATGTATTAGTTGACATTCAATGGATCACAATGTGTATTTTTCTCTAATGAATTAATATTTTTTTATTAGGTCCCTACCGACCTAGTTGAGATAAAATTAATGTAATGTATATAAATACGCAATCATTTGTGATTGTAAAGATGGGTGTGTAGATGAGAGAAGAGGTATGAGTGGAATCTGCAATCGAGGCAGATATTTGATGCACTTCATTGGAACTGTTGACATATCAAAGATGTTATCTATTAGTTCGTGAGTTATGGATTGTTGTCCACTGTGAATTGTAATTAGAGATTGATGTAAGGCAATGAGCCTTCCTTTGGGTTGAATCCCTTGTTTTACCTGAGCAGTGAGCTCTAGGCAATGTGCATTCCCCTTTGTAATACTCCTAATAGGGTATAGTGTTTTTAACAAAGTAAATTCTTCTTGTGGGTTTGATCCCCACCGTGATTTTTCCCTTAACTGGGTTTCCACATCTAAAATCTTGGTGTTATGTGTTGATTACTGTGTTATGATCTTGCATTCATGTTGATCATTCAGATTTGAGATTAAGTTTATAAGTTGGTTAAAGGTTTGGAGTTTTTGGACACAACTGATTCACCCCCCCGTTAGTTGTGTGTGCTTCCTTAATTCTAACACCCCAATCTTCCCTTAGAAGTTTGGGATGAATGTGCCTTTTGAGGATTGGCGACATGTTTTGGGGAGTTAATCTCTATAGATCCTTTGATGGCTTCTAGAAAATGATTGGTTTATGCATGTATTTGTGTTAACATTAAGTAGTCTATTGATCGATATCAGAGGTTTCAATTAATTCTAAGCTTGGTGTGTGGGCTCAAGCTATTGAGTTTGAGTTTGTCTCTTTCACACGTTTTCATTGTAAAAAGGTTGGACATTGGGAAAAATATTGTCCTCTTAAACAAACCAAAGCAAAAGTTTTTTCAAATATTTGGAGAAAGAAAATTGAGGGTTCAAAGGAAAATTATGTGTAGGCTTCTGCTCTGGCTTTGGATGGAATGTCTAATGAGAATGAGACCTATGATCAGTTGGCTCCAATTTCGGAGGGGTCTAATGAATATGGGACCTCTGATCAACCAAATATACCTGAGATTAACCTTATGGTGAATCTCCCTAAATGCTTGGGGGAATATTTGGAACCTCGTAATGTTGATCCTATGGCTTCCCTAGATTTTGTGGCAGATCATTCATTTGAGGATGAGGAGGTTCTGGTTTAGAAGGTTTTTGAGGAGCCTTCGTTGGAAATGAAAACTATGGCTAATGAGGAAACGATAGATTAGCAAGGGGAAGATGAAATTTTTTGGGACATGATGTTCCCTTCATTGTGGTTAAGCCCGGGGTTAGGCAAAAAATTACTCCCCTGATATTTGTTATTAAGACTAAGATTAGACTAAAGGTGGACTATGGTGTGGATTTAAAAAAATGTTGATAGGCTTACAACTATCCAAAGTCGTGATAAACAAAGTAAATTTAATGTGGCAGATGGTTTATAGAGAACTATTTTGCAGATGGGCCTTTTTGGCTCTCCTCTCCCTTTTACAATGAAGATCCTCTCAAGGAATGTAAATTAGCTAAATCACCCCATAAGCATGATCTTTTATCCAACTTGATAAGGAATCATAAATTGGATATTTGTCTTATCCAAGAAACTAAAATAAAAAAAGGCTAAACTCATTAGTTATAAGCTAGCATACTTCAATTATGTTGGATTTCATTGTTAAAGGTATTGATATTTTCTCTTCTCCAAATCATATTGCTACCAGGTTTGAAAATCTGAAGGATGGTTCTAGTTTGGCAGTGTCGAATATTTATGCCCCAAATAATAAAGTTTCTAGGAGAAACTTGTGGGCTTGTTTGTGTAGCTTCGGAATCTCTATCCATCCCTTGAAATGGCCGGTGATGGGGGACTTCAATACCCCGATTCATAGTTCTGATTAGAAAGGTGGAGCCCCTAAAGCTAAAGATAGTAGGCAAGGTTTGTTATCTTTGATTAACTCTCAGGGGTTGTTGAATTTGGATCTCCATGGAGCCTTGTATATGTGATCTAATAAACATAGTGGGGATACTTTGATTCAAGTTAAGTTAGATTAGGCCCTGATACTCCAGACTGGTTGAGTTGGTTTGCATGTAGACTTATTGGTCTATCTTGTATTGGTTCGGAACACTTTCTCATTGCCTTCACTACTGATATTGGTTGCAGGAACACAAATTTCCCATTCAAATATGAAAGGACGTGGACCCTAAATTCTAATCTTAAAGATACAATTAAAGAGTGTTGGTCTACTAGTATTCAGGGTACTACTATGTATCATGTGTTGAAGAAATTGGTAGTGGTCAAATCAAGTGTCTTAAAAGGAAACAAGTCATCATTTGGTCATATCTTTAATATTAAGAATTGATTGAAAAGTGATTTAGATGATATTCAAACTCAAATTACATCTCAAGGGGTGTTTGAGCTCTTGATTAACCAAGAAATTTCCATTCTGTATAAGCTTCACAATGTTATTGCTAAGGAGGAGTTTTGGAAGCAAAGGTCTTGATTGTGCTAGCTAAGGGGACGAGGGTTGATGTATCTATCCTAAATTCACTTATAAAGTAACTTTCCATATTTTAACCATTATGTTGTGATATTATTTTCTATATGTTTTATATTTTTATATGGTTCTCTCCCAAACTCTAAGGTTGTGTTTTCCAAGAAAAAATAGCTATTTTTTTCATGTTTACATATATCTTTCTTCTTTAGTCTATATCAATTTTTATAAGCGATGTTATTTTCTTCATCTATTCTAAATTTTCTTAAAATTATCTTTATTGTCTTGCAATCTACATCATACCATGTGTCTATGAGAAAAATACTTACAATTCTTTTCTTAAACCTAAATCTATAGTAGATTAAGAAAATCAAATACTTTTATTTGCGCATTCTAAGGGCCCGTTTGGGGCTGGAATTAGATTGGAATTGACATTATCTAATTCCATGTAATGCCAAATTTCATGTTTGGGTCCATGAATACAAATAGAATTGGAATTACGAAATTCTGATTTTGCCCCAAAATGGGCATATCTATCTTCCACCTAAATAGGTGGAATTGGAATTTCCAATTCCAATTCCAATTTTTACAAAAGCAAATTTAATATCTCGTCGGATCCGTGACATGATAGATGTGTAAATGTGTGTGTGTGTGTATATGTGCGTATATGTGTATATATACACAAATTTGTGTATTTGTGTGTATGTATATATATACACACATGTGTGTATACATGTATACATGTGTGTATATAAACACATATATGTGTATACAGGTGTGTATATATACACATACATGTGTGTATATATACATGTATGTGTATATATACACACATCTATATATACAAATATGTGTGTATATGTGTATATGTGTATATATACACATGTATATATATACACATGTATGTATGTACACACACACATATGTATGTATATACACACATGTATATATACATTTGTGTATATACACATGTGTATAGACATGTGTGTGTGTATATATATATATGCACACACATGTGTATGTATATATACATACATGAGTGTGTATATATGTATATGTGTAAACATGTATATACACACACATGTGTATGTGTGTAGACACACATGTGTATATATACACACATATGTGTATATACATGTATATATACACACATACACACCGTATTAAAAAAAAATTAAGAAATAAACAATTAAAATTATTTATTTATATTCTCAATCATCTTTTGGGAGAACCTAAACGGGTTCAGTCCATATTCCAGAAATCATTTCTAAAATATGTATTCCAACCGGCCTATAAATTCAGATTGCTGACTCCATTTTTTTTTTCATAAAAAAGGGAACAGGTAGATTGATAGCACAAAACAAAAAAATATATATATTTTTTCCTTAGGTCAAAACACTCCCTCAGAACAAACGCAAAACAAAATTAAATAAATAAATTTGATGGTTATAATTGACTATAAAAAGGCCTGCGTGGTTTGAAGAGATGTACAAAGACGTTGACATTCATTGACAACGGAATAGCTGACGATGTGTGGAGATAATAACGGTACAGTTCATACCGTGACGATGAGTACGTTAAGTAGTACCTGATTATTGCGGATATATAAAATTCGTTGGAATTGACTTTTAACTCTTCGCGGGGCAGGTAACAAGTGTTCCACATTTCACCTTCCCCACTCCCACCAACAAAACATCACCTTCCCCACTCCCACCAACAAAACATGGGTAGCCCCTCCACCGGGACAATCGTTAAGTCAAAAACATTAGGTTCTCACATTTCTAGATGATTTGTGGTTTTATATTCCTCCTCATGTTGTCTTATTATATTTCTCTTATGTAGGTAGAATTCAAAAGAAAAAAAGAAAAAAAAAATCATTTTAAATTAAAAAATACACAAAAATATCATACAATATAATGATAAATGTTCTAAATAGTTGAATGAATTTGTATATTGAATGTTCTTATTATATCATTTGATGATAAACAATGTATAAGGGCGAGTTGTTAAATACACTTTAAAGGTGGTAAGTGAAATGATTTGTTCTTCAAGTTGGAACACAATGCTAGTAAGGAGGTTTGGGTGAACCATAAATTTGAATTCAAAATTTATTTATTTTGAGTTTATTTATTCAAATCATGCAATCAACCTAAGTCACTTATTATAAATTGTAGATCTAATCTTAGGGAGTACATGGATAAATTAAGAGATGCAAATAGTTAATAAGGATGAGTGTAGATAGAATCAAGTAAGGCTTAGGTTATTCCCATTATTTAAACAAAAATTACATCATCTGTACATTCTCAATTCATCAAGGGTAATTAGTTCACATGATTTCATTGACTCTTTTCATCCTAATGATGGATCATAGAGTGTGATTTGAAATATTGATGCTAAAAAATCCTACACAAAATCAAATCCAAAAGCAAGATCCTCTTTAAGAATAATCAAGTCAAAGTGAGTCTAACAATGGGCAAAGTACAAGGTATACAACTTTTTCATACGTATATCTCCCACTTTGACTTGCATACACATTACAATTAGCATGCATGTCAAGATAAAAACAAGCAACCAATATGAAAGTATTTTTTTAAAACTCTCATAAAGCAATAAATGAGGATATGGATGTCATTTCTTGGTACACACAATGTTGAAATATGTGTTTCATTTTTTGAGTTTACAAAGAGAAAATAATTCAATTAGTGGCTATCATATATGTAAATTTGAAAAATAGTATTATCTGTAACTTATCAATTGATGAGCTAAATGGGCTCTATAGTGATTGGCTCATAAGGCACTACACTTGCAAAAGGTTTTGTGAATTGGCTTGCAAGCTAAGTGGGTTTAACCTTGGAGTAAATTCCATGGTTAAGCGTGCTTGAGTTGGAGCAATATTGGGATTGGTGACCTCCCAGGAAGGCTCAATGCTTTACCCCTGTGAGCACCACCTAGATGAAATGAGTGCTAAGTGTTCCATTCATTCTCATGAGAGATGGATTCTTGTCAACCACTACTCATGAAACATGGGTTAATGGGTTTGACTTAAAAATTGCACAATTGAGTCTTGATAGCAATATGATAATTTGACTTGTAGTGGAAAACATCTCCTACTTATCAATTGATGAGCTAAAGGAGCTCTATAAGGAATGGTTCATAAGGCACAACACTTGTTGAAGGTTTTTCAAATTGGGTTGCAAGATAAGTGGGCTTAACCTTGGAGGAGACTCCATGGTTAAGCGTGATTGAGTTACAACAATATTGGGATGGGTGACCTCTCGGGAAGGCCTGATGCTTCACCCCTCTAAGCATCACCTAGATGCAATGAGTGCTTAGTGTTCTATCTCATGACAAATGGGTTCTTGCGAACCACTACTCATGAAACATGGGTCAATGAGTTTGACTTGAAAACTACATAGTTGAATCTTGATAGCAATATCACAATTTGACTTGCTATGGAAAATATCTCCTACTTATAAAATAATAATATGTTATCTACAATCAAGATAAAACAAAAGAAGAGAAGGGGTGAGATAAATTCCACTTTTTATAGAACAAAGATATTGCCTAGGGATTGCCTAGGGTTAACATTATCAATAGGTATTGCCTTGGACCAAGGAGAGTAATGTGATAACATCTAAAAATGGAATATACTCATGTGGTAAGCCACTATGACCCTAGTCAAGGAAGGAGTGTTAGTTGTTAGTAATAACTGAGAGGGGGGGGTGAATCAGTGGCCTCAAAAATTTATCCTTTAATCAATAAACACCAATCAATAAATCTCATATTATTAAGTCCCTACAAGATGCCATGAAATACTAATAATGATTTAATTATCTGTCGGTTTTCCTTTTCTGACCTTATTCTCCTTGATTACCGATAATCAGTAAAAACTATTTACGGGCACTCAGTAAATATGCAGAGTATACCGATCAATCCAGAAATGCATATGTGAAATGTAAAACAGTAAAGTAATAAACCATACACACATAACACATGGATTTTAATGTGGAAACTGTGTTAAGGGAAAAAACCACTGGGACCGGTACCCCAAATTTTCACTCTTCTAAAGTGAGCCATGTTAGGAGCCAACCATGTTAAAGGTCACAAACACATTGTTAGGTGTGACCTTGTTAGAGGATTTTATACATAGAGGTTGTCACTTAGTATCGGGCATCTATTTGCTACCATCCTTGAATCAGCCTCCTTCTTAGACCGTCAATAGGCTTTAGGCAAATCTTTCTACCATCCTTGAATCAGCCTTCTTCTTAGACTGTCAATAGGTATCTGGAAAGTCCAATGCTACTTTCATGAATCAACCTTTTTGGCACTCCTTGGGATGTA
>MU223209.1:294283-311020 GCA_018584345.1 Thuja plicata | reverse complement strand
GGTCTCGAAACCTTCCTTCTAAGCACACAAGCTCTGATACCAATTGTTAATAATAACTGAGAGGGGGGGGGGTGTGAATCAGTGGCCTCAAAAAATTATCCTTTAATCAATAACCACCAATCAATAAATCTCAGATTATTAAGTCACTATAAGATGCATGCCATGAAATAATAATAATGATTTAACTGTCTGTCAGTTTTCATTTTCTGACCTTATTCTCCTTGATTACCGATAAGCAATAAAAACTATTTACCGACACTCAGTAAATATGCAAAGTATACCGATCAATCCCGAAATGCATATGTGAAATGTAAAACAGTAAAGTAATAAACCATACACACATAACACATAGATTTTAACGTGGAAACCATGTTAAGGGAAAAAACCCCTGGGACCGATACCCCAAATTTTCACTCTTCTAAAGTGAGCTCTGTTAGGGGCCAACCCTGTTAAAGGTTACAAACACACTGTTAGGTGTGACCTTGTTAGAGGATTTTATACATAGAGGTTGTCACTTAGTATCAGGCATCTATTTGCTACCGTCCTTGAATCAGCCTCCTTCTTAGATCGTCAATAGGCTTTAGGCAAATCTTTCTACCATCCTTGAATCAGCCTTCTTCTTAGACTGTCAATAGGTATCTGGCAAGTCCAATGCTACTTTCATGAATCAACCTTTTTGGCACTCCTTGGGATGTACCTCAATATATAGAAGATTATTAAGTCCTTCTCTATTAAGAGACTTGATGCTTCAATGGTTAAACTAAAACACAATGATTTGTTTCTAATGCAACTTGAATTGCAAATTTTTAGATATATTTAAGTACATTACCTCTCTGATCAATGTAACAATTCAATTCTTTGTGCTCCACACTTTCTGCTCTGTGATGTTGTGCTTCACTGTTCGTCGATGTCTGCAGAATTCTTTAGCTCTCCTTCAGCTTGATTGATCAGGACTATATTAAGTTATCCTTCATTAGTTTCTCTTCAGCATCCTCTTATTATTCACTCCCCTTTCATGTGATATGGAAATGAATTAAGCTTGTCTCTTATATAGACATGATATTCATCGTTTCTTGATTCTTGGCGTGAAAAACAATCCAGCCAATCTGATTTAAAGCATAACTCCTGATTTATCTCGTAGTTATCTTTTTGCCAACTGTACAAATCTTCTTTAAATCAATCAATTAACTATGGTCGAATAAAAAAATGAAAACAACCTGTTAAGTCAATCTTTAGCTCTTGCCAGCTAGATATTTTGTCATTTTCTGAGCTCTCTGTTCTGTCGGTCAACTCTACAGTTAGTCATCGATGACTACTGCTAGTTCCATCGATGTGACTCCAGTCAGCTTTGGGATCTCTGTTTGTCGGGCATCATTGGATTTTACTCGTCAGGAAACTCTATTTTCAGCTCATCGGGTATCACTGTGACTTTGGTTCTTTGCCTTTACCGATGGTGTGCACTCTGTTGGTGTTGTCTGTCACTTAGTGAATACTTGACTTTTATGCATTGCTGAAAGCATAATCTTTGTTCCATTGATTCTCTGAAGTCTTTGGCATTATATACATGACCGTACAAATGATATCAAGTTGACATCAATGAAAATATAAACCATTAACTGATTTAATATCTTTCATTATCTTCAACTTAACATTATCAAACATTCAATCAGTTATATGTCATCATTAGTGACATTATACACTCCCTCTAATTAGTTGAATACAAGGAACATTATTGATTTAAAGGAGAATGAAAAGTATCTACAAAATGATGTAATCTAGGAAATTTTAATAATTATATGTAATGTCATGCCAAGGAACCCTTGGAACAAAGGGTTGAATATGCACTAAGTAATTATTTTTTGAAACATAGCATAATCGCAGCACAACATTGTGCATATTGTAACCATAAACATAGCAATAAATAACATGCTAAAGAAAACACAATTATCATCACATGATTTTACACAAGCATAAGATTTTGCAACTCTTCCAAAGGCTCCAAGACAACCCAACATATACCCGGGACAGAGAACACACGTCCATGAATTTTTCCTACATGGATCTAGACAACGTCTATAGACCACAAGAGGCTAAGACGACATGAACTCACAACTAACAAAAGGTAGAATAAATCAATTTCCCAAACTCATAAAATAGATGTTCTTTTAAATCCCAAATAGATGTTCCTAGTGTGATTAACCATACAATGTCATTTACATTTTAACTACAAGCATAAGCAATAACAAAAACATCAATCCTCAAATGATTGCAATCCAGATTGGAAGGCACCCTTCAACCCTCTAGAAGTCGACTCAATTTGATGTAGGAGCATCTTGGGATCTTGGAAATCTTGCATCAACCAAAATTATGTTTTTTCCTATTTTTCATGTTTGATCAGTTCTGGTGTTTCTTTCAGCAATCGCTCTGTGCATATTCTCGGAGGCTGCGATCCTTCCAGTGTGTTTATGGCTTCATTCTTGTCACCCTCCTTGGATTGTGCATCACTTGGTTACTTTGTGTTTGAGATATTTCAGATTCTTGGTGAGATTGACCTATTCTTCATGTTTCCAACCAATATTTGTGTTTTTTTGTTATCTTGCGAAGGTTTTTCCCGATCAATAAAGCTTAATGTCTCATTTCTTGATGATGCTATGTTTGTGACCGACCTAGTTGGTGGATCATGTTTCATATTCCACTCGTTGGATGAAGATCCTTATGATTTTGGGTCTTGACCTATTTGTGTAATATATTTTCTTTTCATTGGGAAATGTAATCTTTCTTGGGCTAACCTGATGTTTGTGAAGGCCTTATATACTCTTGTAATTTTTTTCCATAGCGAGAGGAGAGACATAATATAATAGTAGCTTAGCACTTGTAGGTTTTAGATCATTAGATCATAAAGAAGAAAGTACCTACTAAATGTTCATGTATTCACAACTGATTATAGATGGTATAAAAAGATAATCTACTGAAGGTTCTAACCGGGCATGTATGCTTGGAATGTATCACAGCTTGTAGTTGTGCTTGCAATTGATCATTCAATAATAAGAAGGTTGATCTTGCATTCATTTCCTCTTTTTTTAGTTGTTTCTGTTGTTTGACTCTTGCTACAAGGATTGGTTGGACTCATTGATTTTCTATTGTCCTTGGTTGCATCATATTTACACAGGTCAAACACCCAGTTCCCAAAACTGATCGAAGAACCAAACTGGGTGGAGATGATGAAAGCAGGCAGAGATGTCGATTCTCACTATAGACGCTACTCTACGTAGATGTTGGTTCATGACTGGTAAATTTATGAGACAAAAAATCCTCAATCCAGAGAGGTAGATACATTGATCAACAGGTGGAGACATTGATCGATGTAGACACTAAAAGCAAGCGCAAACGTTGATCTGTGAAACTTAGCCAAACACCAGGCGTGAAATCCTGGAACCTAAGCCGACTCCAACATACATATGAAAATCATCTAACACCACACTAAGGAGTACCAGAATAAAACATATTAAGGCTATGGTCACTTGATTACATAAAAAATACATAAATGAAAGAATGAAAGCAACTAGGCTAGTAATCAAGAACATCAAGTATAAGTACATATGCATATTCCAATGCCATCAAATAAAGTAATATAATTAAGATCTCAAGCTCCATGTCTCTATAGATAGAGGAATTCTATCACCTGTATGTCAGTCCCCAACAGTGGTAAAGTGCAATGCCACCCTATCATGTGGAACCCTCGGGCCCACCCAACCATGCTCACGAAGATAGTAACCCAACCACAAACACAATGTAACCACACAAAACAAGAAAGCTACACTCACACAAAATAGAATGCATGACTCAAGGACAATACTAAAGTTCGAGTATAAGAAGAATGCAAATATCTCAAGGTCACTACTCAAATATATAAAGGTTAACATGCAAGGACTCTAGTGGAGTGTCATTACTTGGTTCTCAGTAGCCCAAGTAGCATCGAGTCTTCAATCAACGTCCGTAGACGGACAATCTTAGAATGTATCTTCGATCAACACCCTCAAGAGGCCAGATGTTGTATCTTCGATCAACACCCTTGGGTGGCTAGATACTGACTTACCTTTGATCAACATCCTCAAGTGGTCAGGTATTCATTCAGTCTTATTATTAAGTTTTAACCCCAATTTAGTTTATTATGTTTTCACTTATTAAGTACTTATCCATGTTATCGGGTCGATCCACTTACGGGCTGAGGTACACGTGAGAATCCACTCTGCATCTTTATTGAAGCAATAAAACCCTCTCTTTATTTGATGAGGCATAATACACAGAGCAATAAAGCAAAAGCCATAAAACCCAAAATGCACATGGGACTCAATTGGTCTCAAACGAAGAGTGCGGTTCTCTCAAGATCTCAATGTTCTCATAATGTGGTTTCAAACACCTCCATCATGTACTCAAGATGTGATCTCAAATCGAGCATCGAGTCAAAATCCATGAGGAAATGCAACACAAATGCATGCGGTGAACTCAGCTGGGCATTGTACTAGGAGTACAGATTTATGCATGAATCTCAAAATCATAAAGTAAAACCATAGAGTGGTCGCAAAAATTTAGGATGAGCCCTTCCAATGTTCATATTATGCCAATCATGCCAAACGACAAATCTGGGCGGCACACAAAATGAGGAAAACCCAAAAATGCCCAAAAATAAAACATCAAATAAATTGACAAAATCAAAACCCATTTTCCCTTAGGCATCCAACACCACATTTATCAAATAAAATTTCATTTATGGGCTCTTCACAAAATTTTGGCTACATAACTACGCTAATACCCTAAAATCAAATAAAGAAACCATAAAATGCTCACACCTGCTCAATCAGGCGATGAAATCAAACACAAACATGGGGGAATACTATTTCTTAGCCCACTCAACTATTTTAAAAGATTTCAATCAAATAGATGAAGGGATTTGGAAATTGTGAGGTTCCCTACCTCACACTAAATGAAGAGCAAAAATTGAATTCGTCGTGAAAACATAAATGGCTCCACAGGAAGTTGAGGAATTACGACACGCATCCAATGAGTCACTCCTCGCAAGAATCTGACAAGTGGATCAAACCCAATGAGAAAAAGATCAATTTCTCTAATGCAAATTTGGAGCAAATCACTATTTTCACAAAAGAGCCCAGTGAAAAGTGAGTGAAAGAAACACACTTATAAAATATAAAGTATTTTTACCCAAAAGTGACTTTCGAATAGAATGTTTAAGTAATTAAATAAACTATCTGACCTTATCCAAAATTAAATAAAATCAGTTCTAGATAACCAAAATCCAACTATTACAATGAGCCAGTAAATATAATAATAATAATAATAATAATAATAAAAATAAAATTTCCCAAATGCATTAAAAATCAACATTTTCAATAAATCCTTTTGCGAAAACTGTGGGAACTCTAATGCACTAATAGTCACTAGTCTTGTAGACCTTATGGCAAGGCATATTGTCAATTAGTGCCAAAACACTTAGTCATTCATATGGTTACAATGTCGACCGACTAGTAAGTTCCAAGCAGTGTCTGCCGAGTCACCAGTGTTACCCAAGTTGCACACCATCTCTGAGTGATCAATGTAGACCGAGCACCCAGTGTCAACCAAGTGCCAGAGTTTCCAAGTTTACTATGTCGCCCGAGTGTCAGTATATCACCCGAGTGGATTACTGCACCCGAGTATCAGTATTTGGGCCGACTTAGTACATATTGTTTGATACTATTTAATATGATAGTAGCTGACTTGTGGAGGTAATTGATTTGGATAGGCATATATGTAAGACACTTTGTTTATCCATAAATACAAGAGATATGAATCAATCATTAGAACAACATTGAATACATGTATGGATGCGAATATGAAGAGGCAGATTGATTAGAAGGCTAAAATAGTATAAAGGAACAATAGAGACTCATCTATCACATTCAGGTGATCAGTTCTATATCAAAGTATCTTATTCAACAAATTAGAGTTGCATAGTAGATCATTTACTGATTCATCCTAACAGGTGTATCAGTCAAATCCTTTAACAGGGTGGACCTAACAGTCCTTCACAAATCTCCTACCAGAATGCATACTTAACTGTATTGTATAAATCCTTTCACAAGGTGGACCTAACACTCCTTATTTCTCCTAATAGGGAAGACCATAAGAAGTGGTCAATTGTAAGCCTTAACCGACCAACTTTATTACTATAGTTCTAAAGCTTGTCAGTATCATCCCCAACCTAGTTTTACTTTCTATTTGGAAGGTTTCTGGGTAACCATATCTTGTGTCAAGTATTATGAATGTTTATTTCTTTTATGTTCCATGCATGCAATTAGATTAGACAATCTAATAAAGGATATAATTGAAGAAGTTTTATTGGTTCCTGATTCACCCCCCCTCTCAGTCACCTAGCCTATAATACATTTCCAACAATTGGTATCAGAGAAAAGGTTCTCTTATAAGAAGTTTAATATCTTGAGAAAAGATCAGAGGCAATGGAAATATATAGACTGGAGAAAGCCATTGAAAATGAAAAGATAGATCTACAAGTGGCCATGGATCAAATCAAAAAACTCAAGGAGCAACTCTCTCATTCCCTGAAAAGAAGAAAATATTTAGCAATGCAAATGAATGACAACGGTTACATAGAAGAAATAATTGAAGATTTGTGCAAAGAAAGAAGTTCTGAAGAAGCTGATGCAACCATTAAAGACCTATTTACAAATAATCTCACTTTACATAAAGAAATCAGAAAGTTGAAGAGAGAACAAGAAATTCATTCAGTTAGAATATGTGAAATCATGGAACAAAAGAACCAAGCAGAAAATGACATAGAAATGACATAAGAAGATAAGAGATTGCTAAGTACAAGATTAGAGGAAAAAGAAAATGAAATCCATCATTTGTCACTTCAATAAGCAGATATGATAAATCAACTCAATAGTGCAAACCAAGAAGTTATCAATCTGAGGACTGAAAATGAAAGACTGCAAAATGATCTCAATACTAAAAATCAAACCAATGAGAGGATGATGAATTCACAAGAAAGCGTGAATCAGTTGACATAGAAAACTCAATTCAGACATCATGGAAAGACTGGATTAGGTTACACTGAACAAGGCAAATCCTCACAACAATGAGCTCAAAAGAACAAGAAACCTACATGTAATCATTGTGTTAAGTTAGGGAATATATCAAATAAGTGTTGGAGAAATGGGAAGTCAAATTTTAATGGTAAGTGCTACAGTTGCAACAAACATGGACATAGGGCAAGTGAATGCACTGAGAAACCTAAGTTTGAAGGAAAATGTTTCAATTGTAACAAACAAGGTCATAAATCCTCAGAGTGCAAAACTAAGAAGTGGAACCTTGCTGAACAATTAGCCAAGGCAATTTTTGGTTGGGATTACAACAGATGGAACAAATGTTGTCATTGTGCCGAGTATGGGCACATTGGTGCAAATTGTGCAAAGACTTGCCTCAGAAAAATGAATCCTACTAAGAGATCTTATGTGTGTAAACAACTTGGTCATCTAAGAAAGAATTGTATGAATAGAGAAAAAGTGGATACTGGTTTTGAGAAAGGCAAAACAAAAATTTTTGAAATCAAAACTCAGATAAGTCAGCAATGGGTAAGGAAGTTTCTTGATAATTCAGACCAAAAAAATGAAGGAACAAATGACACCCAAAATGGTGAGTTGGGTGGATCCACCATCTCTGAATAAAGATGTAAGGAGATAACTAGAATTGTACATACAAGCCATCGTAGATCAGTTCCAGATATGCTAGCAAGTCCAAATCTGCATATTGATGCACTAGGACACATTATGGCTCCTACCTAGCTACTCAGGCTTAACCAAGTCAAGTCGGGTTGTATGGTTTCAAAGATGCGAAGTTAGTTTTTGTCGAGCTTACAAGTAAGACTGGAAGAAATAACCGAGCTATGACAACTACTATGTACAAAGCATTTAATGAAAACCTAAAGGTGAAATTTATCATAAATGGTGAAATCGAAGGGTTATTGTTTACAAGGGTTTACATTTTGCAGAGAGATTAAGAGCTTATAGCAATTTCAGAGCAAATTTTTGTTTGAAAGCTTTAGTTGCAGCGAAGTTTCATCAATCTTTTGAGCATTATGGCATCTTCATCCAGTAGTAAGATCAAGAAGGGATCCAAGATGTTAGTAAGGAATGCAGTTTGCAAAGTGCCAAAGTTGAAACTTCATCCAGCGATCGCAGAGGAGATAGATCCAATGGGAGCCCATTCCCAAATTCCTCCTAAGGTACTGTTGATTCACGACATTTGAAGTTTCTATCATTGTACCATTCAATAGTTAGGCACGTTAGATATGAATCAAGCATATGAGACACTTTGTGCAGATGGAAACCTGAAGCCAGAACACAAGCACCTTGAAGTCAAGGTTTTAACCCATATCTTGCATAAGCCAAAGAATTTCTAGATAAAATGGATTAGTTTTATTCTGAGCCGCATTCATGACATGCATTTCTAGTTGGAGAAACCCGTGAAAATCACTAAGATGATGGTACACCAAGTGATAGAGTACCCAATGCTTGATAAACCTAAAGTGACTAAAACCCTACCTCGAGCTGATCTAGATAAGAAGACTCTTGTTGAGTGGGATGGAAGAGTCATGAAGTTGAATGGATTCACTGACATGGAGCTAAAGTTTGAAATTCATGTGATTTCACATAAGATATATAGTTCCAGCTGACCAAACATTGTTCCATGTGAGGCTGTGGACTTGGCATACAAAGTAGTGAAGAACAATCTATCATTCGACCTAGCCAAGTTGCAGCTCATCCAACTGAGAAAAAACATGGAGAGAATTCGGGCATCTAAGACCAATCTATGTAAGTTCAGTTCACTCTTGGTCTTCTTATTCTTTTATGTTCAAAATTTTTTCTCTTCAAAAGGCACAGTTGTATGGAAGAAGGATAGGCCTATAGTCTATCAGATCAATGAGTTTATAGCATAATTGGGAGACAATTTTTGAAAGCATCATGGATGCTTAATTTGATAATTTAATATAGAAAATGCAAAACAAATTTAGAATTCCCAAATAATTGGTAGAAGATGATAAGGATGATATATGTTTCCTAGTTGACTATGACAGAGTACACACCCAAGCAGTCAAACCCAGGGTTGCATGGGTGAAACCTCTTAAATATGAGGTTAACATTGATGATACTAGAGATATTATTGAGGCTCTTATTAATAATCCTTTTGATCCTCAAGAAGCATATTTTGGTACCTATGAAGAAGCTAAGGGAATAATATCTTTAGAAATTGAGATTCCCAAAATCTTGAAGAGAGGAAGGAAAACAATTGAGAAGTTTGAAAAGAAATATGGCAAGTCATCTGACTCCCCTCTTTCGATCACTGAAGGCAAAGAGGGTGACATAAAGGAAAAAGAAGAATAACCTGAGAAAGAAGAGGAAGAGGTAGAAGAAGAGCCTCCTAAGAAGAAGAGGCTAACCCCCAAGAAAACACCAAAGGCCTCTACCCCTGCCTCCACTGCAAACAAACCTAGGAGATCCAGGAGAAAATTGATATTGCCTAAAGAAGATGATGAAGAGGAAGAATCAATTACATTCAAGAAGCCACCACTTACCTTTGAGCAAAAGGTTGAACAATTTAAGGAAGGTAGTGGTATGTCAAGTCTCAGATCACTTAAGTATGCTTCCAGAACCAAGGATGAGAAGAAGTTGGTTGAGGATGCATTAGTAGAGAAGATGGAAAAATGAAAGTATGATCCATCTGAATTAAAAATCCAAATGACTTAAGACCTTCTGAAGGCAATCGTCATTCACTGGAACAATGCAATCTAGATTTAAAGGGACATCGGAAAACAAACCTTGAAGAAAGTCATGCCTACATTAACTAATAAAGAGGTAAAAGATGCTATTTCTAAATATGAGAGTAGACATACTCCAAGGTTTAGAACCTTTCAAATTTTGGGAAAGAAAATAGAAGATGTTGTGCAGGCCGCAACTAGGTTGTGGAAGTCCATTTTTTATGACAAGGGAGACAAGGAAGATGATAAGACAGAGGAACCAAGCACTGACCCTTATGTACATGTTAAAGATGAAGAACTACCTGAGGTACAGACCATTGAGGAATCTAATGCAAAGCAGATAGTAATGGAAGTGATGGCATCCCTGCCTCAATCACCTAGTTTGTTTGTCTTATCTCTGAGCAAGGAAAAGACCACATAGTATACATCAGGTTTAGTAGGAACTGAGCATCATAATCTACCTACTACTGGACAAGCCAGACCGAGTCACAACAGGACACTATGAATGTTTCAATAGTTGGTACTGATTCTACAGTTGGTACAATAAAATTTAATAACCTACTTCAACTGAGCACTAAGGATAAGGATGATGATGGAAAAGGTAAGGAAATATTTCCTTCACCTAATCCCAAGGTCAAGGGTAAAGAAAAGGAAATAATTACTAATGAAGTTGACTTTGAGGAAGACATTGTGATTCCTAATTTGGATCTTTCTAGCCTGACAGCCGAGCAGATGGACATCCTTGGGGAGCTATGGAAGAAAAATAAAAACAACAGAAGCTCCGAGCTGAGAAGAAAAGGAACAGAGTGCTAGAGGACATCAAAGGTATATTCCTAGATGCACTAGAGATTGAAGTCAATGAGAAAGAATCTATAATGGACCAAGTTGTTGACATAGTTCACAAGTTTGACAAAGATCTAAGTGGTTAGGAGAAATTACTGCAGAAGGTAGAAAGAAAATTTGAAAATAAGGTTCTAGAGAATGTTGCAGGTAAAATTGTAATAGATCAAGTGAAGCTATCCACCATTATTATCTCTCTAGAAACCACTGCAAATAATGTTGTTGCATTATTTGTAAAGTTGAGTGACACATCAAATTTTACCATGGAAATAAAGAGAAAGCTGACAAAGATAGATAATGATTTGAAGGCAAGTGCAAGCCAGTTGGCACTTGATCCTAGTTCCAGTTCAACACATTTTGTTAAGATCAGGTATCTGACTAAATGGTAGGTAGAGCTACTAAGGGAATAAGGAATAATAAGTGAATCCCTTTCAAAAATTCAAAGCCAACTCATTCCTCATATGGATGTCATGCAAAAACATATTTCTCATGCAAAGACACTCATCCATGATAACAATTTTTTAGTTGTTGAGCTTATGATGGAGTTGTCTGCAGAAATTTAGATTGAGTTGCATATCCTGAAGGTGTTGCAAGATAATTGGGACAAGGGTTTGTCTCAAATTTTGAAGGTACATAGTGATTTCCTTTCACATTTTGGTATTACCTTATAGATATGCATTTTTGGCATTTGTGTCAAAAACAAGGGGGAAAGATAGAATATATATATATATGAGGAAATAGATGTACAGAGAAGAGGAAAGATATATAAGCATAGTTACAAAAACAGTTTTGAAAAATAAAAAATAGAGTCAGTTGCAACTGAGTTGCAGAGCAGTAGTCAAAATTGAGCACATGGTAAGGGGGAGTTTCAACTTATCAGTTTGTTTGATCAGAGTTTTTAGTATGATAAGTGTTTTTGTCACTAATGCCAAAGGGGGAGATTGTAGACCTTATGGCAAGGCATATATTGTCAATTAGTGCCAAAACACTTAGTCATTCATATGGTTATAGTGTCGACCGAGCAGTTAGTTCCAACCAGTGTCTTCCGAGTCACCAGTGTTACCCGAGTTGCATACCATCTTCGAGTGATCAATATAGACCGAGCACCCAGTGTTAATCGAGTGCCAGAGTTGCCAAGTTCACTATGTCGCCCGAGTGTCAGTATATCACCCGAGTGGATTACTAGACCCGAGTATCATCATTGGGCCAACTTAGTACATATTGTTTGATACTATTTAATATGATAGTAGCCGACTTGTGGAGGTAATTGATTTGGATAGGTATATATGTAAGACACTTTGTTTATCCATAAGTACAAGAGATATGAATCAATCATTAGAACAACATTGAATACATGTATGGATGCGAATACGAATAGGCAGATTGATTAGAAGGCTACAACAACATAAAGGAACAACAAAGACTCATCTATCACATTCAGGAGATCAGTTCTACATCAAAGGATCTTATTCAACAAATCAGATTTTTATAGCAGATGATTCACTAATTCATCCTAACAGGTCTATCAGTCAAATCCTTTAACATGGTGGACCTAACAGTCCTTCACAAATCTCCTAGCAGAGTGCATAATTAACTGTATTGTATAAATCCTTTCACAAGGTGGACATAACAGTCATTATTGCTCCTAACAGGGAAGATCATCAGAAGTGGTCAATTGTAAGCCTTAACTAGCCAACTTTATTACTGCAGTTCTAAAGCTTGTGGGTATCATCCCTGCCCCAGTTTTACTTTCTATTTGGAAGGTTTCTGGGTAACCATATCTTGTGTCAAGTATTATGAATATTTATTTCTTTTATGTTCCATGCATGCAATTAGATTAGACAATCTAATAAAGGATATAACTGAAGAAGTTTTATTTGTTCAGGATTCACCCCCCCTCTCAATCACATAGGCTACAATATATTTCCAACAAGTCTATCACAAATGCAATATGAATCCAAATGTATCAACACATACCAGAGGGAATATTATAATAATCACATATACACCGCCCATATAGGGATGACATTGGCTCAGTATGAAATACCAACGTTACTATCTCTTGTGCCACTACCTGGGATATAGACACACTCAAATCTTGCAGCTCAGGCAGAATGTGTTTGGTGCCTGTTCAATGAAATAAGAAAACATCAAGTGTAGTTGCTCATGATATAAATAGTTGAAGTGCATGACATACAAGATCGAAAACAATGAAGGAGAGTGATACATCGTGTAGATCTCACGAATGAGTGACTACGACTTCATCTTATTTCGAACAAGCACAAAGGGCATAATTCATAGTAATTGTGCAAACGTAGCAATGAACATCATATCATTTGAATTAACATTGCATTTTAATTTAAATATTTCATATAAATATAAAGCATTTAAATAAATCATTTTACAACAATAAGAGCATAAATCAATGAAAGTAAATAACTGAAATATCCAACAACATATAAGGCACAATATATTAATAAGTCAAATATAATCATCCTGATAACATAATCAATAGTCTCGAATGCAAAATACACCAGATATCATGATAAGGCATCGTGTCACATCAATAACATAAGCATATATGATCACACTGAAACAACAACACAATCTAACCATCTATCATAGCCAAGAGGTTGTTGAACAAAATAATAAATTATCATTGATGCATCTCATCATGCAGATAATAATAATAATAATAAAATAAGAGTATCTCTCAAATCAGAATCACTATGGAACATAATGTGAACATGGGAGGCACTACATCTAAGAATATAAAAATGACATCATGTGACAGTATAAAGAAGATACTAAGCTACATTCATGGAAACACATATAATAGTAAGTAGCAATATACCCTTTTATGTTTTCCCTAAATAAGGATATAAAGGAATGCTAGCTAAAATATTATGTGAGTGCAAATAAGGGTGATACACCCTCATGATATGTGTTAGGAAAAAGTATAATCAACATATACATGTTATTGAACAAAATATAATGATGGTTAATATAAACATGAACAATTATAAAAATATAAGATGTAAGGATGATATTCATAAAAGATCTTGTAAGGTTGAAAGTGTAGACATCGAACATTGACCCTTCTTTTGTCATAAATTTTCTTCATTAATTAAATAATTTTCTATTATTTAATTATCTTACTAATCAATCCTCAAATTTCTCAATCTTTCTTAATCATTCATAACCAATCCTAATAACTTCTTAACTCATCCTAATCATTAACTAATCCATTCATTGACCTTACTAATTATCCTTTGTCTCTCGTATTAATTAAATAGTCTTTATTATTTAATTAATATATCATTTTCTCCAGTTAATTAAATAATTTTAATTAATTAATTAGCTTATCCATTTTTCTCAATTCTTCTTATCTTTTAGGATTAAATAATTTTATAATTATTTATTTATCTAACATATCCTCTATGGCTGAATTTTTATGCACCATCCACACTCCCCTTTTAGTCAAAAAGATGAGTAAATATGCATTTACTCATGTCGTGCTCCTAAAAATAAATAATTTTAATGATTTATTCCTCTTTTTCCACTCATATACCCACACTCTTGTAGTCTCTACCACTTACCTCAAAAATCCTTCTAGCCACTTCTCCACTCTTCTCATATCTTTGACCAATTTTCTCCTACACAATCCTAGTTTTCCATCCCGTTTTGGTTGGATTCAAACTCCATCTTTCATTTCTCTCCCTCCAAATATATAAATCCAAACCTCTCCCTCCATTATCTCTTTAACCACACCTTGTGAGCTCTTCTTTTACCATTCTACTATTGTGCTTACAAATTTCTAAGGGCAACACTCTTAGAGTAAAAAGGTATTTTCACTTATTAATTAAATCATTATTGATTTAATTATTAAGTCACTTTTTATCTCTAGTTCACTTAAGCTAAACTTTAGGCATATAATAATTAATTCTATTATTAATTATTATCATGCAACCTAGGTTTCTCCACCTTATGTTGTTCGATCTCCTTTATAAGGATTGATCTCTTTGTAATTATTAATTATTTTATAATTCCCTCTATGCTCTTTCTGAATGAATATTTCATGTTTCAAATCATTATGAGTTGTGTCTCCATTTTTTGCTTTTGTGACAGGTATTTTGCATATAGTGGATCTTGGTGATTGAATTCTTTGAATTCTAACATGGCATCAGAGCCTTGTTGTTGCAGCCCGTTCTTGAGTTTTTTGAAGATTTTTTGGAGCACTCAGGGTTTCAAGTTTTCATAGTTTCTTGTATGGATATGGGGGGAAGAAATTTTTAGAGCACTTTGGGTATAAATTAACCTCACGGTTGCATCCAGAAGGCCCAAAACCCTTATTTTCAATTAAGGCTCATCCAATTTGGACACAGTTCAAATTTGGGACCTCTTTTTTGCATGCACGACCTTGACATGCTTTTTGAGGCAAAAATGCCTCAATTTTCATGTTGCCTCAGTTTCTGTGCCACCTTGAAATTCATGCCATTGTACTGGCTGCAAAATTTTATTATTATTTTTTCTTGGTACCTCTGCCAAATTTGGCTGAAATTTTTGATGACATTATTTTTCCATTAGTATACTCAAAGAAAAAACACAGTCAGAAAGCATTACTGGCAGACAACAAGCATCACCGGCGAACCACAAGCAGTACCAGTGAAATGCAAGCATACCCGACAGGACAAACTTTTGAGAAAAATGCTAAGTATAAATGTGACAAGCATCACCGGCGAACACATGCATTACCAGCGACACAGTTTTCAGAATCAACCCGACAGGAACAGACAAGCATACCCGACGACATGTTCAGAGAAAGGAACATCGACGACCAAGAACACTGACCGTCAGAATTGACAGACATAAAAGCTGCAAATTGTGGATCTGATTTATACACGGCGGTTAAGACAAAGTTATTCTATTTTGTAGAATTGTTTTTTTGTTTTTTATGGTCATGCAAGCTTTATGTAAATGTTTTAAAGCATCCTAGTGGATCTAAAGCATATCTAACTACAGATCAAGATCAAGTTGTATATCTTGAATCTAGAGTTAACGTGCGAATGCATGAATCAAGAATTGAACCTAAGCTAGTATAAATAGATTCTCATACTCAATTATGAGCATGTGAATTCTTCATAATTGATAGCCACGAAGAGCATCTAAGGAGCAGAAGGCAGAATTCATGCAAAGAGTAGAAACAAAATACATTAGTTAAACAGGAACACACAGAGGCTACCGACGAGCAGATAAAGGTAATACTCAATCATGGAAGGATGATTAATAGTATTTCTGGAGCTTTATAAGATCTATTATCAGCAATTGAAGATTGCATTTATCATCAGATCAAAGACTTATGTAGTTTCATTCTAATAAGTGCATCACATCTAAAATCCTTTTGTAGAAGGTGGACTTAACGGTCCTTTGTAAATCTCTTAAAAGAGTGCACACTTAATAGTGTTGTTGAAAGCTTCAAATGAAGTAGATCTTAACAGGTCTCTACTGTAATACTCCTAATAGGGTAGGTCATCAGAAGTGACCAAAATTGTAAGCCTTAACTGGCTCTTCTTATCTGTAGATAGTGAAGTTTGTGGGTAACAATCCCCATCGTAGTTTTTACTTCCTTAACAGGAGTTTTCTGCGATACCATATCTTGTGTTATGTGTTATCAAATTTCATGTATGTTTCTTTTACTGTTACACATCAAATGGAATGTATGATATGATTTCATATGCATAAAGAAAGATGAACAGATAGATAAGTTATTTTACAAACTGATGACTAAGGGTTAATGGGCTAACCAAGAAAAGTTTTAGAGGTATTGATTCACCCCTCCCCTCTTAGTACAAATTATCTCAATATAATTCCAACAATTGGTATCAAAGCACAGTCTCTCTCTTGAAAAGCTTAAAGACTTGAGAGAAAAGATCAAAGCAATGGATAAGTTCAGACTGGACATGACTATTGAGAATGAGCAGTTACAGATGCAAATAAACTTTGAGTAGTATAAGGAGGCGAAGATAAAGCTAAGAAAACTTCTTGATGAAAGACAGATTATG
>MU223209.1:250077-289012 GCA_018584345.1 Thuja plicata | reverse complement strand
TAGAAATCTGATAGCAACCCCGGAGATGTCTGTAGTAGACAACATCTATGATATTCATGTAAGAATTTCACTAGAGCAACTGGCTCTAGAAATGCTGAAGGAAAAATGGGAGAAAATGATGGAGGAATTCAAATCCTCACATTCTCACCTTTTTGAGAAGTTGTAAGTACCTTTGTCCTTAGAATCAAAAAAGGAGGAAAGGCAATGTATATAGCTATGTACAATACAAATATCTAGACAATACATATATCAGAAAAAGAAACAAAAATATAAAGGATATATATATATATATACTTACACTTACCTGCACATACATAGGGGGAGTCATTCAAATGACTAAGGCAGAAGTATACACAGGTGTACATACTAATACACTCAGTATGTTGCACATATCATTTTTTTTATACTAATGTCAAAGGGGGAGAATGATGACATTATTTTTCCATTAGTATACTCAGAGAAAAAACACAGTCAGAAAGCATTACCGGTAGACAGCAAGCAATACCGGCGAACCACAAGCAGTACCGGTGAAATGCAAGCATACCCGATAGGACAAAGAATTTTGAGAAAAATGCTAAGTATAAATGTGACAAGCATCACCGGCGAACACAAGCATTACCGACGACACAGTTTCCAGAATCAACTCGACAGGAACAGACAAGCATACCTGACGACATGTTCAGAGAAAGGAACACCGACGACCAAGAACACCGACCGTCAAAACCGACAGACAGAAAAGCCACAAATTGTGGATCTGATTTATACACGGCGGATAAGACAAAGTTATTCTATTTTGTAGAATTGTTTTTTGTTTTTTATGGTCATGCAAGCTTTATGTAAATGTTTTAAAGCATCCTAACGGATCTAAAGCATATATAACTACAGATCAAGATCAAGTTGTATATCTTGAATCTAGAGTTAACGTGCGAATGCATGAATCAAGAATTGAACCTAAGCTAGTATAAATAGATGCTCATAATCAATTGTGAGCGTGTGAATTCTTCATAATTGATAGCCACGAAGAGCATCTAAGGAGCAGAAGGCAGAATTCATGCAAAGAGAAGAAACATAATACATCAATTAAACAAGA
The DNA here is from genome assembly GCA_018584345.1 of Thuja plicata. Lineage (NCBI taxonomy): Eukaryota > Viridiplantae > Streptophyta > Pinopsida > Cupressales > Cupressaceae > Thuja > Thuja plicata. The sequence continues at coordinate 287,922 of MU223209.1, read as the reverse complement.
ACACACAGAGGCTACCGACGAGCAGATAAAGGTAATACTCAATCATGGAAGGATGATTAATAGTATTTTTGGAGCTTTATAGGATTTGTTATCAGCAATTGAAGATTGCATTTATCATCAGATCAAAGACTTATGTAGTTGCATTCTAATAAGTGCATCACATCTAAAATCCTTTTGTAGAAGGTGGACTTAACCATCCTTTGTAAATCTCTTAATAGAGTGCACACTTAATAGTGTTGTTGAAAGCTTCAAATGAAGTAGATCTTAACAGGTCTCTACTGTAATACTCCTAATAGGGCAGGTCATCAGAAGTGACCAAAATTGTAAGCCTTAACCGACTCTTCTTATCTGCAGATAGTAAAGTTTGTGGGTAACAATCCCCACCGCAGTTTTTACTTCCTTAACATGAGTTTTCTGCGATACCATAGCTTGTGTTATGTGTTATCAAATTTCATGTATGTTTCTTTTACTGTTACACATCAAATGGAATGTATGATATGATTTCATATGCATAAAGAAAGATGAACAGATAGATAAGTTATTTTACAAACTAATGACTAAGGGTTAATGGGCTAACCAAGAAAATTTTTAGAGGTACTGATTCACCCTTCCCCTCTCAGTACAAATTATCTCAATATAATTCCAACAATTTTGGCAGTTTAGCTAGATTTAGCGACATTGCCAGATTTAGTGGAGCTCCGCCAAATTTAGGAGAGGTTTCTTGGAGTTCTTCTTGTTGCCCTCTTTGGTTTTTTATTTGTATCTTGATAAAATGGAGGCATTTTTCACCAAACGAGATATCGTCGAAAAGCTAGTTACGAGCTCGATCTTATTATGCAGGTTTGGTTTTTTGATTTTGCCATATTGCAGGGGTTTTTGCTAGTCAAAGTCAGAGTTCCTTTTTTCACTCTAGTCGCCATATCTTGCTCCTCTGGACTTCATTTTTTGACTTCCATATGTCGTTGGAAAGCTGGTTTTGTTCTCCTTCTTGTATGGGTCTCATCGCCATAATCTACTCTAGGTACATTTTATTCATGTTTTTTGTTTTTTTGCAATCTAGTGGATATCTTGGATGTTTCAGGTCCTGGGATCATTTTCCTTGCATGAGATTACTCCCTTTTTACTTATGTTCTTACAACTTTCTATCATTCTTGAGTATTGTAGACATCTCTTTCTGTAGCATTTTTTTTTTGCAAACACATTGAGAAAAAGTGTCAACATTGCATGCTTGGGATCTTTTATATTTTGTGCATGTTTGTACTCACACTCGATTATAAAGTACTATGGGGGGAGGGGGGGTTGATGTTTTCCTTTTTTTCCATCTACCTTTGTCAAGTGAGTGTTCCTTCGATGACATTAGCCACGTGAGTGTGTCAAGAGAGTGATCCTTTCATGACACCATCCTTTATACATGTGTTTGTACTTTCATCATACAATTTTTTCTTGGCAGTCTGTTTCAATGTACTTGTCATACCTCTCTGTGCTCAAGATAATGGAGGGGGGGTATTTCTTTTTGGTTCTAATGCTTCCTTGGTTCGATGGAGTGAGCTATGTACTCATTATTTGTTCTTATGTACTAGGCGGATGCAGTGGCTGGGTATCTATGCATTTCGGTGAGATGGATAATTTATCATATGGACACTTCTTTCATTCCTATTTTAGAGGCATCCTTCCATGTTTTGATCAGCTCTTTAGACTTTTGGTTTTTTTTTCATCTGTATCTTTGAGTTCTGATGTTTGCCTTGTTTGCCATCCTAATTTGAGTAGTGTCATTTGAGGGCACTCATACAGATTTCAACCTTCTCTACCTGATCAGATTCTATTACAATGAAGGTTCTAGCTGTTATTCTTTGACAGTGTTTGCAGCTCCATGCTTCAGCAGTGTTCTACATGTTCTTCATTTGATCATCTCTTCGAACTTTGGCATTTTTTCCATCTGTATCTTCGAGTTCCAATGTTTGCCTTTGTTTTCCATCCTGATTTGAGTAGTATCATTTGAGGGCTCTCATGCAGATTAAAATCTTCTCTACCTGATCTTTATTCCTATCTTCTGGGACATTATCTAGTTTGGAGGCTTCTTCAGTCCTTCATTGGTCTTCATCTTTTTTTGGAGAGGGGTTTTTTCCACTAGGTTTTCTCCTTTTCTCCTCTTTACAAATATTTTTGTACTTGGGTACCTGATTAGGCCATATTTTCGGGACCCATTTCATGCTTTCCATAGTTGTTTCTAGGTTTTTTACCTTCTCCTTAAGTTTATCTTAAGGGGGGTGTTAGAGTAAAATTGTATTTTCACTTATTAATTAAATCATTATTGATTTAATTATTAAGTCACTTTTTATATCTAGTTCACTTAAGCTAAACTTTAGGCATATAATAATTAATTATTATCATGCAACCTAGATTTCTCCACTTTCTGGTGTCCGATCTCCTTTATAAGGATTGATCTATTTGTAATTATTAATTTTTTTTTAATTTCGTCTATTCTCTCTCTGAATGAATATTTCATCTTTCAAATCATTATGAGTTGTGTCTTCATTCTTTGCTTTTGTGACAGGTATTTTGCATACAGTGGATCTTGGTGATTGAATTCTTCAAATTCTTAAAAATAGTACTTTGATTTTTGAAGGAGACTCATGAACAATGGAGAAACGTAACAAGGAGAGTGTTTTATGCTTAATCGATCATGTTGATTTCATTTCTTTTCATTCTTGCTTATTGTTATTCATTGATAAGTCTAGTTTCTTACTTTGATTTAAATATTTTGTGGTTATCCTACGAATATCATTGCATTTAGGATTTAAGGCTTGAATTTTGGAAATCTAATTAGTGGGATCCCACATCCCAAATTTAATCTTTCTTGAGAGTTTCTATCTAATTTATATGTTTTATCCATACATAAGCACTTTTGTACATCAATTCCACACTTTTGTATAATCAAATTGTATTGTTCAACGCATAAGTTTAGTTCTGCAAAAAGACTTGTGCTATTGTCTAATGCAGGTGAGCTTCTATTTATCAAAAATGTGTTTTTGTTGAGAATAATTGCACTTCTATTTAGCAGAACTACACTTTTATCGGGTATATTGGTTGTTGACATTTCCTTCTACACTTGTCATTTTATTTTTGGATTATATTCCTTGATTTCTACTAATTTGTGGCTTGTAAGGATTCTATTTCTAACTATTGTGTGTAGCTCCCATCTCAATTGACAAAGGCCCCATAACTTCCTAACACTCTTATTGCACATAAGGGGGCAAAATTGATACTTCTAACTCGTGGTCTTGCAGGGTTTATATTTCTTTTATGATTTTGGATTTTATAGAGTAAAAAATATTTAAATTTTGTGCTCTATAAAGAACCCTATTTTTCTATGACTTGTGTTCTTGCACTCATGCTGTGTTACCCAAGATTAGTGTGATGTATCCTCTCTCCTTGCCTTTATGAATCTAGGGTGTATGAGAAATTACATTTTTCTTCTTTTTATTTTTGAGTAGGAGACCTACCTAGGGACCTCATCACCTCAGGGTTTGACCTTAAGTATAGAACTCTAACATGCCATATAAAGGGGCATGTTAGTGAAAGTTAGAGCTCGATCTGATAATTATCGTGTGAGGTGTCGCCTTGAGATCCTTAGTTATTTGAGACTTAGGTCAGGTACCCTTAAAGGCTTCATCATTAGGTTGGTAACCTAGGGCCTTGCACTCTATGCACACATTAGTGTTCTTGGAGCCCTTACTAGACACCTCTTATATCTAAAAAGAACAACCTTTTAACATTGTAGGATTGGTGCAATGGATGTGTATTGTACCATAAATATCACTCAACATGAGACCCTCTCTAGTAAGATGGAAATCCCTCAGTTATAAGGTTTATTTAGAACCATTGAGGTAAGAGGAAATGTTAGCATATTGTCAGTTGAGGTTATGCTACGAGGCATGTTCCACTAGACCTCTAGCCATCTACTTTGGAATAGTGTTGAGATTGGGACTAATCCAATAATTGAACCACTTGATTATTTAGGTTGTGCATTCTTTCAAGTGTGTTCCAATTGTGCGAAACCTATGACACAAACACCTTTTTATTGTTAATTAAGGCCTCGAGTTCAATTGTGATTGCTTAAAATGTCAAAGTAGAACAACCCAATATATTTTGTATGCTTGTTGTGTGCTTTATTTCTTCAAAACATCACCAAAACTTGGAAAAATGATCAAAATCACCTCAAGTCAAATACTACCTATATTACCATGCCTATGGCATAGACCTATGCTTTTACAACCTAAACCTACATTATTTTCCATCAGAGATATGCTTGAGCTATTTACCTTCATAACAATATTGTTGTCTAGTGAAACTAAGTCATTTTTAATCATAGTTATGCTATTGTCAAGAAGACCTATGCCTATGCTTGTCAAAACTACACATATCTTCCTTTCTAAGACTAAAAATGAGACCAAAACCTTCAAATTTGCCAAAGTAAAACCTTAGAGTGAGACTAAGACTAGTAGGATTGCATTTTCAATTCCCTACATTCATTTTGCATCTATATGATGATCAAATATTTGCCTTAGATCAATCTAACTTAAGTTCAAATCCAAATTTACCATCTCTTGTTACACCTTACATCTTGCTCATCATTGATTTGGTCTCCATCTTTTGTTAGGCTTGTGCTCATTAGTCTTGTGGAAGTTTGACTAATCAATCTTGATTTGATCCTTATTACCTAAGGTCTACACATAACCCCTCAAAAGTATTAGATTTATTATTTCATCATCACTAACCAATATCCTCAAAAAATTCAAAAACATCCAAAAAGACATAAAAATCCAAAAAATATAGCATAAAAAAATCCAATAACATATTTTTAGATTTTGTATAGCTTACAATATCATTTTCAAGGTCTTCAAGTCTCTTTCATGCCTCCCATAACTAGGTCTAAAAGTAAGAAATCATAAATTGACTCATCACAATAGGATTCAATCTTCAATCCCATGAGTCGATACTATGAGAGAAACCATCCTAATCAAATACCAAAATACCCACCATCGTCACCTCCTACAGATTTGTCTATAGGTGCTATCAAATCTAGTTTGACTCAAGAAGAAATTGATGAAGCCTTACAAGATACTAAAATTCAATTCATTATGGATGCTCTTCTTTCCTTAGACCCAAATTAGTACATTCTAGTGATAGCATGGCATGGAGCCAAATTACCTCATAATTATGATATTTCAAGTGTCAAGGAAACCCCATCAAACATAGAACTTTTCAACTTTGCATTCATGTCAAACATTTGCAACCCAAACCAAAACAACACATCATCCTCAACATTTGACCTCCAATTTAACAATCCTCTTTTCAACCTACTCATAACACCCTAAAATTAATCCAACACTTCCCAACACAAACACAATATCTTCCAGTCCAAGTGCCTCCCTCATTGACTAAAATATACAAACTTCAAACCAAAATGCGCCACTTCCAAACTAACGCCAAATAAATCAACCCACCACCAAAATAAAATCAATCCAATCTCATATCATTATCATCATCAAGTCAAAACCAAACTAACAACCAACCACCTCCATAAAAACCTACCCTATGAACACCATGACAAGTCATTAAAGCACAAATACCAACTCCTTGAACCCACAAATTTTCAGAAAGATATTACTTGTCCTCCACCAAATACAAAATTTATACCCCCACCTAAACTTCAAAACACATCTTCAAACAATGTCATACATAACCCGCATCTTTGGAATATATTTTGAAATTCCTTCAAAATGATCCCCATCACAACTTGTACCCTACGCACCAAAATCTCAACCATTTGGGACATCAAGAAAATTTTGGGCACAACCAAAACCCCACCTACATACCCTCTCCAACAACCAATATCAAATGCCTCCAATATTAAATCAACAACCTATCTACCATGGCACCAATTCCCCCATTTCGACAATGTCACACAATAACACATACCAAAATCCTACAAACGTCTTCACTCTACAATTGCAAAATTTGTTCAACAACAAATCACAAACTTAAAAATGGGGCAACAAAAAAATACACGCACATTAATATATTTGTCCTTATCCATTTTATAGGAGCATACTTATGAATCATTTTCTACAAAACTTTGAGATGCCCAAATTTGAAAAGTACAAAGGAAAGAGTGATTATAGAGACCATGTTCGAGAATTCTACATGGCATATTTAGAGGTTTATTACAATTATACATACCTAATGCACCTCTTTCCATGAAGCTTGGGTGGACAAGAAATGGAATGGTTTTTGCACCCCCCTCATGGCATTATAACATTTCTAGAACTTGCTGAAATTTTCATTGCCCACTTTTCCTATAACATTGAGCATAAGGTATCCATGAGTGATCTATGCAACATGGAAAAAAAATGGTGATTCCTTTTCCTCTTTCTTACAAAGATGAAGGAGAAAAAAATGTCAATGTCAAATACTTAAAAACCATTTAGTCACAATTTTTATACAATACCTAAACCTGAAGATGATGTACAAATTACATGTGTTATGTCTTGATACATTCCAATAAGTCATTGAAAATGGTGTAAGTATTGAAAAACCCCTCATTACTCAAGGAATTATAAAAATCTTCAAAGACAATCCTAGTTCTTCTAATGATAAACACAAATTCTAGTAAAAGATTAAGAACATATTCGATGATGGCGTGGACGTAGATGCAAAGGCTATCAATAATTCCAAACCTATGGTTAGCTTTCAAGGAACTTCCACATCGTATGCTCAAATTTCAATTAATCCTCAAAGTTCAAATAATGCTCAATCATAAAATGTTGTTAAAATTTTTTACAAAGGGGTCCTCCTAGAACAAGCACAACTTGAGGACATAACTATACAACCTTAAAAGAACCAATTGAATCAACCCTTCAAAAGTTGTTACAATCAAATGTCATCACACTCCCTAAGATCATATCATATGAGCCTGAAGTCAAACTTGCATGTTGGAAAGACACTAATTTTTGTGATTACCATAGAACCAAAGGACACAAAACTTTCAGTTGCTTCAAATTGAAAAACATTATTCAAGATCTTATAGACCAAGGAGACATAGACATTGAAAACCAAGAAACATCAAATAGTACCATGTGATTTTTAAGGATCCCTTATGTGATCATGGGAAAGGAGGTGTCCCTAGTCAAGTAAGTGATAAGCATGCTAATTATAAAAGTGTGGTTTATGAGTATACCAAATTTATTGAATTGATCAAGTTGATAATCATGTCGCAACCCATGCCATCAAAGGTTAAAATTTGAAATGTATTGTAACTAATCATAAATCCAAAGTGACTCCTTAAGATGCCCCTTCTAAATCCCAACCATTCAGTCAGTATAATCTCCTAGAACATTTGGGGAAAAATCAAGTGCATATATCCATTTATTAGTGCTTGTGCATATCTCCTACACATGAAGTTATCCTAGACAAAGAACTTTAGGAAGCGTTAGTACCTACCAACATAAAATTTGATAAATTTCAGTCCATGGTGGGACACATCACCACTACACATAACACCACATTTACTGAGAAAAGACATTCCTCCTCATAAATCATTCTACAATAATCCCATTTATTTGGAAGTCTTTGTAAATAAACATAAGATCAAATGAGTATTGATAGATGGAGGAGTGAGCTTAAACATTTGTATCTTAAAATTGGTAAAAGCATTGGGATATTCCAAGGATGTTATGGATGTTTTAAAGAAGATTTTTACTAAGGCCTATGATGATGATGAACACCCTTCCAAAGGTGTAATTATGCTTCCTATCTAAATTGGCCTTGCTATACATGAGACAACATATTAGATTTTGGACCTTGATGTTGGACACAACCTTCTTCTTGGTCATCCTTGGATTCAAGCCATGAAAGCCATACCTTCCACTTTCCATCAATGCCTTAAGTTTCCCTTTAATATAACTAAAATCACAATCCTTGGTGATCCCAACCCCCTTAAATATTGCAATAACCTAAAACACACACCTACATACCAAGTTCCTATCAACTACTAAAGCTGCACCTCCCATCTCATTTTCCTACTTTAATCCAAATCTATCTTCTAAATCTTCCATCACTTCCACTTCTAAATCTGGGATTAAGGTTCAAGTCCATAACAAAGGGTATGCCAAATATGGTATCAACGAGTCCTTTTGCATTGAAAAACTATTTCCATCTCCTAAATCATATGGGATACTTCAACCAAAATATTCAAATCCTAACATTGCTATGTAATGAAAGCCAACTACCTTTACAAAATGGGGTGACCCAAACAAGGAAGACATCAAAAGGGACATATCTCAATGACTCTACAAAGATGAGGAAGAACAAGAATTGTTGAGTTACTTGTAGAACAATATAGAAAGGGATTTACCATCATGGAACAAAAAGGATACGATGATCACAATGGCTTAGGAGCTAAAAAAAGGTATCAAAGAGTTGTATCAATCTAAGAAATTGTCAAGGAACAAAGTACTAAGGTGTGAACCACTGATAGTGCTTGCCCATAGTACTAAGTTTCCATCTAGCGAAGAAGTTAATACTTCGAACTAGGTTGAGGTGTCTGATGAGGGTATGCGATGAACTCCCATGAATGGGAATGAGGATATGTTGTCTCTTGTGAAGACAAGTATATAATTGGCCATGCTTGGATTGGCTCATTTTGGGACCTTGGTGACTCATCTGTCTTTACTTTAATCACTATCTCCCTAGCCTTTGCGCTATTGGTGAAATCAACATCACAGGAGCACAATCTATAGGATAACCTTCACAATGTGAGACAAATATTTCACCAAAAGATAAAAATGTATTGAGATGCTTACATAATGTACAACACCTTACTTATAATGGAAGGAGGGAGAGCCAATAGGTAACTAAATAACAAACTACCAAAACTAAAAATATAAATAATTAAAATCTAATAAATTGCCTAAGTAAAATTAAGCATGATAAAGGGGTAAAACCCATTTACTCCAACACCCTCGCTTAAGTACAACTAAGAGAGAAGATTATTGTGCAAGATGGGTCTCAACACTTAGACCATGTTAGTACCCATATACTGCAATGCAATGAAATGCAATCTCTCATAAATGCAGAAAATTAGAAAACCACATGGGAGAAAACTCCTCTCCAAAAGAGAACATGTCACCCCATAATGAAGAAGCTCCAATGTTGATGAAGAATATTTGTAAAAAAAAGATGATCCAACGCCTACAAGCGACACATCTCCCCTTAGGAAGAAACAAGTTCACTAAATTATGAGGAAGCCACTTTATGTTCAATTGAAAGGAGGAAGGAAGTCTCCAAATAGGAATCTCTGAAAATTGATTAGGAGTCTCCAAGCACAAAAAAGACTTCACATACTCATGATCAAAGTCAACCAATGAATGTGACAAATCAAGTGAATGAGGAAACTCATTAATATCAATCTCCAAAGAATAATTAACAATAGTGTTCAAACTTGCATCAAAGAGGAGAGAAATCCCCTTAAGTGTGTCTCCCAAATCTATAAGATTAGACTCAACAAACAAATATGAAATGCCTGCCAAATACTCATCCCACAAAGAAAGATCTGGAACTCTATGATCAACCTGCTGAATAGAAGCATTTTCCAACTATGAAGAAGTTGGTAGTGACGGAGGAGGAAGCTCAACATGAGTCCCAAGAAAACCAAGGTTCAAATGATCAAATTTCTCCTCACAAACATGATTTACCCTTGGTGGAAGGGCATGAACGTCATCCAACGGAACATCATCATCATCACCAAAAGAAAAATGAGAAAAAGAATACAACTGAGATACATGATCAACCACACACCTCTAACAATGATCTCTCTAGTCTCCACATATCTAATGTATACACGATCATGAGTGAATTCCACTATCTCACCTTGTGCACCATGAGTAATTTGATAAATTGAAAGGATATTAGTGATCAAGGAGGGTACACAAAGAACATCATTAAATAACCCCTCACCCATACCAATAGGCTCTTTCCCGCAAACCTTCATGTATGTATCGTTACCCATCAAAATGTTAGGGGAACTACAAGGCTCAAAAGAAAAAAAAAACCATATCGATAGAAGGTGTCATATGATGTGATGCCCCTGAATCAAGAAGCCATATACCATTCTTAGGAATACTGGAAGCCAAGAGTGCTTTACCTTTCCCATGTACAAATCCTGCAATACCTAACCACGTAGATGAAGATGGAGAAGTCGTCAATTGTGAAGCTGAAAAAGAAGCTGGGGACAAACAAATGACTAATAAAGATTACTTTCCCTACTTTAATTTTATTTTTAAAATTTGATGTCCATCGATATATTTTACATAAATTTTTAAAAATATAAGTATACAAGTTTAGTTCAACTTGTAAATTTGTTCCCTAGCCTCCCTATTCGGTATGCTATTTCCCACTATACTAATACCAGCTCCTACTATTTAATTGTTTGGAAGGTAGATATTTTATTTTATATTTTCCACAATTGTTTAAAAATATAAAAAGGGAGTGTGCTATTTCCCACCACACTAATATCAGCTCTTACTATTTATCGATCATTTGAAGACTCAGTTAATCATTTTATAAAGCATTGCACTACAATTAGCTGTGTGATCATTCAGTTCATCATTCTGACTAATACTTCGCCAAATAAAGCAGTGCACAACATTTAGCTGTGTGATCATTCATAGATCAGTTTATCAGTTTGACTAATACTTGAACAAATAAAGCAGTACACAACATTTAGCCGTGTGCTGTGAACCAATCATCGAAAGAGTCGGTTTATATTCCGTAAAGCGTTGGAGTCTCCACAAATATCACCTCTCCATCTTCGCAATAATCGCTGAAATTGTCCGAGTTCCCAGAATAAACCAGCTTAAATACCGACTTCTTAGACACGTGGTTCAATCCTATGTACTTTTCGTATTCTCCCATGACTTTAACAAAGGTTTGACCTGGTTGTCTTTTGCAAGTTCTTCTTTTACGAAGTTGTCTATTTCAGTGCATGTTCCTACATTGGCCGGCATGGCCGGCAATTTTGATAAGAGATCATCTTTAAAATTTCAAAGGTTTGAAACTTGGAACACGCTGATTTAGTGAACAGGGATATGCCGTGTTTAGGAGATAAAATTCAGCCATGAAATTAGTATTATGAAGATTTCAGTGTAAAATCACATAACCATGCATGTATCGAGGTGAAGGAAATTCAGGCCTATCAAGGTGAGTTTGAATGCTTAAAAATGTTACAGAAACCAAATTGATGACCAATTGGGTATCAGACCCATGTTTTAGATTTTTTTGTTTTTCTTGGGTGTACTATTAAGAAGTGGAGGCTTTCATACATGTACAGAGTTAGGCAATCTTCCATTTCATTAATGCATAATATTAGAAATAAATATGTTATAGAATATAATTGAGGAAAAAATATAGGCTTACTGTAAGTACATGCGCGTAGTGTTTCCGTGTTATATTGAAACCTGGATTGATGGCGAATTCTCCGAAATTTTGTTCTGCCATAAAAAATAGCCTACTATTTGGCTGACCCAGTTCAGTACAATTGTCTGTTTCGTCTTCAAAGACCAGTGAATTTAATTCAGGCACGGGTTGCGTTCGGTTAGTTGCATTTTGTAGAGGGTGGTATTTTTAGCTATCGGCCATAGCGGTTTTAGCTATATCCCTTTGATGATGATTTTAAGGGTGAGCTGTCTTGGGTCAGTGGTTGCAGTTGATAAAAGGCAAGAGGGTAAAGTCAGTTTTTCAGGTCAGTAGTTGCAGTTCGTAAAAGGTGAAAGGTAGAGGGAGACACCATTTGGTGCATGAGTCCTGGTTGAAACCCGCAAGATAGTCTGACCATTTACCTTGTTAATGTTTCCAATATGTACCTCTTTCAGTTTTGACCCTTTGACCAAGCTTACGATAAATCAGGCCTTATTAACCCATTTTAGCCAAGGTAGTTGTCATCGCTGTCTTGGGTGACATTTCTCTAGAGTTTATTTTATACCTCAGAATTAACTAGTTTGATTTGTCATTTTGTTTGAATGCTTAAGAGGTTTACAAATTCAATAAAACATTACCCTGACTACACCAATTACTTGATATATTCTATGATATTGCTTGTTGGAATGGCACAAGACATTGTCCCTTGTTTGTTTTGCCGCTTCTTTGAAAGTTCAAGATCAAATTCAAGAAAACTTGGGCTGACCATAATAATTGCCTGGTTGATTCTGTACCACTTTGTCTTTGATTGGCATGAAACAGAGTAGACAGTGCAACGCATGATAATCCTTTATATTCAAGTGACTTACAGTTGAATTTGAGTCTGGTACTGGCGATTGTAGTAGCAGACTTAGCAAATAACTTGGAATTTCAGCTTGTGGGTGGAAAAAGAGTTGACAGGGAAATTAAATTTCTGATTTTACATTTCCTTTTTGCTCTCTGCTCTTATATCCTGATGATGGATCATGGAGTGTGATCCGAAACGTTGATGCTAAAAAACATACACAATCTAAGCCAGAAATACAACTCTAAATTCAATGGATTGTGGAAATCTGATCGATTTAATAGGGTCTAGGATAATCAGACAGGAATAGTTTGTGGCTGTGCTTCTTCACGGATGGTCTTGAGGTCTTGGTCTTAAAGCATAACAGGGAAGTACATGAGGATCTGCTTGTACCTAATTGTTCAGGCAACGAGGATTGACTTTGAATTAAGCTTCACAGGATTGGGACCACATTGTCACATACCTCAGTCAATGCCATCATTGGAACTTATCTTGTGGGCTCCCACAATTATTACAAGGAAAAAAAATTTGTCGTAACCATTTGTTGGTTAATGCAACCAATCCTTAAACAATACAGAGTTTGATGATGAGCTGTTCAATATTAATGTTTAAATGCTTCTGAATCATATATATAAGTCCCAGCTCTCATGTTACTGTTCGTTCTAGCATTAATATTGTAAAACTTGATCACATTCCATTTGATGTTGAAGGAACATGATGTGTTTCATCTGAATTTGGTGGCTAGCTTAGCTGTATTTCTATTCTGCAATTTTAAAAGACATTGGAAATATATTGAGAAAGTTTTGGGATACTGCATACATTAAACATGTTCTATTTGTTGCCATTCATGGATTTGATTAACTGGGACCAAAAGTAGGCCATATGGAATGGTATGTAAAGATTCATATGCATATCTATGGAGCAAGTCTGTATTGTTCTGTATGGAGCATTTTTCTCCCTGCTAGTGCACTCTGTCATTCTTTAAGATCTCTCTGTATTCATATTTTTTATTTTTTATATGTTCATAGAATTCAGACAACAGACGCAATATACATTTTCTTGTCATTAGTAATTTTCAAAAACTGATAATGCATCAAATGACTTAGCCTGGACCATTGGCTGTGTATTCTTGATTTGCTTTTCAGAATCCTTATATTTAAACAGTGCCGCAATGATACCTAAAAGGCCTAATCCTCAACATACTAACGATAACTTACCATAGAACATATAATGATAATTTGATGGCCTAATCTTCAACATGAAGTAGAGTCAAACACTAAATAACACCTATATATGATAAGTTTTCTGATGGTCATCCTGTGTTCTGCACCTTATTAAGGCTTTGTTACTGTTCTCCCAACTGCTGACTAACCTGAAGCCAGTGAGTTTAGCAGATTAATATACTTTTCTTTCATACTTGTAAATAAATAGCACTAGATACTAACATTCGTATACTCCATTTATTACATTTAAGATGATATACTGCTGACCTGCTGTTAGACATGATTCAAACGGGATGGTAATTAAGTAGCATAATTACCTTCTTTATTGTCATATTGTCATGCTATAAATCCATCTTATCATCTGTTAATTAATTCCTTGTTTGGCCTCTTGCTGGGTTTCATCGGTGGCACTTCAATCATGTTTGGAGCCTGGAGACCACCTATTCATTCATCATATTAAAGAAGTATATGCTTCCGCCATCAATACGTTTCCATGCATTTCAAGAGTATGATGCTACTGTTAAAATTAATCCTCCACATATTTTCTGAAACTAATTCCTAAGGTCACCTTTAAATCTATTCAATTCCAGAGCATTGTGGTCTGTTTAAGCTTATTATTAGAGATGTAGATTAGGATTAGTTGCTCCATTTCCAGACCCTTCTGGGACTTTATAATATATATTTTTTTCATTTCACCTGGAGTTTTAAAATCTTGCTGCCTTGGTTGGATATCTGTTCGACATCACTTCCTTTTCCTTTCCAAGTGAATTAATCTGAAATGTGCTTTTTCTTTGATACTTTGACAGACATTTTTATCTTTTTTATCTTGCAATTACATTTGTCTGTGAGAATCAGTGAACTCAAATTTTTCTTTGAAGCCTTACAGCAATAATATCACCCTAGGATATCATTACATGATAAACTTTAATAAAACATAGCATAAAGCCAAGAGAATATAGTGATGGAATAAGAAATAAATGACAAAACTGGGATGAATAAATAAAACTGGAGAGTTCTATTTTACCATTAGAAACTATGACATCTCAAAGGCCAAAGCGCCAATTTGAGGATCCTAATGAAGAGGTGACCTGAATCTTGTGTATTGACAGTGTCACCATTTGACATGTAACTAAATGTATTTCCAGATGTAAATAGAACACATCTATGTTCCAGACATGAAAAACACCCAACTTTTTCTATCTGAACAACTTAAATGAATCTGTGTTTGAAGAAGCATGCCATTGTTTCTCACTTCAAGATGAAGACGGATCTCAAATATTAGTTGGTATAATATGTTTTTATTAGCGTTTCATCTTATTTCTGTCAGAATATCATAATGTTGTTGTTAGATTCAGAATGCCTGCTTAATGTTTCTTAATTTTCTGTCGAGTTTAATCTTTCGAGATGCCAGCAAAAGGCCACTAGGCATACACTTGGCAAATGGCAGTAGTTCTGTAACATGCTGCTGCTGCATTTTATCATTTTTACTAAAAATTGATCACGCCATGTGTGTTAATGGCATTTCAATTTGCATGCATCAGTGAAAAGAGGGACATATATCATAGGTGTCAGAAGTGACATAGAATTACCATACATATTTGACTAATCAAATTTCTGGATAAAAAATTGAAGTTGCATCCTCTTATTTTATTCACAAATTCTATATAATGTAAAATCACATTTATATTTTATAGGTACTCTTCTCCCATTGCAAATGTTGTGGGTGCACAGTTCTTAAGTTGAGTCTGTTGTTGATGATAGAAGAGGAGAGCGATGGAGGTACACAATATTTTCAGGATCATTTCCAAGATGATTTGCCATTAAAGAAGTTAAGAGTATTTGTCAGCAATCATATTTTTATAGCCAGAGAAGTGTAATACTTCAATCCTTGAGAACATTGAAATTCCCAAAATTAGTTCAAGAGACAAGATTTCAATATTATTGTTATCATTGAACTGGTCCAAATGCTTACAATGAAGAAATGGTCAGGAGGCACACTAATTGTTTTCTTATTTGTAATTTTGGTGTTGAGGTATAGTATACTAGAGAGTTCTCCCCGAAAACAATCACCTTACAATTTTTTCAGAAACCTCAAACCTCTTCATGTGGAACAGAATGAAGTTATTCAACCTTCTCAGAGTCTAGACAACATTGATCAGGTGATTAAATTTCCATTCATTCCTGGTGAAGATTTTCAGCATCTCCTCTCTTGGAAAAATCTTACAGAAGAAGAATTACAGATTTTACAAACTTGGAATCACTTTAAGCATGTTATTAATCACACAGAACTTTTACCTCAAACATTTTTTGATGCGGTAAAAGAAGCAGTCATAGCATGTAAGGATCTTTTAGATTCTATTAATCAGGAGAAAGTATATATGACAAAAGATGGTAGTAGCTTCAATAACCTTACGAAAGAACAGTGTCCCTATTCTTTAAGTGTGATGAATCAAACAGAGTTTAAAAGTGACAGATTTAAGCTTCAGATTCCTTGTGGTTTGGTTCAAGATTCCTCTGTTACTGTTGTTGGCATTCCAGCCGGGCTTCTTGGAAACTTTTATATAGAGCTTATAGGATCACAACTTCCCCAAGAGCCAAGTCCACCTGTTGTCTTGCATTACAATGTGCGCCTTCAAGGAGATAAAATAACAGAGAATCCAGTCATTGTTCAAAACACATGGACAGTAGGACATGAATGGGGTGAAGAAGAACGCTGCCCTTTGCCTGTTCCTGGTGAAAGACAGAAAGGTAGGTTGTGTGCTTTTCGCTCTTTGCTTTTCTCATTCAATCAGGAAAGTAAAGATTTAAATTCGTAGTTTAAATGATTTTTTCCTTCTTTATTTTTTGTTCTCATGTATAAGCTAGCATAAAACAGATGGAATTCATTGAGAACCTGAAAGCTAGGATTAAATTTTGTAATACTTATTTTCTTTTTTCTTAATCAAATATTTTTTTTGGATTTGTTCATTGCAATCTGAAATTTTTTTGAAGCTGGTAAGAGCTAAAGTAAAGTTGTGAAGTGGTTATTTATTTGAAATACCGAGGTCTTTAATGGAAGCATAGTGATTACAAAATATTAGTAGAGTGGTCAATAAACTTGTAAATGAGGATTCGAGAAAGAAAAGAAAGCTAATGGAAAGAACCAGTAGCGACAAGTCTAGGCTAATTCCTATCTCCTGCAACAAAGCTTGAATAGTATATTGGCAGCGATCGAATAGAGTGGGGTACAAAATTTTCAATGCACTTGTTCTGATATTCTAAGATCATTGCTGAATTGGTGGTTGAGCTCTATACTGTTAATTAAATATTCTTTATTATGTCTTTCCCCCAAGGTCTTAAAGGATCGCTATTCAAGAATGCACCTTTCCAGTACAGTCAATTTATAGCAGCATAAATGTCCAAACCTTTTTATGCATCCCTTGGTATTGGGTGCACAGTGATTAACGTCCTTTGGCTTAGTGCTAAGGATTGAGGATATCCATTACACCAAAGCAGTGATTTTAGTTGAGTTTACTATTGTTTTTCAGTTTCTGATGATATTTGTGCTTACAGCCTCTAAGGGTGTATTATGTAACGACAAATTTACCAATCTAATACCACTTTTTATATAAAAAATAAATAATATATAGGATTTAGAAAGACTTGTGCAAATGAGAAAGAGCTTCTATGATTCACCCAAGCAAAAGCAAGAACCTTAAAGGAGATCTTTATGTAAACATCAATACGTCAACTATTTTATATGACTGCTGCATGGAGAAATCAGGAAAACATAAATGTTTCTATAACTTGGCAAGGCATTCTGAGATTCTCTACCTATCATGTGTTGATTGCTCGATCAACTTTATTCTTGTAAGCCATTCCTTGACGGTCAAGAATCTGAGAGGCCATTTTTAAATGCACATTGAAAGTGCCAATCTAAGACAATTTGTACATGTCTTATAGAAAATGGCATCAACCATTATGCATTATATCCTCATATCTTGATATGATTGTATAGATGATGCTCCCTTTTTGATGCAGTCAAGCTCGGAGGACCCAATAAAGGACTGTCCAAACTTGCAGCCAACAACAAGAACACACAGCGGAAAAAACACAACACAAGATATATTAATATCAACTTATATTATCTTAGAATTCCAATTACATGCAACATGCCGGGCTGTAAGGCCTTCCCGGTTAGGGCCAATTACATCAATAGATTCAACAAGATCTCGCAGGATCCAACTTTATCCATCTACCCTATAGCTAAGTGGAAGAAACCATATCTGAACTTGTGCTCGCAAGCCACCAAGCAATCTGCAATCTCTGTCTAGCCACTTACAACTATCTGCAGCAACTTACAATCTTTCAGCTTATTAGCTTACTCTGCTATCCTCTATCTATCTTCCCATGCCTCTGTCTGTCCCCTCTAAACATCAACCTAGACTCTCTTTTATACACATTTGCCACAAGTCGGCTGTAAACAATAATTAAATGACCCAGTCGGCCATACACTCTACAATGAACAAATATTAAATGCACCAGTCGGCTGTAATTAATAACAAAATACATAGGAGAACACATCAACCTAGATTTAGGTCCACACAAGATCTAATGCCACAAATCTGCATGCCTCGAAACTCAGCACGATCCCAATGACCCCCTCAAATCACGGATGCAATCTCCAATTTCCGCCCAATCCATAAACACAAGTCGGTGAACCCCAATAACCAGTCGGTAAACAAGCACACCAAGAGCCAAACTACTTGGTGAAAGACACAACCGAGCAGAACTCCACCGAACAGACACCACCAAGTAATATGCTACCGAGCAAGACACCACCGAGCTGCACACACCGAGCAGTGTACCCCGAGTAGAATATCACAGCAACACCGAGCACCACAAGTCCAGTCACCGAGTCCAACAGTGAAGCAATACATCTTCCAACCGAGGATTACCACCAAAGTGACCGAGCACCTCAGGTCTCCAACCAAGTTAACTACTAAAACAGAAATCAAACCAAAACATGTTTTTGGTGACACAGGATTCCCAACTACCCCAGGATGCTCCTGCATCACTTTTGCTCTTGAACATTCTTGAACTAAAGGCACGTAGGATCCAAGAACACATGAAATTGAATTTACACCATGAATGTACAAAAATAATAAAACTTCATGAACTTAATGGGATAATAAATACAATACAATATATTGTCTTATAAAGCAATTCTTTCACTTTTCCCATACAACCAACTTACCTACTCAATAGCAAACCACCCAGCCATGTATACATCAAACTAATTGTTATAACATTAATAAAACTTATTAACCCTAACACCTGTAGAACAAAATACTTTTAGAGTGCAAGGATCACTAAAGTCAATGAATCTCCCTTGGTCCAAAAGGGGAAAATCCAAACATCTTGACAATAAATCGGATTCACCTTGCCACTTTGTAAACTTGATCTCTTGTCTACCAGTAGGATTAACTTGTGCTGTCACATGTATGCATCCTCCTAATGCTTGATTTTTTGTTGCACACACTATGGAGCACCATTCTTACCCATTAGTCATTGATAAATACATAACTGGTTAAATAGAAGTAGAAAAATTAGATTCCTTCAAAAAATCTGTAAAAGGAGATCTTTGATACTGCACATGTAAATGTTTGCACTCCACTGCATCTCCTTTTAACCTTTACAAAACAAAGAAATTGCTCTTGTTAATAGAATACAATGCCCTCCTAAGTTTCAAAGTTCCACTAAATCAGACTAGCTCATTAATGTAGATGAGTAAAGGTAGCACCAACATTACATCCTAATCTCAAGGTATTTTACCAAGCAGGACAATGTTGTTTACCTAGAAATTTGCACTAATGTCTGCTGTTTTTTATTCTCATGGGTCTGCAGGGGAGTATGTCAGATCCATTTAATTCCTTAACCCAATAGAGCTTTCTCATCACTCCATAGCTAGAGAAATGGGCATACCCCACTTTGTTGCCCTTAATGCCACCACTTCTCTTAAAGTTTGTCACAAGTCTCCACTTCAACTTGATTCCACCCTGCTTCAATTTCTAGTTTGTTAATAGGGCTACTCCCTTTTCTATCCATATCCAGCATCTCCTTAAAATGGAAACTCTCATCTCACTAAACACCATGCCAAGAATCAGTTCCTCACTGTCCTTTCTAACACAAATGCAATCAGTTACAGTTGGCCAAGGCTATAGAAATCCAGGCCAAGGACAAGGATGCCTCCAAAAATCTCATGAAAATCATAGTAAGTCTTCTATATCAGCAATTAAATTCTTTTTATAATATTCAGAATAGTAATTGAAATCTTGTGGGCTGTGTTGATTATCTCTCTTTAACCACCACAATCTTCTCAGCTGCACTGAGGCAGTTGAGTTAATCCTAAGATCTGAGAAGCAAAAGAGACATCTCCATGAGACAATGCAACAAGTAGCTGTAAAAATTTCCACCTTTTCCATCAACTTTATGGAACCAAATTCTACAGTCAGTCCCTTTGAGCCCACTGCAAGGCTGTCTTCTCCAGCATGGAGATCGACAGAAAGGGACAAGGTGCCAAGTGAATCCACAGAGGAGGCTTTGAGAGAATATCATTGATTTTCTCAATTATCTCTTGAAAATGCTGCAATCTCCTCCTTATCTTAGCAACACTTATTGCATATGGCTTCTCTAAAGTATAAAGGCATTGTTTACGTTATGTATTGCAGTTACACACTCATTTTATCTTGGGATCTCTCATTTTCTGTCTTATGGGATGCTTATTCATCCTCTAACCTTGTAAGTATAATAATATTTTTTTGTGAAAGCTGCCATCTGTGTTAATATAATTTCTGTTTTATCAACAAAATATACTACTGTCAAGATATAGTGCACACCAAATTGTTTTTATTCCATTCCCTATAGTCTTATGGAATTTGAATATAATATGTTATTATTGTCTTGGAACTATTAGTAAAAAGCATTTTATAATTCTTAAAGCTAATCATAAACCAAAACGTTTGTTTACTGTGAAATAGAAAGCGACTTCTGCTGTGACGAACATCTTTAAATTGAAAAATATTTTAACTCTAAACCATGTACTTCTGTTTTTGCTAAAAGTAAACTTTCATCATTGATATTCATCATTCCTATCATTCCCACAGTTCCTGTACTAGCTTCCACTTGGTTTTGGACTGAATCTACCTTTTAGGAATTTGATGGTGGAATCTCTTTGTAGAAGCACCCTGATGTAACACGTTCCTTTTTCATTACATGGGCTATAGACATAGGTTAGAGAAATTACAAGCTTGATACCAATGTTATCTATTTCTTAGAAGGAATTATAATTTACATTTAAATTCCAGTTAGAAATGCACAAATTGGACTCTAAATGGTATATGTTTCAAAACTAAATAAAGTTTTACTTCTATAGAATAGGATACATGGAATAGCTGTACAAGTTTAATCTATGATTTTGTCTAGGCTTGTTTGTAAAACAAAAAAAGAAAGAACTTATTTAATGAGATAAACACCTCATACATAGCATTTAACATCTAGGGAAATGTTGTCTGGCAGTGGATGATTTGGATAAATGCAATGAACAATTGGGAAAACCAGCTAGCAGAAAATATGCCAATGGCAATCACACTGAAATTGCCAAACAGCCTGGCATTGCAAAAAAGGGTGCTAAACAGCGTATCTATTTTCCTTTTACGGAAAGATATCCATTTGTAGCAACTATATGGGTGGGCCAGGATGGTTTCCATATGACTGTTAATGGGAAACATATTACATCATTTGAATACCGTGAGGTGAACATAAGTAGACAGTTAAACCATCTGCTTTATATGATGTTTCACATGAATCAAATAGCATCAGGGCTCTTGCTTTTTTTTTTCTTTATTGATATGTTTAAATGCTGCCTTTGCATTTATTGTGCAGAGTCTTGAACCATGGTTGGTCAGTGGGGTACGATTTGCAGGAGATCTGCAACTCCTTTCTGTATTGGCAAGTGGATTGCCAATGTCTGAAGATCATGATCGTGTCTTTGATTTGGAATCACTTAAGGCACACCGTTTAGCTCCTCAGGAGAAGCTTACACTTTTTATAGGAGTTTTTTCTACAGGGAACAATTTTAATCGCAGAATGGCGATTCGGAGAACTTGGATGCAGTATGACGCTATTAAATCTGGAGATGTAGCAGTGCGCTTTTTTGTTGGGATGGTAAATTTACATAAGCTTACTTTCTTTGTCTTTATTTTCTTAGAATGAACTAAATATTCCGATTGATTCAAATTTTAGTTTCAATTTTAACTTGGATAATTAAGAAGAATTATTTTCCTTGAATTCACATTTTTTGGAACCTCAGCTCAATATCCTTTAAATTGTTTAAACTTAATGACCAATATATGGTGGGTTTATAAAAAAATGCAAAATAGAGTTCTCAATATGTTGTACATGTTTATTTTGATTTTGAATTTCATGTGCTAACTATAAGGAAGACCTAAACCTGATGTTTATCATACATCCAACTACCATGGCATCCTTTTTAAACCATCTTTTATACAGTTCCAAATATCAATAAATGGGAGCAATAGAGGTCAGTCAGTAACACTAGAGAGCAATGCAAACAGAAACCCTTGCTCCACTGTATACAACTTCAAGAAATTAATTAAAGTACCTCAAATAGAACTTACAGGCTCCACATTTTTGTCAAGCTTTTATATTGTTTTCTTCACTGGTTGGCAGGATGACTGTAAAAATATCTCCTTAAAGTTTGCAACAACATTACATGCTCTATCCTCGTAATATCAAACTAACATATAATTACATGAAAGGAAAAATGAACTTTTGTACGTGTGCAGATCAAATAAACACTAAGAATTTATGTCACTTATAACAGAAAGTGTTTTCCTTCAAAAGACAACAAATAAATTTTATACCATGAAGTTTCAATCATCTCCAGCAAGAATTGGAAGCTAGACAGCTTGAGTTTTAGGACCAATTTTACATTTTCTGGTCCAAATATTCTAAAGATGCATGTATCAGCCATGTCCTGTAGGAATCTCAAAATAAAATTAAAACATAAGAAAGTGATACGAAAACAAGAATAAAAACAAATATTTCACACCATTACAATGTGTTCCAAATAGACTGAGTAGAATCTTGGTATCTCTATGTAAGCATGCTAGCTTGTGATTGCTTGGGGACAAGCAATCTTGGGCAGGGCAGACTGTAGTCTCCCCTTGTTAAAGTGGGATTTATCAATGAACAATAATAATAAATTAAAATATAAAAAATAATGTTAATGATAAAATATAAATTTAATTAAGTTTAATGAACGGTCAAAAGGCATGAAATAAAGAGTTATTACTTTTGGAGAATTAAATGTATAAAAGGAGCGAATCAATCAACTTGGAAAGAAATGTAGTTAAATATAGGGGATCTGAGGAAATATAAGTAAATTATTATTTTCAAAAGACAGCAATTAACGATGAATTGTTGTCTCTTTCAAAGGGTAGAAAAAGTGAAAAGGTGTGACCCCCTCCCAATTTTAAGATATAACAAGGAGATCAAATCATTTGAAGAGGCATCAATTCAGATCACAAAAATTTAGAGCAAAAATTCAGAATGACACTCAGTAATAATTAATAAAGGAATTCAAGAGATTTAGAAAATAATATATTATTATCTAAAGGCAGCAACAAAGGGTGGTGACCTGATTCTTGTGAAAGGTGGAGACCCTTTCACCAAACTTAATAAGATATAAAGAAGAGATCATTTGCTAGGATTCAATCATCACACTCATGAATCCATCAAAGGAAATTCAATGAAATATTCTATGATATACAGCAGATATAAGCAGAGATAAGTCTTAAAACAGTGAGCAATGAGCAGCAACAATAATATATTAAAAGCACTGATTATCCTTAATAGGAAACAGCGATGTAAATAAAGCAACAATTATATTACTACACAGCAATAGTACATACTCATCAAATTGTCAGGCAATTACCTCAAGAAACATCGATCCCTATACAAAGAACAAACATCATTTAACCATCCAATAAAGAAATCGGACTTCCAAGGGAAAACACATCAAGGTAGGAGCACTGAGTCCCCCATTCAGTACGCCAACCCCTAGGTGGGGCCAAGAGGCCGAATAACTGGGTGTTCATTTCATGCTCTTGGGCTTGATTGGAAGGGGGAAATGCATGATAAAGAGGCAGCAGCACTAAGTCCCCCATCAAGTATGCCAACCCCTAGGTGGGGCAGAGAGGTTGAATATCTAGGTGTTCATTCTGTGCTCTTGGGCTTGATTGGAAGGGAGAAACACATGATAAGGAGGAAGTAACATTGAATCCCCCATGAAGTATGCCAACCCCTAGGTGGGGCCAAGAGGTTGAATGACTAGGTGTTCATTCTATGCTCTTGGGCTTGATTGAGAGGGAGAAATACATGATAAGGAGGCAACAACACTAAGTCCCCCATCAAGTACACCAACACCTAGGTGGAGGCAAGAGGCCAAATGACTGAGTGTCATTCCATGCTCTTGGGCTTGATTGGAAGGAACATGTTGTTGATGCCTATATGATTCTCTGACGGATTACGTAGTGTGGATTGGTTGTCAGGGAAAGCCTTTAATTGAATCCCACATGCACATCATGCAATTTGCAATGGTGATGGAAAAATATAAGAATATCCCAATAGGGGACATTACATGCACTATACCCCAACACGAACAAACTTTCATATGCAAGAATTAGTTACCACTTACAAAAGTGGTTATCATTTGCAAATGCATGTAAGAATTAGTTATCACTAACAAAGCTAATCCTGCATGCGAGATTAGTTATTATTTAGCTAATTGTACAAATCATGGGAGTGACATCTTTGGTGTCAACATCCTACCATGAAATTGGACTTGTATATCTTGAAAAATGTTTAGTTTTCAACCCAAAGTAATAGATATTGCAAGTTTCTTTTACAAAATCAAATCATCATTGTAAAATTCATATCCAAACTAGCCAGGGTATGTCCCAGTCACAACAATATCCAATTATCAAGACCAATAGTTGTAGATTGAGGTCAATATAAGGTTCTTGGAGTAGTGATTGGACAAGACACAAATATCATTAACATGCTTTCCATCTTAAGAACTTATTGTTGTTGGTCATGGAATATTTATAGAGTATTCTATTGGATTTGGTTGGTTATAACAACTACTAGAGAGCCTATCCATATGCCCTTAAACTTGTTAATGTTTTGAACCAAAATAGCATAAAACAAATAGCAAAAATATTAAAAACACAAGAACACCAGAGATACCCTGGGAAAACCCTCCTTGAGGGAAAAACCCAACCACACCAAGAAAGACCACTTTATTAAATAATAATGAATGTTTGAATACACACTCTCTAACTTCTGCAACTACACACACTTGAGGAACAATACTCAATATTCTCTCTTCACAATTTATTGACTGATTGAACAACGGAGAAACTTCACACTCAATACTCTAGAATATGCAAGGGACACCAAATACGTCTGAGAAGCAACGAAAACCATAAACAATAATAATATCCTCCACAAAATGACCCTGACAAACTGTATTAACTACACATGATAATGACCAGAGAATGCTCCAGAATCGTGTAGAACGGAAGGTAAAGCAAATTCTAGAATTTGATAAACAAGGATGAAGGACCCTTTTAATTTTGATTGTCGCGACACATGTACAACTGACAGTTACCAAAAAAAGGTATTGTTTCATAAGCCGGAGTTGAAGATTCTCCATCATCTTCAATGATCGTCCCAAAAGACGTGACTCTTGAATATAAGAAAACGGTCACGCTACAAATGATATGTTTGACTCAACAACCACATATACATGTGGCTCTTCAATTTCTAGTAGTTACACGAGCATAAGAATCATCAAATGTTGATGAAGATGACAAATGCAAATAGAAACAACCATTGCTACTTAGTTTATCGGTGGACCGATATTAGACACCCTTATCCTCTATCTTGCTACTTCTATCGATGTCTAATATCGGTCCACCTTGGAATATTCTTTGTCAAGGAGTGTAGTGCTTAGTTTATTTTCTTTGGGGGGTAAAAGAAGGACCAACAACTGCTGCATCTTTAAACATTTGTTTGAAGTAGGGAGAACATGCTACATGGAATGTATGACATGAGCAAAGAAAAATTTGGCTATAGAGGACTCTACCACATCTTGCGCTTACGCATTGAACATACTAGCATTTGTATTTGGCTGATCACTAGAAGTACTAGCAGTCTTCCTCTTCCCTCTTGTGAAAACATGAATATCTTAGTGGTAGCAGCACTAAAACTACCATACATAGAGGAGTTATGCATATTTGAATTTGTGTATTGCGTTTGAATTTGCGATTTTGATTGCAATTGCATTGGCTGCCCCATAGATTGCCCCTTTACCTCCGTGTGCAATCTATAACATTCTTCCCTCTCATTAGCTTTTAGTAATTTACAAATCTTGACCTCATGGCCTTTAAAACCCAATAGATGAGAGTAGACTCTTGTGTAGCTGTAATGTCCTCAAATTACGAGTACCCAAATTTTGCCCTAGGTTACAATTTTTTTTTATCAAAATAAGTAAGGTCTAGAGATACCATTCACTTTGATTGAGATCTTGCAAGCAAGTTAGGAATCATCATAATTCATAAATAGATTTCTTTAGTTAGAAATAAGCATATATTGGAAATGTAGATCAAAACACTAGATTGCTTAAATCAAAGCTAAGATGACTCAACCATAGAAGAGATAAGATAGGGTGACTTGATAGAGTGCCCTAGAGACCCTCTACACTAGGCCCAAGAGCAGATATACCATCCCACTTGGCATAGTGTGGCCTGTGCCATCCATATGGGGGCAGGGGGTACCTAGTGAGGTGTCCTATCACTGTTCTCCTCTATCTTGCTACTTCTATCTTACTTGCAATTATTGGACACCCTTATGCATTTGTTTACCATGATGGAGGTCATGAGGAGAATTCACAACAGGGCGCCCAAAAAAGTCCATCCTTCCTAAGTCAAACATAGTCCCCTTTGTCCCCCTTTGGCCTCACGGGACTCCTTGGTCATATACCATGAGGTGGTGTGCTTAGAAGGTGACCCATCACCATTTTCCCACTTGTAATTCCTTATTTTCCCTACAAGGGCTGGTTAAAGAAGTCAAAGAGTATAAACATGCATAGTATTTCATACATATCTCCTATATTAAAACATTTTTGGATCAACAATATATCTATGATACTGTGACAGATAATCATGAAATGCATATCAAATTAGAGGTATGCAGATGGACACAAAATTATCTATTATGTATGGGAACCCATACCAGAATTTGTAATTAACATTCTAAGTCCACAATATATATTAGTGTTGTAAGTATGACTACCTTTCTTATGACTTTATTCTCTTCTCCCATTCGATTTCCTTTTTTTGATTCCATGCCTTGTACTAATTGAATTTCTGTCTTATATAGTTGTTGGGGGAGGACAATGAATCTTAACCCTTACCTCTTCCCAAGAGAGGTGTCTTCTCCAAACTAACTATTGCCTTCCTCCAAACTAATTGTGTGCTTCTTCGTTAGCATTGGTTGTTGCTTAATGATTGGTTAAGGACTTAAGGTCGTTGATTGTGACTTGGTTCACAGCAAAGAAAAGAATGTTGTGGAAGATGAATACCTTAATCAGGCTTCATGATTATAGAAATTTTTCAAGCCTTATCATTAAGACAATTTTCATACAACGGGTTTTTTGTTCATCTGATGTCAGATCGGGGGCATGACAGATCTGATTGGTTTGATGATTGTATGATTAATATAGAGTGATCGAATTGATGGAAGAGTTGATTTCTGGTCTGTTTTCCGTATTCACAATTGATGTTTGATGGGACGATTGAATGATTTCCTTTGATTTGATGATTTGATATACTAGTGAATGATGATTGAATTCATGTGGAATTCATAGGGCGATGAGTGATGATTGAGTGCTGATTTGATGTATCGGTAAGTAATGATAGTTAAGTGATCCTTGAATGCCTTGAATGATTTCTCTTTTATACCTTATTGGTTAAGGGTCACAACCTTTCATGAGAATTGAGTCACCACTTTCCAATGTTGCCTTTGAGAATAATATATATTTTTTTAACTTGATCCCCCTTGGATGCCCTTCTGAAATGAAACCTTCTCCCTTTATATCTTCTGCAAGGAAGGGTCACACCTCTTCATCATGTCTGCCCATTGCAATGGTCACACCCTTTCACAATTACCACCCTTCAAAAGGGTCACAAACCTTCACCTTTTGAAAGTTTCTTCCCTTTCCTTTCTTCTTCCCTTAATCCTTCCTTGATTCTTATGCTCCACTCTCTCTTCCTCCTTCCTTCTCCCCCTCAAATGAAGTCCTCTTCTCTCCTTTTTATACCTCTTGTTTGAAATAGACACAAATTTTCCATTCGTGCCTTTTGATCATTTGTTTAACTTAACTATTTTTTTAATTTTTTAATTTTTTTTTCTTTTGTATTTTTAAATTTAATTATTATTGTTTACTATTTAATCCTATTTCAAGAAGGGGACATGACAATCCACCCTACCCAAGATTGCTTGTCTTCAAGAAATCATAAACTAGGATGATTAGAGAAACACATTAGTTATGAACCAAACATGGAGCATGAACATAAAAACATGAAGCATACACATGGATATATGAAAACACGAATATACACATAGTAGACACATGAATATATCCAAACACAAGGCATACACGTGAAAACATATAGCATACACATGCATATATTTAGACATAGTGCACTTGGCCCACATGAGGCATGAATGTCCAATCAGGATCGAATTTGTCTCTTGGGGTAATCAATTCATCACTTAGCTCAAAAGCGCCAGTAGCCTCCAACTAGGACTAGATCCATCTCTTGGTGTAATCAATTCATCATTTAGCCGACAAGAGGCAGGAATGTCCAACTAGGGCTAGATCCATCTCTTGGGCTAATCTAACCAACTAGGTTAGAAACATTAACTCAATCACATGATATATCTAATTTTATTAATGGTGTTCAACCCTAAGGGTTTAGGATAAGGGGGCATGATACAATTCTATGGAAAAGTTTCAAGTTGATATGTAACAATTTTTATTTAGGAGATTGGTTGGATAATTTGTTTCTAGTTCTTGAGGATGCAAGGGTGTCATAACCCCTTTTCTTTTCCCTTTCCAGGGTCCTAATTTCTTGTTGAATAAGTTGCATCCCCTCAAGCTAGCAGGAACATGCTCTGATACCACTTGTAATGTTCCCAAATTATGAGTACCCAAAATTTGCCCTAGTTTACAATTTTTTATCAAAACAAGTTGGGTTTATTGATACCTTTCACTTTGATTGAGATCCTGCAAGAAAGTTAGGAATCATTTATAATCATAATTCAATAAATAGATTTCTTTAGTTAGAAATAAGCATATATTGGAAATGTAGATCAAAACACTAGATTTCCTTTTTCTGATTCTATGCCTTACACCAATTGAATTTCTGCCCTATATAGTCATTGGGGGAGGACAATGTGTCGCAACCCTTACCTCTTCCCAAGAGAGGTGTCTTCTCCAAACTAATCATTGCCTCCTCAAGACTAATTGCGTGCATCGTCTGTAGCATTTTCTGTTGCTTAATGATTGGTTAAGGACTAAAGATCATCAATTGTGGAGTCTCTTGGTTCAGAGAAAAGGGAAGAATATTTTGGAAGATGGATTCCTTAATCGGGCTTCATGATTATTGAAAATTGTGAAGTCTTATTAATAAGACAATTTTCATACAACAAGTTTGTTGTTCATCTAATGTTAGATTGGGGGCTTGAAAGATCTGATTGGTTCGATGATTGTATGATTAATATAGACTGATTGAATTGATGGAAGAGTTGATTTCTGGTCTGTTTATCGTATTCCTAATTTATGTTTTATGGATGATTGAATGATTTCCTTTGATTTGATGATTGAATGAATGTGGAATTCATAGGGCAATGAGTGATGATTGAGTGTTGACTTGATGTGTTGGTGAGTGATGATAGTTAAGTGATCCTTGAGTGCTTTGAATGATTTCTCCTTTATACATTATTGGTAAAGGGTCACCACCTTTCATAAGATTTGAGTCACCACTTTCCAATGTTTCCTTTGAGAATAATATATTATTTCCCAATTTGATCTCCCTTGGATACCATTCTCAAATGAAACCTTCTCCTTTTATATCTTTTGTGAGGGAGGGTCACATGTGTTCACCATGTTTGCCCATTGCAATGGTCACAACATTTCACAATTACCACCCTTTGAAAGGGTCACAACCCTCCACCTTTTAAAAGTCACTTCCTTATTTTCTTTCCTTTCCTTTCTTCTTCCACTAATCCTTCCTTATTCCTTATGCTCCACTCTCTCTTCCTCCTTCAACCCCTCAAATGGAGTTCTCTTCTCTCCTTTTTGTACCTCATGTTTGAGCGAGACAACTTTTCCATTCATACCTTTTGACCACTTGATTAACTTAACTAAATTTTAATTATTTTTAATTTTATTCTTTTATATTTTTAATTTAATTATTATTGTTTATTATTTAATCTTATTTCATGAAGGGGACATGACCGTAGCTCCCATTAAATGTTTCTTTGCAAATGTGACTTAACCACAATTTACTATCCCTGTGTTTTTCCTTTTGTCTTTGTCTAGCCGTGTTGCCAATTGAATAAGAGGTGTTTTAGGATTGAATGGGCCTTTTGCATATGGTTTTAAAGTTTCAAAAGGGCATTCGAATTGATTTTTTTTCTTTCACTTTGCTCTTCCCTACCAAAATGCTAACCACTCTAACTATTGCTTCTCATTTTGTTTTCTTTTGGTTTTTGGCTTTTTAAGGTTTTGCAAACTGAAAATTAAAAAAAAATCACCAAAAATCATACATTTTATCGCTAAAACTTAGAAAAAATAGGAAAAAATGAAAGAGAAATGGAAGAATCACATACCTATTTTACTTCTAATGTTTGTTGCTTCCTTAATGTTCTCCCTTTTTGCTATTGAATGCTGGTTTTTGTTCTCCAGCAACACCTTCAAACCCTCCTCTTGGTTTGCTCACTTTCCTCTTTGTTGCAATTATTTTTGGAATATAAACATGAGCTCTTATAGGAATGCAATTTTTTTTATGTTACATTTTAGGGTTGGAAGATTGTTGGGTCCACAAAGAAAGAAAACAATATTAAAATAAAAGTTTGACCTTTTTTTGGATGGAAAAGCATGCTGGAAAAAAGGGATGGTTTGCCATCCTCTGGGTGTCTCAGGAATGTCCCCTTCGATCGGGGACGTCCCCCCCAAAAGAAACACATCAGGGATGCTTGGGAAATGTCCCCAAGGCATCCCCCTTCCTTGGAACGTTCCTAGTACGAGGACTTCTCCAAATTGTGTAGGGGATGCGTCCTCGGGTGCCACTGGTCTTTTGAATTTTCAGTAGAGCATCATATCTTAGGGAAGTCACGAGTGTGTAGCTATAGACGAGAAGCCCAATCTTCATCCAAATCACCAACGCCAAATTTGGGTGATTGTTTAGGCTTTATTTGGTTTGCATCAATATTTTAGGACCGATACTAGGACTGGAAGGCAAAACACATCACTTACCCTAGGAGAGAAGGGTAAAACGCATTTGGAAGACATCTATAGAACCCCTAAGGTGATCCACCTCATTGTAGTCTTAATTAGTTTTAATTTGCAAACTAGATCCATGCAATAATAGTGTTATAGAGGTTTGTTTCCTGTCTTGAGAATTCAAAAAGTGTATTTTTCAAAGGGAAAAGAAAAGTGAGATCACTCACCTTGTATTGGGTGCATTAATAATAATTTCGATTCAGATTTCGAACTATTTATAATTTAAATCTATAATAGATATGTTTCTTGTGTGTTAAATTCGTTACAAACAACTATATACTTTCATGTCATTTTTTTCTTCAAACTGGGTGTGTGGTTATGTAATTTCTAATGGTTTAGAGCAATTAAAAGAAATCCTAGGGTTATTAAATTGGTTTTAGAGACAACAAACCTTCTAGCCTTCTGAGTGTGTGTTGTTGTATGCAACTAAGCCAAAGGGATCAATAGGCCTTGGAGAGGGACACAAAGAACCTAGAAGATGAGTCATGATAGTTAGAGTTTGGAATTGGAGGTAGAGGTAAGAAGATGTTGGATTGGAGAGCCTTCATGCAAATACACCAAATAACACAAAGGTAGGAACAAATGGCATAACAAGAAGAGAAAACAACTCAAATAGTCCTTTAAATGTTGTAGAACATGAATAATTCTAACATTTCCACCAAATCTACAGAAAACAATCGAGTAGAAGGTAGTAACTCAAATCAAAATGTGGACCCACAGCCTACATTCTTTCCTAGAGTTGAGTTGACACAATAAAAGGAAGAGTTGAATCCAATAGAAAATGATTTTAATGCTTTTACAAATGTATATTCAAAACTTGATCATGTTAGATGTCATATCCCATCCGTACAATTCCATAATGTTCAGAATGGATCAAGAGGGAGACAACCTATGTGGCAATTCGACATATATTTACAGTAGAGGGTGTTTAAGTTGACTCTCAACTTTTATTGGCTCAGGGAAGGTCATTGCATGAGATTGAGTCCAAAAAATCGATACATATCTTTCACTCAACCCTATGATAGAAGATGAAGCTACCAAGTTTGTTATTATTCATTTGGATGGTACAACACATGAGTTGTGGCATCATGGGTTAATCACACAAGGACATCGTAGTGTTGTGACATTCTGATTTCACATAGATTCTCATATATAAGTTTGACAGGAAGGACTTTCAGGTGCATTTTGGAGGGTTGACACATTTGAGATAGCATGGCTTAGTGAAAGGTTATGAAGCGGAGCTTTAGCGAGTTTCAATCATGGTGTCCAATGTTCCAAAGAGGAGATTTATGTTCTTGTCTATTGAGGGACCATTAGAGTCTCTTTGAAGCTTGGTTAATCGTTTTGAGCCTACATCTATGTTGGAAAGAGCCTTGAGTTTAAAGGATTCCACAACCAAGAACAAATCCTGTTCTAGGATTCTAGAATGAGGAAAACTTAAGAGACCTTTGCACAAGCATGTAGAAAGCCATGGGAGTCGGGACATACATGCTTGGGAAAGGGACATGTACACTACATTGAAGTAATATTTGATGAGGATTCAAAGGTTGAGGAGTTTGAGCTTGAGATTATGGTGGATGAGATTGAGCATGAGGAGAAGGTAGGAGGAGATGCTTTAGGTGGGACACTTGCAACACTTTTCGGAGCACCTAGATATCACTCTCTTCGATTTAGAGGAATCTTACAGGGTTGTAGGGTGATAGTTTTGATTGATAATGGGGCAACCCACAACTTCATTGATGCGAGTTTGGTAGCTAAGATGAGTTTGAGGATAGAAAATTTTGAGGGATTTGATGTTACAATGGCTAATGGGTTTACAGACTGTATGCAATAGAAGAATTCGATAGATGGAGTTGACTCTAGAAGGCATAAGATGTAATATGATTTTTATGTGATTGGCATTGTTGGGATGTATTTGCTCTTGGGAGTAGAATGGTTGCACTAACTTGGAGAATACATACAAAATTATTAGAACTTGGAGCTGAAATTCAAATCTGATGGGAAGGAGGCACTAGTTTGTGGCCTTCCAAGTGAGGGTCGCATGGTTGTTTCAGCCATCTTGGATAAACAGAGAAAGGTGTTTAGTGATATTCCTCCAAATTTACCATCAAATAGGAGCTTTCAACATGTGAATGAGCTTGAGGAAGTAGCGAAACCCATCATCACTACCTATAGTCCTCACCTTAGGCGATACAAGGAGGATATTGAGAAGACAATTAAGGAGTTGTTGGACATGGGACACATGTCCTAGTTCTAGCTTATTTGCTTCTATAATGTTGGTCAATAAAAAGATCGTACTATGCATTGATTATAGAGCCCTCAAGAAGAAGACAATAGAAAATCATTACCGCATACCTAGGACTGATGAGTTGCATGATGCAATGTACTTTTCCAATATCAATTGCAGTTAAGATATCATGAAATAAAGGTGAAAGATGAGGATGTGCACAAAACAACTTTCACATGTCATTATGAGAATTATGAGTTCTTGGTCATCCCATTTGGGTTGACTAATGCACTTTCCACATTCCAATTATGCATATCAACTTTTTATTTTACTTGAGGAAATTCGTGTTTTTTTCTTTGATTACATCTTGATCTATAGTAAGACATGGGAGGACTACTTGAAACACATAAATGAGGTGCTTGGCATACTAGAGCAACACATTCTTTTTGCCAAAACTTCCAAATGGGAGTTTGTTTTGAATGAGATATATTATTTGAGGCACAAGATTAGTGATCAAGGGGTTAGCAAGGGTGAGGAGTGTTAATGTTTTGTAGTTGCGTGAGAGATCATTCTCATGTGCGATGACTATTGAAGAGCTATATGTCGTGGCTGTTGAGTCACCCTCATCTTCTGAAGTTTATTTTGATGACTTGAATATATACTACGTGGAGTATGTTATGTCGATGCTTGGTCACTGCGGTTAGTTTGATGTGTCACCATAAGTTTGCATTCTTTCTCACGTCACCTGAAGTGACCCCACATGCAATTGATTTGTCACTCGATGAGAACTCAAGAGACTCCCATCTTGCTATGTAAGAGTCATTCCTTTGCATATGAAAAGTCAAGCGTTTCAAGTAGTTGATTCGTTTTCCTATTCGAAGGTTGTTCTTTCACGCACCAAAGTTTTGGCTATGATCGTGTGTCTCTATTTATTATTGATTCTGAGACGAACGCAGCCCNCCCCCCCCCCCCCCCCCCACGCCCTCCTTCTGATCTCAGTCAACTATTGAATTTGCAGTTGTGTGTTATCTATATATTGCATACTGTGTGATGAGTAGCAGTGGATAATACTTATGTTTTTGGAGTGCTAAGTGTAGTTGATTTATTGTGAAGTTTTGGTATTGTCTCTGTTATGTATCTCAACACTCCTTATATTTGAGAAAAGGTAGTCCTTATATCTGATGTATTGTTTGTTCAACATAGCCTCTGAATCTTTGGAGAGGTATTTAGATTATTGTATCATAAATAAAGAACATTTTGGTGGTGTGGCTGGGTTTTTCCCTCGAGCAGGAGGGTTTTCCCAGTATAAATTATGTGCCTTTGTGCTCATTGTTTTGATCTTTTGCTGCTTATTTTAATCCTAGTATAGAAACATTAACATGGTATCAGATCGGGTGTAAGTAAGCATCTTGTGCATGGAGAAAAGTACTTCATACCCTTGAATAATTTCATGAATATTTTCTAGTTATTAATTCATACATTGGGAATAGTGAATCTTGTATTTTTCTAGCATTTGTATTACTATTTGAAACAGTTTTGATTCTATAAACTTCTAATCTCACTGAAAATGCTTCCAGGACAGATTAAGAAGCAATGGGATGATGAGATATTACATGCAAAGTCATGCAGGCTGTAGAAATGAACATGGGGACGCTGCTTGCAGCCATGGGACTGAATTGGTGTCACATAACATCATTAAAGAGGAAGATCCTATACAGGTTGTCATTATGATTAGTTTCTTCGAAGAGGAAGAAATGATATTCAGAGGGAGCTTGTGTGGCAGAGGGAGAGTACGGAAGCTCCTTGCTTGGTCAATCATTGGAGTCAATTAATTTATTGTGATATTCAATCTGTGATTATGATGCCCCTATTGAGGAGTCTCAACTAAGAGGGAGTCTCGGCATTCAAATGATCTTTATGTGCTTTAATGCATCTTTCTCCGAGAGGGAGAAATTTGAGGTGAAAGCCCTTGTTAATGAGTTCTCTGTGAGGGAGAAGATCGAGGTGCAATCCCTTGTTAATGAGTTCTTCTCTGTGAAGGAGAAGTTGGAGGTGCAATCCCTTGTTAATGCATTCTTCTTTGCAAAAGAAGTTTGAGGTGAAAGCCCTTGTTCCACCCTCTGGGAGTAGCTATGGTGGATCCACCCTCTGGGAGTAGCCATGGTTGATGTCATGTGAGAGAATCCATGACTTATTTTTCTGTTATTTCACCCTCTAGGAGTAGCCATGGTGAATGTCATGCTGAGATGACAATATTATGTTGAGGAAATTTGTGATGAGATTTTGTTGATATTTTTTTTGGGTTGCAGCTTCTTATACTTGTCATGTTAAGAGATGGCAAGATATATGAATGATCTCTCACTTGCTAAGAGGGAGTGTTAATGTTTTGTAGTTGTGCGAGAGATCATTCTCATGTGCGATGACTATTGAAGAGCTATATGTCGTGGCTGCTAAGTCAGCCTCATCTTCTGAAGTATATTTTGATGATTTGAACATATCCTACATGGAGTATGTTATGTCGATGCTTGGTCACTGCGGTTAGTATGACGTGTCACCGTGAGTTTGCATTCTTTCTCACGTCACTTGAAGTGACCCCGCGTGCAATTGATTTGTCTCCTGATGAGAACTCAAGAGACTCCCATGTTGCTATGTGAAGAGTCATTCCTTTGCATATGAAAAGTCAGGTGTTTCAAGGAGTTGATTTGTTTTCCTATTCGAAGGTTGTTCTTTCATGCACCAATGTATTGGCTATGATCATGTGTCCTCATTTTTTAGCAACATAGCATATATACTGTTGGTTGTATTTCCTATTTTTGTTGCCTTCCCTTGTTCTTTGTCTTGCTCTCTGCAAAATTTTCAGGTTTTCATGCCTATACCTTGCCCAAATTGTTAAAACCCTGAAAACCCTAGTAAGCCAAGTATTAAACGATGCATGTTTAAACCCTCAGCCATGTCTTTATATTTCTTCGTTACCTTTTTAAGTCACTTAAGACATGTGTTTTAAGTCAGGTCGCTTGATCGCGTTACCCAGATCGAATATGCCAAAACCTCTCCCGACTTTGCTTTTGCCTTGTGTCGCGTAGTCTCGTTAAGAAACAGAATATTCCATCAGTGTCTCGAGACTTGACGATCTCTTTTTAGTCGGGTTGTCACTTGAACTTCATGTTATAAGCTTTAAAAGGAACGGGACCCACTTCAGTCGGGTGATCGCGAGAAGAGTCAACAAGTCAAAGGAATGTCTTCCGACTTTGCGATTCACTTCATGTCGCATGATCGCTAGATCAGGACATTCAAACAGTTAAGCTTTTCCTTCAGTCGCGTGGTCTCGTGATCAAATGACAGTTAGGGGATAACGGTTCCGACTCAGCGACTAACGGTTTGTGGTTAGTGATTTCCCTCAGTCGGGATGTCGCCAGATCAGGGCGGTGATTCAGTTTTCAGAATGCTCTCAGTGGACGAAAGAATAGATGCCATCTGTCATAGAACTAGTGGTTGTCGAAAGGTCGCCAGATGAAGAATAGGGATCAAGCGATAAGGAGATTAAAGTCATTTCACCCTCAGTCGCGAAGTCTCCTGATGATTTAAGGGCATGAGGTAATGTATAGCGATTAAAAGACAGCCGTGCGATGGAAAGATGAAAGGATCTGACGGTGGTCGCTAAGTCTGGTGATAAAAGTGCCCCAGGGAGAAAGTCCTTCCGACTAAGCGATTAAGGTATGTCGCGAGGTCGCCGTAAACAAAGAGGGGGTATCTTTTCAGTAATAAGTCGTGTTAAACCTATCACCCGACTCAGCGACTAAAGGTTGTCGTGTAATCTAGAAAAGAGAAATGAGCATCCAGCGACTTAGCGATAACAATGAAATGTTAATGGTAACGGTTTGTCGCGAAGTCTGATGAACAATGCTGAGTTAGAGTTAACTCCATGCGACTTCAGTTTCACTATGGTCGCCTGATCGCTAGAGAGACTTGGGTCAGCCGAGGTAAAAGAGTTACATTGTCGCCAAGTCTGAAGAGTAAACCATGGTTAAGGAAATGTGCTCGTGACAAAGAGACTTAATGAGGTCGCGAGGTCGCCTGATAACAGGATCTATAAAAGCGGCGCCAAGTGGATGACATGACAGAGAAGATCACCCGGCGGCCAATCAGATGCATGAATTTTTGATTACTGTGTACAAAAGGTAGCTGAGATATATGACAGAGGACGAATCAGAGAGTGCCATGTCAGCTGTCTTAACCGTTTTATGATTGCGCCAGAATATTCATGATTTAAATTTGATTTTCTGTCACCTCGCTCAACTACGGCTAGGTTTTTGAACGTTTCATGGCATATCAACTTAATGGCAGAACTGACGTTTCTGAATTTTGAGCCATGTACTCTGAA
>MU223209.1:183014-201066 GCA_018584345.1 Thuja plicata | reverse complement strand
CATACATACATACATACATACATATATATATATATATATATATATATATATATATATATATATATATTTGTATTTTTCAAAATTTTCCCCAACATCTGGATCCTTGGACAATGCTCCTCTGAAAGATATGCTATAATAAACCATGAATATGGCTAGGATGCTCAAAGATATTGATAAGGTGATGATAAAGGAAATATATGGAGGATAAGGGTAGATGGTGGTGAAGGTTTTATGCCATAGATTGGATAAGAGGGATGGAAATATGGAAAGTATGTGTTGGATAATGAATGTGAGGATAAGAAGAAGGTATGTTGTGGATGGAAATGTTGGCAAGATCAAATTTGACTCACACTTTGAAGAGTGGTGGAATGGTGGAGGAACAATGGATGAAGGAGGTGAGGATGTAGGTAAGATAGTGGATTTTGGGATATAGGAACCCAAAGTAGACATGGAAAGTGGAAAATGTTTAGAAGGAGACAAAATGGAAGCCTTTGGAAGATTGAATGTCAACTTTGATTTTTCTTTTGTGTGCAAGTCTTTCAAAAGTGACTTGGGAATCCACATAAATATTGATTTTTATTTCTTTTGTGATGCTTTAGAATGTATTTATTCAATGAGGGATTTAGGAACCCACATTTTCTTTGATTTTTCTTTTTTCTTGGTGGACCTTTGTGACCTTTTGGATATTTCATTTTTCTTTGTGTACCTTTGCGGCCTTTTGGATATATATATTTTTTTCATA
Organism: Thuja plicata; assembly: GCA_018584345.1. Lineage (NCBI taxonomy): Eukaryota > Viridiplantae > Streptophyta > Pinopsida > Cupressales > Cupressaceae > Thuja > Thuja plicata. The sequence continues at coordinate 200,324 of MU223209.1, read as the reverse complement.
CACATGTTGATTAGATGGGACACAGTGATTTTTATACACACATGAATTTTTGGATTTATGATTTTTATGTTGCACATCCAAATTTCTTCCAAAAGACTAGGAATTGTGGGTGAATATGAATAATATGGAGGGTTCATATGGATTGGTGTTTGGAAATTCTTCAGGTATGTGTGCCTTCGTTGATCTTGATACATGGTAGGGTAAGTGAATGGAGAGCTAGGGATGGTAGTAATGATTGATGGAGGAATATAGGGAGCTAATATGGATGGAAGGGATGAAGACTTTAGCTTTGAGACATAGGAACCCAAAATGGATTTGGAGGATGGTGAAGGCATATGGTTGCATTTGAATGGAGGGAGATAAGGTGTGAATGGGATATAAACATCTTTTGAATGAGCTACATTGTCGAGGTTCTCATCTTTAAGATTTATCTTTATACCAATAGGCTCATGAATAGATTTCATGGGACCAAATATGATAGGATCAACCGAGATTTGAATGGATTTATTCTCATGCAATGGATTTGGAAGAATGATGGTTTCTTGAGATGAACATGGAGGAATATGAAAAGGAAATGATGGGATACTTTGATCTTGACAAGGATATTTGGATTGTGTAGAGAGGGTATTTTTCTCTTGATTTTAAATATGCTCATTAGAAGTGGTGGAAGGAATATCTTGATCTTGCTTGGGAAGTGGACAAGACATAGAGCTTGGAAGGACACTTTTTTATTGACCTGGAAGGATATCAACTAGGAAGAAATGAAAGGATGCAAGGGGATCATCATCAGATTCTATGGATATGGGAGCTTCATCAGATATGGGAGGAGATTGTATAGCATCTTGATTTTGATCTTTATTGATATTTTTTCTTCAAAATTTGGATTATCCTCTTGACATGGATCCACTTCTAAGGACAAGATATGAGCTTGGGTATGCATGGGGGATTCTTGAAGGAATGATGTAGGATCCTTTTGAATGGGTATAATAGGCATTGAAGCAAATGAAGGTTTGGGGTCCAAGATCTTTGAGGCATGGAAAAGATTTGCAGAAAGATGTAAGTTAGCTTGGGTTGATTTATCAGATGAATGGATTTTGGATTAGATGTGAAGCTTTGTGAGATGGAGAAATGGTGGAAGAAGTAAAGGTTATAGGAAGACAATTTCTAGATAGGAGTTCATACATTAGATTTTTCTTGAGAGTAGTATATTTCTCTTCATTCTCTTGATCAAAGATCAGATGGTCATGAAGTTGTTCTTGATCAACGATATGTTTGTTGTGCTTAAATGTTTCTTTTTTCGAAGAAGATGAAGATATGGATGGCTCATGTTCATAAACAAAAGGACAGATTGATCTTAATGATGGATTTTTAGATGATGTATCCTTTTCTTTTTCTTCATCCTTCTTTAAGGTTGATATATCATAATTATGAGGAAGCTTAGCTCCTAATTGAGAAAAATTTAAGAAATATAATTCTTTATCCTTCTTCAAAATTTGTTCAATGATTTCAAGAAATATGGGATCTTGGGATGCCTCCTCAACTTCATCTTCAGTTCCTTCTTCATCTTGATGCCTATGATGATTTTGATCTTCATTTTCCATAGGATTGATTCATCTTTCAAATAGGTTCATCATTATAGATATTTGAAGGAATTTGATCTATCTGATAGACTGGACACACATTACTCAAAAAAGGGTATCCAAGTATGTTTTTAAAATTCTTCCAAACCCTCAGGAAATGCCCCCTATTTTTCTGTCTCAGTTTGTATGCATAACTTTGCTTGTATATACACAACACTTCACTGTTGTGCATGCTCTCACTGGAAAGCACTTACGCACAACTTCAAGATATTGTACGTGGCATTTGGTTGCTAGCACATGCAACTTAAACCTTTGTACGCACAACTTGAGTTTGTTTACGTGTAAAAAACAACTGACACACATGAATAGAATGTTGGTATGCGCAACTTCACTAGTAAAAATTAACCTGTCACTATTTTTGATAATTTTTAAAAGTTTAAGGTTCTTTTGGTCAGATTCCAGGATGTTTTTGTTTGAAAATTGAGAAACAACCACAACACACACATCAAAGAATTGTTTCTATTCCTAAAACAACACAAAGTGTATGTTCTCGGATGTTGTAACGGGTCAAAACAAGAATCTCTTCCAAGCAAGCTACCTAAGGTCAATTTTGTCTTTTAAGCATGACTGTAATAAGGTAGTCTTTCTAATTTTAATAGGGTTTGTAGATTAAATCCATTCAAACAAGTGAAAAGTCTCTTATACCCTTTTTCAAGGGCCTCCCACATGCATAAAAACACAATTTTGCACAATCTTGAAGGACTACTAGAGGAGGTGAAGATTCTTAGCACCTATTTGTCTTTTGAGGATGAATGCGTTTATATTATAGTGGGTTAGATGTATATCATGAATAAATTTATTGCCTCCCACTTGGGTCATTCCCTCTCACCATCCTCATAAGGCTATTCTCGGGAGGCAGGCCCTCTAAAGATCTAGCTTGTTCTTATAAAGCAATAATGAATCGAATTAAGAAGGTTGGGGAGTTTGATTCACTCAAAGAGTGAAGAGCATATCCCTACTAATTTTTCCAATTCCAAACACTTCAAACACAACTTTGTAAATTTTTAACCTCTTAACAATGAGGTTTTTAGAAAATGAAGTGTTTGGTTCAATTACGACCTTTCTTTCTATCAACCATTTCCAACACTTTTGGCTTTTTGATCAACTTTGAAAAGTTGAGAGCATATACCTAATGTTTTCCTTGAGTGAACAATAATAGGCTTTCACTATTAAGATAGATTTTGAACTTTTAAATTCCACAAGCTAAGCAAATGCAAGCTTGTTTATAAAAATACCTTGTCCTTGTAGGTAGCAAAGACTAGGCACATTTTTGAGGTTTTCTTGTTTTTTTGCTTTATACTCACCTAGTGGAAATCATTCCCTCTCCTTCTCCTCCAACAAGTTAGTCAACAAAGCCAAAAAAGTGAAGGGAAACCAAAAAGGAATTGAAATAAACAACAAATTTAAAGATCTTCCCTAAATTTTGAAACATGAATTGAAGATGTTAATCAAATTTATTTCTAATTCAATGAGGGAAATTTAATCTTGTATGCTTGAATTATGAAGCTCTTTTGCATGTTTATTGATAATTCTTACCTCCTTGCTTTCCTTGCAGATTCGATTCTCTAGTTTTTGGACCTTGGGATGCCTGTTCATTTGCAGAAATAGAAAACACAGACTGTCAAATATCAGAATTTAATATTCTGCAACTTGAAAAACATAGATAACTATACGTGTGATATAATAGCTTACACATGCATCTTTGCTGTAGTCTAAGAACAAATTTAAAGCAGTTTAAGTGTTAGTTTCTAGGCTATTACGCACAACTTTACGCAATCCTAAGTTTAAAATAGCATTCAAATGCACAACAAAGCAATTGAAAATGTGAGATAAGAAATATAGCACGCGAGAGAAGAAGTATTGTAGGAGTAATTTCGCTGTTCTCAGGCGTGACTATTTATCTCACAGGCAAGCCTTTGCTACTCTACGTGATGAATGAAAGACTTCTACGTGCATCTTTGCTGTTTGTAGGCGCGAGTATTTATCTTGTACATGAGACTTTTCCTAAAACCTGCAAAAGAAACAAGAAACACACAAAAACATGCAAAAATGAAAGAAAAATGGAGATTAAAGGCCTAAAGCCCCACGATGGGCGTCATTTGTGTATGTATAAATCACACCTTCATGAAATAAAGGTGCAATCTATCAATTCTATGGAAACAATAATACAATTTAATCTAATAATTGACAAATATTAGCATTTACCATTTCATGGATCTCTATCTAAGCATGCTATTGGAGCTCTTAGCCTTAATCTCCAAAAGTGATAGTCCTAGAATGATAATTTGTGTAAGATGATGCCTAATATAGCTCAAAACTCTCAAATTACAAATGCAATTCATTCAATTATGCTCTTAATTGCTCAATTATACTCTCAATTGCTCAATTATGTTCTCAAATGCTTATGATCTCAATGAAATTTTGTATAGTAAGGATGTAATTGCTCATGAATGTCTAGGATTGATAATGCTCTAAAAATGCTTAGTATTTATAGGATTTTCCAAGGGTAGGGGTAGAGTTAATTTGATCATTATTTAGGATTGGTTGAGTTGAAGGCTTCCAAATAGTTTCAAATGGGGAGACCATTGAAATGGTGGTTTCAAAGGTTGGGACAAAGAGACAAATTGAATGATGAGGATTCAAAATATTAAAATGAGTGATCAAGATTGCAAAGTTTGGAGTGATCCATGTGCTTTCAATCCTTGATTCTCATTGGTTGTTCAAATTATTGTCCCCTTTGTTGAAAGAAATAAGGATTTAATTAATTCAATGAATTAATTAAATTAGCCATGTAAGGAATAGGTTGATTTTGATTTTTGATTTAAAACTATACAATTAATTGATTAAATCAATTATATGGTTTAGATTTATCACTTTTAGGCTTATATTTAATTAATCGATATATTTATTAATTTCTCCTTTGATTTGATGAAAATTAGTCCCTTTTGATTTGATCGATCCATTTGATTTGATGAAATTGCCTTCTAATCGATTAAGATACACCTGACCAATTTTAGGTTTCTACCACAACCATCTGACTAGCTAGAAATTCACATAGATTCTATGGTACATTATCACTTACCAATTTATATGCAACATGTACCACTCCATGAGGAATGCTCTTGTATCTTCTCGATTGATAAGCCCTATAACCGACAACCATTATTGCAAATATCATGGCATCACCAGGGATATTCATCATAGTCATGGCTCTCTTGTCTCTTTGAGATTTTGTCAAATCTATAAAAAATTCTCTAGATATTTTACTCAGGGTAGGCATCTCACTAGTGGCGCTGAAACATGTAACCCTTCTAATTACTTTGCCAGTGATCTTGTGGTTCACATGCAACCATAAGAATTGATCATGAAACCTACTTAATACATATATCTTCCAGTCGTTATGAAAACAATCAGGGAAATTAAGTGCATTTAGAATACCAGTGTTCATTATATATACATACTCGTTCTTCAAGCTTCCAGCTTCACACAACTTTACATACCCTATTTTGATATATGCTTCTCCAAGTTCCTCAATCTTGTTATGAAGGAAAAAACAAATGTCCTCGACCAACAAGACTCTAGGTGGGATTGATGACAATGCTTTAGATTTGTCAACCTCGGTGTCCTTCATAGAATATAACTTGAATTGTGGTCACAGTTATTCAACATGTGCAATTAGGATAGGAGTATAAATTTCTTGTGCCATCTTCAATTCTCCTCAATAATTGAAATAAAAAACTCAAATCCAATCGACCGAATTCCTCACTTCAACTCTTGCTTTGTTTGTGTAGGGTTTTGCACTCTCACTCTTCAAATTCACTTGTTACTCGCAAAATTCAAGTAGACAGTCACTCAAATTCAGTTCACACTACCTCATAAACAATTCTTGTGAAAGAAAAGTGTGTAAATGATCTTGTCTCATGTATTTATAATTCCGCTAGGGTTTTACCATTTATTCCAGTTACCATTACCTGTTCAAATGGTTAACCATCTTACCATTCATTCATTAAATGCATAATTCTACCATTCAGTTCACTTCCAATAGTATCATTTTACAATGGTTGTAACATTCTCATAATACTGTTAAGGATAAGTATAGTGACACCACCTTGCATCTTAGTATGTTAATTTGGATTATTTACCGGTAATTTTAGAGGACCGGTGGATAGGACATTTGTATTCTTCCCCTTAAGTCAATTTATTGACCTAGTTAGAAGGTGAATTATCAACAATAGATGGTTGAGATCCCAATTCAGATGAACTTAGTCCTCCTTCTTTCTTAATCCAAATTTTCTTCATATTACTTCTTACTTCTTTAACATTTACAATCTTCTTTCATTCATTTTGTTGTGACCGGTTCACTGGACTATTTTTGCAATCTCTTGCTAGATGAACAACTCTATTACATGCATAAAAGATCATGCCAATTGATCTCCATGGTCCATAATAATTTCTCAAGTTCATTCTTCTACAATATTCTACTATATGTCCATGAATTCCACAATTTGTACAAATTACACCAAATTGTTGTTCTCTACCATAAGTGCTCACCGGTGGCTTATATGATCCAAAATTATTTAATGATGATCTACACTCTATAGCTTCGCGTCCATAGTTATTCAAAGTGTAACAACATCCCTCCAATATTTCTCCATACTTAGCATTAGGACTACATTCACTTGCTCTATGTCCAAATTGATTATAACTATAATAATATCCATTAAAAGATTGATTTTTAGGACTTACTAGTCGATATCTGCAAACATTTGATGTGTATCCTAGCTTTCCACAGTTGTATCATGTAGGCTTTGATCCTTTTCTTTCTTGACTACTGACAGGTGACTTATATTCTTCTTGTTTCTCCTTGGTCTTTGATGATTATCCTGTTTCATGTGTACTCCTTCTAGTGTAATCCAATCTAGATGTGTCATTAGGTCTCCTTTGATGATTAAGTTGTTCAAGGATCTTCAAGGTACTATCATGTCCTCTCTTAATATGTTCATGTTCCTCTCTTTCTTTCTTAAGTTGTTCATGTGCTTGTTTCGATTCATTCTTCAACATTTCATTTTCATCTCTTAGTTTTTCATTCACTTCTCTAAGAGTTTCATTTTCAATAGTAACTTGTTCATTTTCTTTATGTGCATCATTCAAATGTTCATGCATTATAGAATTCTCTTTGTTGATGTGATACCATTCTTATTCATTTACTTTCACTGTTTCTTCTATTGTATTATTCTTATAGAAAGGTAAGTTCTGAGAGGGGAGGGGTGAATCAGTAATTGTAAAATTTTACCATACAATTCTGACCATTTACCAAGTTTGATACATTACATAAAATGTTGAAAAGAATATAAAGTAAATCAATAAACTATGACACATAACACCATGATTTTTGGTCACACAGAAATCCTTTGTTAGAGGAAAAACTGCGGTGGGGATGGTACCCATAATCCTTCACTTCTATAGAATAAAGGTTTCTCAGTTAGAGCTACAATGTTATCTACATATGGTAGCTTACCCTGTTAGGAGTATTATACTCGGTCAAGAGTACAAAAAGACTTATTCAGTCTACTTGATTAAAGGATTTTACAATCTCTCATCTAAGAGATGTACCTGGTTAGAGGATTTACAAAATAAGACCTATTAGGGCCTACCCACTGGATGGGATTTCTAAACTCCTAACTATTACAAAAATGTCTGTAAGTATACATCAACCATAATGTTGTTCAAACTCTTTATGCTCTGCAAGTGTATTACCTATTTTTGCACTTGATAAATTAACTATTTTGCACCCTATGTTTTCTTCATTCTGTCTTCAGCACTATCGATGTAACTACTTCTCTCTCTCTCTATATAATATTTTCCCTCTTCTATGTGTAATATTCAACATATTTCTCTTCATGTTCATGTTCTGTTCATTTTATATGATCTTAAGGCCGTTAACCTAATTTTATCCTTCTCCTTCTATGGTGGAGTTGAGACGGTGCAAGGTTGGTTTCATTCCCAACGCATTTAATGTTCTTGAATATCATTGTTTTAATTTCCTCATATTCATGTGCAATGATATTGGTGCAATCCCAATTTTCAACCTAACTTCTATCTTGAATACCATGAAAGTTTTCCCGCTCGGCGTCCAGGTTCAGTGTATTCAAATTTGAATTGTTATGTCAGCTCTAGTGTGTTCGGTAATGAGATTTGATCTTTCTTGATGACATAGCCATCTTCTCGGTGACTAACTCTTCTCGGTGACTAAATCTATTCTTTTTCTTGGTGACTAACTCTTCTTTGTGTCTCGGTGACTAACTTTTCTCAGTGTTGGTTCTCTGCTTAACTCAGTAACATGCTACTATTCGGTTCTCGTTGTTATTGATACTCTGCTTTACTAACTATCTTCCTTAGTATATTCTTTCTCTTTACCAATTTTCTTCCTTGATTAATATGACTTTGACAAAACTAATGACAATAAACTAACTCATAGGAATATCAATCTCCCCCTTTGGCATTAGTTGGCATTTCGACAAAAAATTCAAAGTCATCAAATTTTTGTTTAACTCCCCCTTATACATTCTTATATCTTACTTACCATTATATCTCCCTTTATACTATATTACCCCTTATGTGCTATATTATAAATACTATATTATCCCCTTATACTATAATTATCCCCCTTTTTTGACAAATCTGCCAAAATCAAAATTGCTTAGAGCTCGGTGGGATTCATGATACCTTGTCAAAGAGGTGAGTGTACTTCATCTGTATATTGGCTAGGGATGACTGATATGCATCTTTGAGTGTTTAAAGTATAACAATTTGAGTAGAAACATCAGCTACTAATCCAATGATGGTGTCAAGTGAACTACCATTTGGGGTGTTGACCAAATCTTTGGCCTTCTTCAAATACCTTTGCATGGATTCCATGTGGGGAATCAAAAGTGCTTGCAGCTCTAGAAGTTCCATCCTTCTGTTATTCTCTTCTTGTCGTATTTCTTGCTGAATCCCCATCAGGTGTTTCAACCTTGAGTAGAAGACTTGTAGAGAACCAGGGTCAATAGAAACATTTTTCAGCTAATCGATCAGCTCAGTCTCAACAGACTCATCTTTCTTCTTGATATCCTTGACAAAGTAAGAAATAGAACAAACTTTCTGAAATATTGATAGTATTTAAGACAACTTACTCTCAATCTCAGAAGATGCCACAAAAAGTGATACCTTATCAACTGCAATGTTGTCTAGAATGGATTCAAACATTTTTAGTTCCATCTTCCTTGAATGAATCTTCATCATGTAGTCATTAGTGTCTTGATTCAGATTTCTTACTTGCTCCACTAGTCCTTCTACCTGACGAATGATGTCTTATGTTTCATCAACCGTGGCATCTGGAAAAATGTCCTATAAGACATCCTTGACACTTTCCAATACATTAGTCTTCTTCCTCTTCTAAAGTAATTTGTTTTGCATTTCCTTAAGTTTCACTAGTTCAGAATACTCGGTCATTTCATCATAGTCCATAGTAAATAGGTCAAGATTTGGTAAAATGATCAGTTGACTCAAATCTACATATTTCCTCTCCTTCAATTTATTCTTCTTTGTTATCTTCTTTGGTGAATGTGATGCCTTTAGTGCATTGGATGTTATCTCTATTGTACATGTTTTAGCTCTTTTCTCTTCTTGTTTTCTTTCCCTCTTCTTCATTTTCTATTTCCCTTCTGCTTTCTTTTCTCCTAGTGTGTCCAGTTTCTACTCATTTGTATGCTTCTCGGCTTCCTTCTGTTCATTTTTTTCCTTTGGTTTATCTTTGTTGGGCTCTTATTTCTATGAAATGGACTCAGTTGGGGGAACCGATTCAGTGTTGAGTGTTTCTTCTTTCTCGGTAACTATATCCTTTTTTGTGTTCTTGTATTTCTCAACTTCCTTTACCTTTTCTTTCTTTGTTTCATTTTCCTTCCCTGTTTCCTTTTTTCAGTTAGTTTCTACATGATCTGTATCCATAGTAACTAAATCACTATCACCTTTAGCTGTGTCATAATCTAGTACTTTTTCTAATATAGGTTGTAGAGTAGTAGCTTTATATTTGATGTTTATTTGTTCTGTATTGATTTCTTCGGTTGCCATAACATTCTCATCTTGTGATGTATCATCTCCGAGATCTTTGTCTGTAATATCCTCAATAAAAATTTCATTAGTGTCAATTTTTAGATCCATCGGATTATTCTTACCTTGATCATCTTTGGAACCTTCATCAGTTATATTATCCTTTTCTTATTTAGCTTTGGATTTAGGCTCTTCGATGTCAAATATATCTTTCCATTTTGCATCGATTTCCAATTGCAATCTCTCCAAGTCTCATGTTAGAATCCTTAAAGATATTTCCTTAACAAGGAATTGTTTAGATTTTTGTTTCAGGGCCTCCTCAATTTATTCAATAGATAGATTTGGTATAGTTAGCACAAGAGACCATTCTCTCATTTTTTTTTATGAATTCATAGCATATTTCCATCTTGCATCTATGTTGTTGTATAACTCTATAGGAAAAAAACATGATAAATTCAAGTGGTGTGTATCTATATTTGTATAAAGAGTAAACAATTGCATCTTTAATTTTTACCTTGTTCTCTTTTCTTTGAGTATTGTACTCTTCTTGCTTCATTCCTCTGAATTATCCATGCTTCTTCATTGTGTCTAACATTTCATCTAGACTTGATGGTGGTGGAGGCTTTTTATTCACAACTTTGGGTTTTCTTAAATCTTAGTCTCCGAGTCAGCATCTGGTGATAGCTTGAATTTTCTCCTTGGTCTAGTGTTTTCCTTCTTACCTCTTACTTATATCCTCTCTTTTGATTCAGTATCATTCTTCTTTTCTTTTAGTGACGCTGTAGACCTTGTTGATGATCTAGTAGATTTGGGGCTGGGTGAAGGCTTCAACACTTGTGTTTTCCTTCCTTCCACTCTAGAGGTTTCTTGCCTCATATTCTTTATTATCAATTCCCAAATCCTTAGTCATATTAACACTCATCTTACTAGATTTTATTTGAATCTTAGGTACTAAGATACCTTGCTTAATCTTAGCCTTAACTTCTCCATATGTTCCATACCTCTTGGCTCTTTTATCAACGAGCTGAGCTAAAAGAGTTTCAATTTGTTGAGATGTAAAGTCTATATTCATCTCATATCCCATAGGAACTAGACGTATTCTCCTAGGCTCAACTGCATTGATAAAACATGAGTCGATGTCTACCTCAAAATAGATATAATCATGATATTTCTCCACTAATTGAGGTGGAACTCTAAATTTCTAATGCATTCTTGTTTGGAAATTAGAGAAGTAATCATTCATAAAAATGTCAAGATTCTCTCCTAGACTCTTTATGTATTCACTGATTTCATAAATGACTAGTCTATCAACACTCCATTTCACATTTCCAATAGATGGAAAGAAGTTCTCAAAGTAAAAGTATATGCATACTAGTAGTGAACCAAAATTCAATGTGTTTGTCTTGGATTTCGTTATAGTATTCATGTTGTCTTCAAGTTGTTTCAATAGTATCTGATCACATAGATCAATTTTCATGTCTTTCTTTACAATCTTATAAGCCAGATCTATAGCTCCACAAGGTACACTATCCACTTAGGATGATTGGAATACCCGGTAGGACAAGATGTTGCATGCAAACTTCAACTTGGGGTCTTCAATGGTAGAAATCCTTAGACCTCTCCCATCCCATTTGGCTTTGGTTAGCTCACTCATCTTTATCTTCTCAATCTATCTGATTTCTTTAGGATTGTCTCCAATCGGGTAACCAGTTACAATATGTAACACATCCTTTCTGATCTTCATAGGTTAATCTAGCCACATACATTGATTATGTACTCGGCTAAGTACCATCCTTATCCATTCAGTATTAAATACCTCTGGGATATGCAAGGAATGTGTCAAACCTTTTGAATATAGATGAACATGATCACTCTTCAATTTTTCATCTGCACATAACTTTTGGTAAGATGCATCAATCTCTGCTTCATATATCTCCTCAACCTTACAATGGGTGAAAGTTCGCACGTCTTCAATCAATAATAATATTTTTGGAATGGACAAAAGTGCTCCCATCATGTCTAGTTTATCTACCTTCATAGGAGGTGGCTTGTACTTAGAATTCATAGACTCAACATGCTCATCTACAACTGGGTTTTGAGCTTTCGGGGCCATATCCTCTTGTCAAATTGAAAAATGTTTGAGCTAGGGTTGCGTCTATGACTCGATTGCACTAACACACATAGAGAAACATCACAAATTACTTGAATAGATTCAAATATGTTCAAAGTGATATAGGATTATCTTCACAATCGCTTGTATCCGCTTGAGGACTCAGTTCTCCAACTCTGTTCACGCTGCTATAGAAAATGTTAAGTAATAATGATAGATGATATAGACTATATATGACTTTTTCTAGGTTTAGGATTTCCAACGGTCTTAAAGTGGAAATTAATGCTCAACTGACTTGCTTTACTGAATACCTAACTTTCATTTCCTTATACTGAATGAATGTGAAACATAAAATCAACAATAAGTATCCAAATACATCTAAGTATGCTCATATGGATCTGCGCACATATACTAGGAACCGATTAAGATTTGAATTTTAACTTGCAGTTCCTACTCATACCTCTTACCTAATTAGGTAGATTCAGTTGCACCCGATCTAGAGGATGAGGTGCCTTCAACTATTCTGAATGATGCTCCATCATCCATGTTCTTTCTTCTCCATGTCTTATTCATCTGACCTCTCATTTCTTCTACATTCACTTTAGATTTCTCATATGTGTCTTCCTCGGTAGGAGCTTTGCCTCACTACCTACAATCTTTGGCAAGGTGACCTAGCTTTTGATAATAGAAGCATGCCATGTCAGGGCTTCTCCAAGATCTTCTATTGTTCCTACCATGTAACAACATGAAATTTACAGCAATGTGCCCATATCTTCCATAGACTAAACAAGATATCCTTGTGTTATAGTCCCATGGTATGGATGTATCCTGTTAGTTGTTTGACATATTCTGTTAGTTTGGTACCCATTTTTTATTTCTCTTTTGTGATCTGCATTCTTCATATTTATGACCGTACTTGTTTCAATTATTGTAGCAGCCATCAAACTTTGGCTTTCTTGTGTTGTTCTCAGTCTTTGATCTGCATTCATGTGCTCGGTGCCCGTACTTGTTATGGTTATAACAATGTCCATAAAACTTGGGTGAGCTTTGTGACTTGCCTCTTTTTCTTCTACATATGTTTGTAGTATGTCCAGGCTTCCCACAGTAATGCCAACTAGGTTTTTTTAAACTTTGGTGGGGTAGAAGTTCCTTGACTATCAGCTTGATTAGAGGACTCTCCTTTCTTAGTAGTGCTCTTACTATTGAATCCTAGTCTAGTCTTGTCTGCCATTTGTCTCTAACCTTTAAGCTATGCATCTAATGATCTCACTATTTCTTCATTTCTCTTTAGTATCTCATTTGCTTCTTTTTCAGATTTCAGTTCTCTAGTTAATCTATCAACTTCACACTTTAGTGCTTGATTCTCAAATTGTTTTATGGTTGGATCTATATTAGCACTCATCCTATTATACTAGTTGATCAATCATATTATATTGTACTTGCATCATCCTCATGATTTCATTATCTTTCTTAGCTATTCTTGTTTCAAACTATCTTTTGTCTTCTTCAGCTATTCTTAGTGCATTTTCAGCTCCTCTCTAAGAGTCAAGTATCTGACTCATTCTCAATGCTTGTGTTTCTTGATCTATCTTTGCCAAGTTTAGTTTCTCAATGAGTTTATTGTGCTTTTCCATGAGTTCTGCAATGGCAGAATCAGCTTCACCACTCAGAATACCTTCATATACTATTTCAAGAGTATCAACATGCTCTTGTGTGGATTTGAGTTCACTACATAACTGCTTCCTCACTTTTAAGGAATTTTCTAACTTTCTTTTCAGATCTTGAATTACTTCTTGTGCACTCTCCAAATAAAACTCAAGACTATCAATCTTCTTGGATTGCTTGTAACTTTCCATGGTCATGATCTTTACTATCAGGTGTTTAAACCTTTATCTTAAGAGACTAGCTCTAATACCAATTGTTGGATCATTCTTATGGAAAGGCAAGTGCTGAGAGGGGAGGGGTGAATCAGTACTTGTAAAACTTTTACCATACAATGTTGACCATTTACCGAGTTTAATACATTGCATAAAAAAATGAAAAGCATATAAAGTAAATCAATAAACCATGACACATAACACCATGATTTTTGCTCACGCAAAAATCCTTTGTTAGAGGAAAAAAATGCGGTGGGGATGACGCCCACAATCCTTCAATTTTGGAGAATAAAGGTTTCTTGGTTAGAGCTATAATGTTAGCTACTTCTGACAGCTTACCTTGTTAGGAGTATTATACTCAGACAAGAGTACAGAAATACTTATTTAGTCTACCTGATTAAAGGATTTTACAATCTCTCATCTAAGAGATGTACCCAGTTAGAGGATTTAGAAAATAAGACATGTTAGGGCCTACCCACTAGATGGGATTTCTATACTCCTAACTATTACAAAAAATTATTACAAAAATGTTTGCAAGTATGCATCAACCATAATGTTTTTCAGACTCTTTATGCTCTGCAAGTGCATTACCTCTTTTTGCACTCGGTAACTTAACTGTTCTACACCCTATGTCTTATTCATTCTATCTTCAGCTCTGTCTTTGTAACTGCTTCTCTCTCTATAATATTTTCCCTCTTCTCTGTGTAATCTTCATAATTTTTTTATTCATCTTCATTTTTTGTTCATTTTATATGATCTTAAGGTGGTTAACCTAATTTGATCCTTCTCCTTCTACGGTGGAGGTGAGGCGGTGCAAGGTTGCTTTCATTCCCAAAACATTTAATGTTCTTTAATATCATTGGCTGATTTTCCTCATGATCATGTGCAATCATATTGGTGCAATCCCAATGTTCAACCTAACTTTTGTCTTGAATACCATGAAAGTTTTCCCGCTCGACTTCCAGGTTTAGTGTATTAAAATTTAAGTTGTTATGTCAGCTCTGGTGTGTTCGGTAATAAACTTTGATCTTGCTTGGTAACATAACCATATGCTCGGTGACTAACTCTGCTTGATGACTAACTCTATTTTGTGTCTTCGTGATTAAATCTTCTCGGTGTCTAACTTTTCTCTATGTCTTGGTGACTAACTCTTCTTAGTGTCACTTCTTTTCTTAACTAGGTAACATGCTACTGTTTGGAGCTCGGTGTCATTGATACTTTTCTTTACTCACTATCTTCCTTATTGTATTCTTTCTCTTTACCAATTTTATTTGTTGACTATTATGACTTTGACAAAACTAATCACAACAAACTAACTCATAGGAGTATCATCTTCAAGTTCTTTCCTTGCATCTTCTGCAACTCTCTTCTATTCAAGATATTCACACATAGCTGCTAGTTTTTCTTCAAATTCCTTCTTCACATTTGACAGTTCCTTTGCCAATTTTGCATTTTCCTTCATGTCTTTATCTAGGGCTTCTTGTACTTCATCAGACATACTTCTATCTAACAGTTCATCACAATAGTCTTTTGTATCTCTTAAATTTTCAGTCAACTGCTTTCTTATAGAAAGGGATTTCCTTAATCTTTCTTTCAAATCTTCAATTAATTACTAAGGAGTTTTTATTTTTTCCATAGTGTTCAACTTAGGACCTTTTATTCAAGTTATTATACTTTCCTTCAGAGTATCAATGCTTTGATACCAATTATTGGGTATTAATCACTATGTAATGTACTGAGAGGGGAGGGGGGGAGGGGTAAATAAGTGCAATAATCAGTTCAACAATTTAAATTAATTCTGATCATCAGTTACAAACAAAATATTAAACTGATTATTGATGCATTAACCATTATTGCTGATCACACTCATAAACATAAAGTAGTAAATAAAAACCAAAACATTACAACCATAAAAACATGTGACACAATGATTTTGGTATTGTGGAAACCCTTGTAAGAGGGAAAAAACCACGGTGGAGATGGTACCCACAATCTTCTCTACTACAGTGTGGAAGGTGCCCTGTGAAAGGCTTACAAAAACTCTTTTTGAGAGTTATTCATCCCATGAGAGATGCCTAGTGTGTGTTGAAAATGTGACACACTTCTATGAGTCATTATATCCAAGATTTCTCAAGAATGAGATCTCAAATGGAGACTCATAGCTCCCTATTCACAGAGTGCAAGGGTTTGTAATGGAGGCCCTCAGTTTAGACCTAGTTATGCCCATGCAAGTACACCATGAAATGAGAGATTCAAAGAGGAAGAGAAACAATGCTAGTCTCCATGATCACCAAATATGCATGAAAATGAAAATGGAAGCTATTCTATATGATAACAATGCATGAAAGCAAACTAATATATATGATAATAATGCTTGAAAGGAAATATGCAAGCTAATATATGAAATAAATATGAATCTAAATTAACATGAATCTACTCTAAATGAATTTCCATGGATGCATGAGAGAAGAAGACAAGAAGAAGAATTTTCATGGTTCAAGCTCAAATGCTCAAAATCTCCTCCAAAATCGCTCTCCAAACCTGCAACATAACAATAGCATAAAAGTG
This sequence comes from Thuja plicata, assembly GCA_018584345.1. Taxonomy (NCBI): domain Eukaryota; kingdom Viridiplantae; phylum Streptophyta; class Pinopsida; order Cupressales; family Cupressaceae; genus Thuja; species Thuja plicata. The sequence continues at coordinate 184,038 of MU223209.1, read as the reverse complement.
TATCTCTTGATTATCCAAATGAGAAGGAGAGGTTTCCTTTTAAAGAGCAATGGACGATATAGATTAAGATGTAAAAAGAAATGAGCAATGGTGGAGATTAAATCTTAGTTGATCCATGTGCTCATATCTTCAAAAGGAAAAATCAAAGGCTATGATTAAGAGGCAAAAAGCCCACCACTTAGGAATACGTGTGAAGAAAAAGGAGTTCTATTTATTTATTTTTATTTAATTTATTTCCTTTTCATCACAAAGAGAAATTTAAGTGGGGATTTTATTTAATTAAAAGAGGGATTTTATTTTAATTAAATAAGATTATTTTATTTAATTAAAAAGAGGGATTTTAATTAAATATAATTGTAACATAAAAAAATTAGGTGTTTTGTTATATGGATGAATGATATGTTATGTTACCAAAATGTAAAGGAGGAAAATTGTGGTTGTGATTAAGGGAAGATAAGATGCTCCTTTCTTTCACCCTCAAATACACAAATAGGAGATCCGATTTTGATCAACCCCAAAGGGTTAATACACAAATGAATCCAATATTTAGAAAGAGACCAAGAAAGGGGATCTTAAATTTTGTAAATTGATTGATTAATATGATTAATGACAGTAATTGAAAAGAATAGGAGAAAGTACCAACCTTCCAAAGTGGTAGATTAAAGATTGCTATTTTCTGAGATATGTAGACTATTTCTGGAGATACTGACAGTTGATACCGAACCGGAATAGAGAGATGGACAAAACCCAGAAATATTTTTCCATTCCGATGTCGTCTTTTGAAAAAGGTCGACCCTGTACCACTTTTTCCAACTCGATCTACTCAACTCCAAAAGTGTCCCTGTTCGCACAGTCTGAAAGAAATCCGAAAAGGGTATCCAGGTCTGGCCTCATATTTATAGTCCCGAACCTGTACCTACAAGAAAAATGTTTGTTTGTTGGGGGAAAGGGGTTTGCCTTGGTCAAACCCCAGTTTTGGAATTAACCTTATAATATAATTGAAATTGCAGAGATAAACAAAGTA
>MU223209.1:137571-176733 GCA_018584345.1 Thuja plicata | reverse complement strand
TTTTTGGCTTGAATCCTTCAATGGCCTCCAATGGATCTCCTTCATGCAAATGGATACTTGAGAATGATGGATGCTTGCTTCAAATATTTCTCAATTTCTTGCTTGGACTTCACTTCATAAGGATGCTTGATGCTTGATTAGAAGACTTCAATTGCTTGATCATGGTTTTTCATGCTTAGAGAAAATGAGAGGAGAAGGCTCCCTTTTATATGAAATTAGGGCACAATCTTCTAAGGAGGCCTACATAGGATAATTAAATCATAATTTAAGCCTTTACCCCTAGGAGAGGACCTATATTAAATATAATTTAGGAATCAACCAATTTAGAACCCGAAATAGCTGACCCGGAAGCGGGAGAAAACTTTTTGTGAAGACCGACATCCTGGAAACCAAAAGTTCCTGGGATTTGGACCCTGGGATAGGGTCGAGGTCAGCCCTATCCTAGGACAGGGTTGAGGTTGACCCTATCCTAGGAGGTCAACCCTATCCTCAGATCCCACGATCACAGGTCAGAGACCTAGAATGCAGAAATCAGGTCAGGAAATGGGGGTTAGAAAGGCAGGTCAGGGGGGAAGCCATGTCAAGATAAGGAACCCATTTAGAGGTGCTTGTCATGACCCCAAACCACTTACTCGAAAGGCTAAACCAGTCTCCTATGGAAGTGCTTCCATTTTCCGACTATACAATAATATTATTTAATTAAGAGAGATTTTAATTAAATGAGATAAGATTATTTAATTAAAAGAGATTTTAATTAAATAAGATTATTTTATTTAATAAAAAGGGATTGTTTTATTTTAATTAAATAAGATTATTGATGAAATGATCAAACCCTAGGAAATATTGAAATAATTAAAATAATTACGATTTGATCAAGCAAATTGATTTGAATTAAAAATGTTGAAAGACATTGATTCAGGAATTTGATAAATTAATAAATTGATTCTGTCATTTGATAAATTGAAGAATGGGGCCCCATAGTCTAGGTGACCATTTTAGGGTGCATACATTTTCCCCTCTTTTACTAATGTGTGATCTTTATGGGAACACATGTAGTTAAAGAATACAATTGAAGTGTGAGATCGATTTGGGATCACAAAACAAGCCAGACGTGTGATCGACGGATGAGAACACATCAGGACAAAGATAAGCTGATTGAAAAAGACAAGTTCAACACCCCTGTAAATACATAATTGACATGTCCAAGATAAGAATCTCAAGCAAGGTTGCCCCAAGCGGAGCAATTGATAGGATTGATAAAGCTGAATCAAGGATTGAAGTTTGATAGGTATTGCCCCCTCTTGATCAAAATTGAAATGAGATAGTGGAGAAACAACAATTGATAAATTTGATCAAATCAAACTAAAGATAAGGTGCTTGATGTAAGATGAAAGATATAAGGATCACAGAACCAAGGTAGATCATCAAGTATGGAAGTTTGGAAGAGGTGGAAAGAAATGGAGAGAAGAAAGAGAATTTTTCTTAGGAAAGAGAATGCCCCAAAATCAATCAACTGTTTAAGATAGAAAATTTCGATTGAGATCATGAAAGAAGATAAGGAAATGAAGATCAAACATGACCATAGTTGATTAAAAGTCCACAAGAAAGATGAAGGAAAATCCTCTCAAACTCATAATGCCGTCTAAAAATACAAATTAAAATGAAGTCTAACAATGCAAGCTACATGAAAATGCAAAGGTGTAATTTCAATAGAGCAACTATAACATAGGATTTTGTGTTCATCATTCATTAGAGAATGTTAAGGAACTTATTTTCATCATTGGACCATTATTAACAGACATCAGAAAATCACACAATCATCACTAGTCACAAGCAAAACTATGATTATATAAATGTGATTTATATCAGATTGGAATGTGGAAAGATTTTAACATAAGCATCAAAGAGATAAAGGTCAAGATGACTTTGATGTTATCTTAACCAATTTAATGTAGCAAAACCACGCTCGCATCAAGGCATAGATGCCAGGATGACCTGAAGAATGGTTGTGCAAAAATAGTCAAGGATGAAGCCTCAAATATCCTAAGTGTTTCAAGGGAACAACAAGAGACACTCAAGAGGTTCAAGACCACACCCACAAGTAGAAAGAAAATAAAAACATGCCCCATGCCCCAAGTCCTCTAGCTATGCATCCCAGAGAGACTTATTAGACAAGGAAACTCAACGAAAGTCAATAATAGTCAGCACACAAAGAAAAGATCATGAAATATCTCAAGCATTAAGTGTTGTGCTTAAAAATTTAAGTGTGTTAATTGATACTGAGTTTCGAGGATAAGGATCGAATGCTTGAAAGCAGGTAAAATCACATGAGAAAATTGGGTAAGACCAAATAGATAAGTTATGAAAACACTCATTGTCAGGGGTTGTATTGAAAAATATAGTTAGGGTGGTGTTGAAAAACACCGTTTGTGTGAGATGTACCAAAGACTAACACATCCAAGAGACCAAAGCTAACATAGTTATGCCCCCTAGAAAAAGACAAAGACCAAGTCCAAACCAAGGCAACAAGGACAAGGCATGATGGAGAAAGGCTAAGTGTCAAGGACATGCGCTAAGAAACAGGGGTGCAAAGGCCTCAAGTAGTGCCTGTTTCTAGGTTTTCACCACTTGGATTTTATTACAATTTTTTGCTACCAAGGCGCCTGTTTCCAGGTTTTCACCAAGGCACTTTTTCTATTTTTTCAAATTTTTGAATTTTTTGTATTTTTGGAATATATAATTTTTTTGAAGATACATCAAAGCGCCTATTGATAGGTTTTCACTAAGATGATCATTTTTTCATGACATTTTCTGATTTTTAGAATTTTTGACAATACATCATTTTTTTGGATTTTTTCAGGATCAATAATTATGTACAAAGGATTTCCCCAGACAGAATGAGGATCACGGATAGAACTTCTGTAGGTGCAAGACATTGATAGGATCAGGGAGCTTCTCTCCCTCTACTGTAGACAATAAATAAGCACCTAACCCAAAATTTGTTGTAATGATGTGAGGTCCAAGCCAATTAGGTTCAAATTTTCCCTTTTGATCTCTATGCTGTTGATTCTTTGGACTTTCACGTAGGACAAGATCTCCCACTTGGAATTCTCTAGGGAGAACCTTTTTGTTGAAGGATTTAGACACACACTTTTGATAAACCCTCATATGGTCAAATGATGCTTGACATTTTTCATCTAGAAGTTCTAACTCTTGAAGTCTCATGGCGCGGTAGTCTTCATCTGTAACTAGACCTTTGAGGGAAACTCTAAGTGAAGGAATCTCAACCTCCAAAGGTAACACTACTTCAGCACCATATGCAAGGGCAAAAGGAGTAGCCCTAGTAGGAGTACAAATACTCGTTCTGTAGGCCCACAAAGCTAGATTTTTTTGTAAGTGCCAATCTCTACCATTCTTAAAGAATGTTCTATGTAAGATTTTAAGAATGGTTTTTTTTTATGCCTCTGCTTGACCATTTCCTTGTGGGAAGTAAATGGAGGACCAATGTTGTTTAATCTTGAATTTATTGTAGAGTTGTTTAAGGTCCTTATTTTTGAACTGGCCTCCATTGTCAGTGATAATCTCAGAAGGAACTACATATCAAAAAATGATATGGTTTAGAATGAATAGAGAGACTGTCTTGCCCGAGGAAACATAAAGTGGTATAGCTTCTACCCATTTAGTGAAGTAATCAGTAGTAGTGATAATAAACTTGTGTCCACTTGATGAGTTGGGATGAATCCTCCCAACAAGATCAAAGGCCGAACGCAGAAATGACCAATGAGATATAGAAGGAATGAGCTCCCTACCTGGAGCATGTATCAGGTTACCATGTTTTTGACACTTTTCACATGAATTTGCAAAAGCTACCGCGTCACTCTTCATCGTAGGCCAATAGTAACCCACCCTAAGCAACCTTTGGGCCATGGAAAGACCATTGGAATGTCCCCCATAGATGCCCTCGTGGATGTCAACTAACACTTGGTTGAAATCTTCCTTTTCTAAGAATCTAAGAAGTGGTCCATCTAGACCCCTCCTATACAAATTACTAGAGATAAGGGAATGGTGAGAGGAATTTTAGGTAAGGTTTCTACATTCAGATCGGTTAAAGGTTTCAGGTATAATGCCATCATGAAGGTATGAGTAAATGGCACCATAATGGGATGACTCATGACCAACGAGGGTACAAATGACATCGCTTTCTTGGGAGTCATAGATAGGGTGATGTAGCTCTTCCACCAGGAATTTGAATCTAGATTCATATTTCTCTAATTAAAGGAGTGAAGCAAGTGTAGCCATAGCATCAACTGCTTTGTTTTCTACTCTAGGGATTTTCTAAAATGTGACAAATTTGAAGTATCATTTCAAGGAATCAACCATTTTCTTGTAAGGTACCAGTTTCTCATTTTTTGTTTGATATTCATCATTAACTTGGTTGATTATTAGCTATGAATCCCCATAGATGTGTAACTCTATGATTCTCCATTCTATAGCCATCTTAAGTCCATTTGTTAAAGCTTCATATTTATCAATGTTGTTTGTACATGGGAACAATAGCTTGTAAGACTTAGGAATCGTGTACCCATGAGGAGAAACAAAAAACACACCTGGTTTAATAAGCACTAAAGATCTATCTTGAAAGTATCTAGGAAGATGATCAAGTATCTCATCCTTAGGCACCTCAAAGAGGTTTTCACCCTTGGATACGTCATTTATTTTTACTTTTTTTTTTTAGTTCTAATACTACCACACGGTGGTTTTCTCCATCGAAACTCCTATTCTTTTGATTTTCTTTTCTTTTAATCTTGTGACTAAGGTACTAAGGTACTTGATGTTCACTGGTGGAAGAGACTACAAGTTCAAGGGCATTTAGGTAACAAGATATCTCATAATCATTTTGAAATGTCAAGAGCTCAGGTTCTTGATAGCGTTGGGACCAATCAATGAGATCAGGATGAACAAGAGGCAAGTCAATGACTGGTTCAAGGTTATAAATGTGAATGATATTATCATTGGTGACCAAAGATTCAGAGTCTGTCAAGTATCCTTCTAAGCTACCCAAATCAGGATTTGTCCTAACAAGTGAAGAATCATCCACTAAGGCAACATGTGGTTTCAAATCCTCTAATCCTACACATGACTCGTTGGCTACCTTAGTTTGAGAACTGCAAGTATGGATGACATCAACATCCATGTCAATAGTGGAAGGATCTGAGAAGGAGTCCCACGCATAATCATATGAACTTGTGTCTGAACAGTGACTAGGATGTTTACACCATGATGGTTTGGGAAATCTTGATGTGGAAGGTCTAGTGTCATCAAGAGTAGCACCTTCTCTTTCCATTAAATGAACAAGATTCTTTTGTTGATGTTCTCTGAAAGGATCTTTTACATCTGATTCTTGTTCTAAAGTTGTAACTAACGCATGAGTGACCAGAATATCTGAATCTCCCCAGAGGAGTTTAGTGGAAGGGACCCAATCTTCACACATGTCTTGCTGATTTGTCAAACTAGGTACATATTCTAGTTCATCTTCACTATGTGACTTATCAAGGATAGGAGTGGTGTGCTTGTTGTGTTTTTCAAAGCCTAGGCCAACCTGATTCTTAGACTTGCATCCAAAAAGAGTATGATCAAGAATTTTGGCTCTAGAATCCAATCTGTGATTAAGAGGGCCATGTTCGGGATAGTCCATGTGTCTGAAGAAAGTATACCCTCGTCCATAAGCCTTAGGAGAGGGAGAGAATCTCTCATTATGCATATATTTCTCTTCTCTATAGATCCAGTCTCTAACAAATGTCTCTTCTTTCTCATCTTGAATAGGCACCGAGGATTCTACAAACGTGCCTAATAAAGTCATAGATGAAGAGGAGGGTCTCTTTTCTTTTGAAGGTTTTCCATAAGACCAAGGTGAAACTGGTAATGTTGTGAGGGAGTTGAGTTGATACCCCCCATGAAAAGGTCTATTGACTTAAGCTTGTCTTTACATTGAGCTAAGGATGCATCAAAGTCTTATGCTTCTCTATTGAGGGGAACATGAGTTCCTGCTGAAATTGAGTTAATAGATAAAGTGTTATCCCAAGGTATACAAATATTTATTCCATTGTAAGGGAACTTAACACACTGATGATAGGTAGATGACACCACTTGCATATAATGAATCCACAGCTTGCCGAGCAAGATATTATACGCAAGGGGACTAGCATCAACTATTTGAAATAAAATATCTATTTCAAGATGGCCAATCCTAACAGGAAGGATGACCAACCCCTTGGAACTTCTTTCTACCTCATCATAGACTTTGATGGTGATCCTTTTCCTGGTATCTATGAATTTTTCATAATAACCCAACTCTTTCAAAAGAATAAAGGAAAAAATATTAAGCTCATCATCCCCATCTATCAACACACACCTAACATTGGTTATGTGGATCATGACCTCAATACGAAGAGCGAGATTGTATGGGTGGCTCAAGGCTTTATAATCATCCTCTAAAAAGGTAAGGTAATGAGGGCTGGAAATGTGGTTACCCATGTTATAGAATTAATCAACGTCTAAGTTGTTGGGGATGTTTTCCATGCGTAAAGAATCCTAAAGGAATTTCTTATGTCTCGGGGATAACTCTAAGATCTCAAAGATCAAAATCTGAGCTGTGGTTCTCTGCAACTGATAAATAAGACTATAGCTTGACTTAGGATTAACTGTTGGTTTTGAGGTGACATTCTTGGATGCCACTTTCTTAGGTTTACTTAATTGACTCAAATTGGGTCCTCTAATGACAACAGGACCTTGAATTCATGTGACAACATTGAGGGCTTGCGATGACACTCTAGAGTTAGGACACCTTAGCACCACGATGGATTCTTCATAGAATATAGTGTTAACTCTTTTTCTTGTAGAATCAATATATAGAAATGAATGCTTGACTCTTTAATTCCCAATTTGGATTCTCACAGGGAAAAGGCTAATTAACAAGGATGTACATCCTTCTTCACTTTGGGCTCCACAAACCGAGGCCGGTGCACCTTCAATAAAGTATTATCTTTCAGTAATTTTAACAGTGGATTAAGGATTCACGATCCTTCTTCTTTTTAAGCCACCAGGATTAGGAAGGCTAACCTATTGATTCTCTCTTCAAGGAATCACTAAAGTGAATTGTAGTGACTAAAATTAGCTAGACATATGTTTGAGATAATAGAAATATAAAAATTGATTAATATTGGATTGATGATAACAACCACTTGTCAACATTTTGGCCAGTGCCTAATCATTGGTCATAAAGTATGAATAAAACATACATACATTAGGGATAATTAATTTAAATAAAAATAAACCTCAGATGGAATGCCTTACAAGCTATCCTCTCATCCTCACACTCTTGTATCAAATTCTTTCATAAACCCTAACCCTCTGAAATTATCCGCAAGATTTATACTCTCCTTGAAAGTAACTCTCAAATAATGACATGGCTACCTTATAACTAGTATATTCAAAATACATTACAAATTGAACATACAAGAACTAAGAGAAAATGCAAAAATACATCATTGGTGTCAAAATGGAGATTCCATTGTATTTTATTAATATAAGCCTGATATCAGTACATTAAAAAAGACTCAAAACCAAAGCTCAAACACAATTCAGAAGTCTGCCTTGTAGTCTTATTTTTTACCATCCACTTTAAAATATTACAACTTGCTATTTATAGATAGCCCTAGTCATCTTGTAATCCTTTTGGAAAATAAGGATGCAACAAGCTTTGGATGACTAGGCTATAGGACAAAAGTACATTTTACAAATGAGACAAAAATCAGGCGGAGCGAATAACAATTCATTGTTACAAGTTATGTAATCCTTTGTCCTATGACCGCCTGAATGCTTGGAGCTGCTCTAGAGTTGTTGGTTCCTTATCATCTAGAAATTGTCCTCTTTATTGATGCAAAATCCTTAATCTTCTCTTTACTCAAACTGCACGGCTTCACTGGTGCTTGCTGTCACTCTTATATTACTACTTCATGCTACTAGAGTGACTATACCATACTTGCTTATCCAAGTGGTAAACACCTCATCATTTTCACAACTAAATTTGAGAACCTCATCTTTCTGGCTATTGAAATCCTCCCAATCAACATTGGACTTCTCAATCTCTGATTCCCACAATTCAAAAAATACCCTGGCTTTGTTGAGAATATCAATGGTTAACATAAACCAACCTGTATTTTCCAATGTAATAATACTTTTAGTCCTGCTGGTTAGTGCTTCATTCAGTTGCCTTAGCCATAGGGCTTCATTATTTATGTTCCCATCCTTTTTGAACATATTGGGAAACATGTCATATCTATCCTTAGAGAATTCTCCTCTCAAATTTTTTGTCCTTCTGATGACCATTTTCTTCTTGGTGTCCAAGTTAATTGTCAATTTAAGACATTTGCGGGTTCTTGTCAAAATGATGTCAATATTGTTTTGTTACTTTGAGAGGGAGTAAAAATATTTTACATGGGCTTTCTTCCCCTTCCAATTATAAATTATCAAATTCCATTTCTCCTTACCCTCATCATGAGTACTTATGATGCTAGCAATCTTCTTTCCCAATAAATAAAGATTAGCAAGGTTAACCTCACTAGCACATCTCTTAAGGTTGGAAAATATCTGGTCAAAATGCCTTTGTTTTACCAATTCTTCAGCTTCTTTAAAGGAAAGGGGAGTCTTCAAGATCCCTCTTGCCTTCCTTCTCCAACTTTGATCTTTCACTAATCAACCTCTTCTTTTCAGCTTCTAGTTCTTATCTCTTAGCATCAATTGCCTCTTCTGTAGTAGGACTTAAAGGCGTAGGGGATGGGGGATAAGTCACAAATGGACTAGATGAGGAAGGTTGGTAAGGTCCCTGAGTAATAATCATTTGGGGCATTAACTGAACTGTATGCTTCCCTTCTAGAATGGCTATCCTGTTATACTTTTGTAGGGACTTAACCCTTTCATCATTATAGGCCTTCAGTACAAATTCATATTTCTTATTTAGGCTATCATAAGCCTCCTTTTCCTTCTCAGCCACCCTCATGCTCAAATTATCTATTTGAAGGGCTAGATTTTCTACCTCTGTACCCGAGGTGTCGGCAACTCTCTTGACAATGAGGCTTCCTGCATCCTCAATCTTATCATCTTCCTTCATTCTTCTTTTGTCTTTCTTCTTCAATGACTAGATTGCCAAGGCTGCATGGTCTTCACTAAACTGGGCACCAATTGATGTCCTAGCAGTGCTTAGTGGTTTTGCCTATTTTTTGACAGCATCAAAAAATACTACATCAGCTAAGTCCCACTGAGGTAGGATGAGGACTCCCTGTTTCTTGACTAATTCTCTACCCTCTTCAGGGGTGATCTTATCAAATCTAGAGACTATCTCCATCTTAACCTCCTTTTCTACATCATCTTTAGTATAATGAGGCTAAGATTCTTATAGCTTTTGACATTTATTATTCAATTCATTTATGTGAATTCTCCACCAAAACTGAATGAATTCCCTAGTCTTGATAAAGTTGTCATCTGACAAGAATTCATCACTAACTTGCTTGGTCACAGGGTCTAGTTCTTTACCTATGAATTCTGCCACTGTGAGGTCAGCATTTGTATGCCTAGGTGTCTCTGGCATCCCTTCTTACAGCTCTTGGGTAGTAAAATAAACTTCACCAGTGTTCCTCAACTGAACAAATTGCTCAGCAATGGCTTGGTCATCATAATGCATAGGGGATTGGGAAGGAGAGTACAACTCACTCTCTTGCTCTTTTACATCCATCTTTTGTCTCTTGGGAGAGGGAACTTCTTGAGCAATAGCACTTGATGGACTCTTTCCTTTATGCTGAGAAGGTTTATCAACTTTGGGCATGATAGTAGTGTACCCCCTCCTCTTGTATACTACATAATCCCCTGGTGGGACTACTCTTCCTTGCTGAAGTTTACTCAAAATAGCATGAGCCTTTTCTGGCTCAGCTTCCATTAACCTCTGTTTCTTCTCATTTAGGGTTTGCATGATTCCCTCAAATAAAGTCATCAAAAACTCAATTTTCTTGGCCCAAGGGAAAAACTCCTTCAAAGGATCATAATATTTGTCAAAATTATGTACAAAGTCCAAAGACTTCTTGTACAACAACCACTTCTCCTTCCTGATCTCCTGGTCAGCTAGGTCAAAAATATTTCTGATGATATCCTCTGGGTAGTTAAACTGATGCTCCAATGTCAAGCACTTGGTTCTTTTTATGAACATACCCATTATAAAATCCTCTTTATCTGCACACCTAGATACAGATGTTGCTAAATGATAAGGCTCAAAATACTTATCAAATTGTGTCCATCTCGCTTTTGTTATAATGAAATGATGGGCTCTGGTGAGGGTAGGAAAAATTCTTCCCTTCATTTTGCCTGCTAGGGATTCCTCATGTAGTCCACCCAGTTGTCTTATAATCTCTGTTATCCCAATCTTCAGAGGGACTCTGTATGGAAGCACATTAGGGGTTCCACTGAATCCATAAACTCTTATTACTATAGAAACAAGGTATAAAATTAAATCTCCCCAATTATGGGCAATCTTCAATTTCGGGGAAAACTCCATAGGTCTCAAAAGCTTCATCATGTTAGTATGGATCCTGGCATTTTGGTTACACAATAATGACCTAAGCCTAGTGGAAAAAACTCTATCAAAGTAAACATAACTAGCTTCTTTCCTATCCCATGATAGATCAACACTCCACATCTGAACAGGAAAATCTTCATCCCCCTAGAACTTAGTCAACTCCATTTCTTCCTTAAGGAAGTCTACATTATTGGACAAGAACATGTGCATCATAAGGGAATACCATCCCATTGGTTTAAGTATGTTGCTGTCTTGGATTCCTGCCAAACCTTCATGCATTTGTTGGGCAATGTAGGAAGCATAATCAAAGACCAATGATAAATGGGGATGTAGAATTTGATCTACCATGAGAATTAGGTGGACATGCATTGTTACTTCTTCATCTTCTCCTAGAACCTTGCACAAGGCACTATACATTTTTATGGCCTTACCATTGAAGTAATCTAACTTGTATGGCTTTGGTGTGTTCGGCGCTACTACAATCAGGTCCCCTATCTTATTAAAGTATCCTCTCAAATCCTTATTTGTGTAGTACTCTCTCTGAGTCTGGTATACTTCCTTGAAGTATTCAAAGTATATATCATCCATTTGCATCGAGGTATCATTCAATTTGAATATTCTTCTGATTTCATCAGCTGAAACAATCAACAACACATTAAATCCCTTTGTATCCCTAACAACCCTAGACACCTTGTCATAAGTGTTTTCAATCAGAGTAAACAAATCTGTATCCATAAATACCCCAGGAGGTATCAACTTTCGTACATCCAAGTCCCATATGTTAAAATCTAGGGTAGGTGCTTTTCTTTGGCTATATGCAGTTCTAAACAGAGTAAGACCATTAAAACTGGTTTTAACATCTTTAGCCCATCTACCCGAATCATACAAGCCTTCTCCAATTTTGAAATGGGGATGTGTCATAACTATTCTCTTTATTTGGGTCGCATCTCCTGTGGATCCATTCAATTGTTGTAGTAAATCCTCCCTGACATTTCTCTTCTGATAATCAACTTCACCAGAAATATCAATTCTAGGGGCCATTTTAAACCTAAGGCCTTTTGATAAGATTAAATCAGGATTTTGAAAAGATAATTCTAAAATTCTTTTGAATTGCAAATCTTACTGGGAGTCTGAATTACTAAATCAAAGAAAAGTTACCCATTCTGCAACTTTATCGCGTGGAGCTGAGTATCTCTGTAATTTTGTTCTTTTCTTGAATGATTTTGGTGAATTATTGTGACTTCAAGTTGAAATAACCAGTTTTATGGATTGAATCAAATCAATCATTCGTATTGAATTCGACTGGAGTTGCCACACGTTCTGCAATCAATTCTCCTACTTCAAACTTGTGGCTTAACGACTCACTGGAGCTTATTTTAACAATTTTGAATTTAAGCCATAGATCTCAAACACTACCATCTTCATCTGACAGATATCTTATTTTCCTGGAAACAACTGTTCATCTTGGACACGTATCAACTCCGCTTAATCGCTTACTCCTTAGATTTCGAGCACTTTACCTTTAAGCGTTTAAGTGAACCGTTAGATTCTTTACACTTGCTACCTCATTAACATAACTTCCACACTGTTCTAGACCCACCTCTTATGCCACATGTCACTCAGAATTAATCACTTACCCATTAGATTTCGTTCACTTTTCCTCTAAGTGATTAAGCCAACCATCGATCTTTCTCGTAGATGCTACTTTTTTAACTCCACCTTTACGACCTTAGTTGGCCCCACTAGGACACACGTCATTACTGCTTAATGGATTATCCCTTAGATTTTGATTACTTTGCAGTTAAGCCATTACGTTGACCGTTGGGTGGAAAAAAATTTAACTGATCTTTAATTATCGCTAGCTCTAAGTATCTGGGTCCACTAGCTACCAGATGTCAGCATCGCTTAATCGCTTATCCGTTAGATGCTGCGCACTTTGCCTTTAAGCAATTAAGTCTACCGTAGATTATTTTAGGACTTGTCCCCTATTTAATTGAGAATTTTTATGACCACCGGCCCCACTAGGACATGCATCATTATGAATTAATAGCTTAACCAATAGATGCCGATTAGTTTTGGATTAAGCTATTAAGCAGGCCGTCCAATCAAAAAATATTTGCTCACCACATAAGACAATGAAATAAAAGGCTTCTATCAGCGGCATGACTTAGGAAATATTAAAGTGGTTAGGATAACACAAATTTAAAACTCAACCCTTTTAACGTGAACACATGACTTATGATAACTTAAGTGATTGAAAAAGCAACGTGAAAATAGAACCCGCCAAGACACTTAGGGTTTTTAGATTCAAATTTGAATAGGGTTATAACATAGACTTGAGGGTTCAGACATTTTTCACCATTTTCAACAAGGTCAAGTGTAAGAAAAGATCTTGCAGAGGCATGAGAATAATTTTCAACCATGATTTTAAACCCTTGGATACCACAGATGACTGGGGACCTCAAAAATCAGAAAGGTAAACTTCAAACATGAAATAACACCAACAATGGCTCTCTCTGAGGATGTTTAAATGCCAGGTTATAATAAGAACCATAGATCTCTGGGGAGGCAGACCAAAAACTAGGCTAACCTATTACTGGAAACAAACACACAATAGAAAACAAACACACCTATACATATAATACATACTACTGTGCATTGAAAGGAAGAACTAATTGAAGAAACTTTTCAGGAATTTTCCATGCACTGGCAATTCCTGTTCTTCATCATCCAGACTCTTGAGGAAATAAGAATCTTTTCCAAAGATCTGGGATATGACAAAAGGCCCTATCCATAATGATTCAAACTTCTTGTGTTTGCCTTTGTCTTCAGCCCTGGTATTCCATTGCAATACAAAATCACCAGGCTAAAACTTTCTCTCATCTGCCCTTCAGTCAAAAAGATACTTCATTTTTTGTTGCAATTTGATGTTTTCTCTTTGGCTTTCTCTCCTTATTTAATCCAATTCTACCAACTGAACCATCCTTTCTTCTATAGGTTTAGAAACTTCCATCTCTTCATCTTGGATAAACTTATAAATTGGGAGCAAATTGTTGACATGCATTCTTGACTGAACACCATAAACCAACTCAAAGGGAGATTTTCTAGTGGCCTTCTTGATAGTGATCCTATCAGCCCAAAGGGCAAGTTTTAATTTAGCATGCCAAGCTCTCTTATTTCCTTCCAAGGTCTTTTTTAAGATTTGTAAAGTACTCTTGTTACTGGATTCTTCCTGACCATTGGCGTGAGGGTGGTATGGGGATGAATAAGACATAAAAATTCCCATATCGGAGAAAAAGTCAGTGAATTATTTAGATCTGAAGCACATGGAATTATCCATTACCAATTTAAGGGGAAGACCAAATCTTGTAATTACATTATCCATCAGAAAGTTGATAACCACAGTGCTTGTTTCTCTCTTAGTTGGAATTTCCTCTACCCATTTTG
Source organism: Thuja plicata (assembly GCA_018584345.1). NCBI lineage: Eukaryota > Viridiplantae > Streptophyta > Pinopsida > Cupressales > Cupressaceae > Thuja > Thuja plicata. The sequence continues at coordinate 162,662 of MU223209.1, read as the reverse complement.
TAAAATAATCAGTTATCAACAGAATCCAACTATGCCCCCCACTTGATTTCTCTGCAAACTCTCCTATGAAGTCCATTCCCCACATAGAAAAGGGAGCCTCTACTACTACAGGGTTTAACAATAATGCTCCTGAATACTTCATCTTGCTTGAGAATCTTTGGCATGACTCACATTTCTTGACAAAAGTGTAAGCATCTTGAAACAAATAAGGCCAATAATATCTAGCCCTTAGAATTTATGAGTTGTTGACCTAGCAGAATAGTGCCCTCCACACATTCCAGCATGCATTTCTTTCAATACCTTCTCTGATTGACATTTTTCAAGGCATAATAACAAGATCCCATATCTTTTTTTCCAGAACAAATCACCATGCAAAAAAACATATTTCTGAGATTGCAATCTCAAACTCCTCCTTTGGTTGTCATTCAAGTTAATTGGACATCTAGCATTTTTCAGAAAGTATACAATATTGGCATACCGGGGTTGCATTTCAATACTTGTCAAGTAGTTCTCATTTACACCAACACTGTTAACTTGGAATAAATCTAATTTTTCTTTTGTCATCAGCTTAGCCAATCCTAATCCCCTCACCAGCTTAGTGATATGGATTTCTATGTCAAACTCTTGAACTTTGTTTATCCATTTACATCTTTTTCCTATCACTTTATTTTGAACAAAGATGTCTTTGACAACAACATGAGGAACATAAGCATTTACCTTTGCACATACCAGATAAGGCCTGAAATCCTTGACTGCCTTCACTAGAGAATAAGCTTGTTTCTCCATCAACTGATAATTTAATTCAGCTGACTACAATGATTTGCTAAAAAATGCAATGGGATGTTCAAATCCTTCACCATCCTTTTGCAATAAGACTGCTGCAATAGTATGGAATGAAGCAAAGGTAAACAAAGAAAAGGGCTTGGTGTAATAAGGGGATACAAGGATTGGTGCTTCTTGAATAGCTTGTTTTATTTTTTCAAAGGCTAACTGAGCCTCTTGGTCCCATTCAAACTTTACATTTTTCTTCAACAATTTGACAATAGGTTTAACCAGTTCTGCAAATTTGGCAATGAATCTCCTAACAAAATTAATCTTCCCTAGAAATGATTGTATACCTTTTAAATTATTGGGAGCAAGTACCTTTTGGATGGCTTCAACTCTATCAGGATCTATCCTTACCCCTTCTTTTGATACTATATATCCCATAAGTTTTCCCTCAGTAACAACAAAATGACACTTTTTTGGGTTTAAAGACACCCCATATTCGAGTACTTTTATCATCACATTTTCCAAGTGATTACAATGATCCTCTACTCTTTTTGAGAAAGCTGTCAAATCATCTTGGTATACTACCATCAGAACATCTATAAGCTCTTTGAAAGCTACATCCATAGCTCTTTAAAAAGTTGCACCAACATTTTTCAAACCAAATGGCATTCGAGCATACACATAAGTGCCCCAAGGGGTAGTAAATGCTATTTTGAATTGCTTAGATTCTTTAACCAACACCTAATTGTATCCTGAGAATCCATCCATCATAGATAACAAATCACACCCAATGACTTTGTGCAACATAGCCTCCATGTTAGGTAGTCCATAGTTATCCTTCAATGAGGCTACATTCAAATTTCTAAAATCAACACACAACCTTATATCCCCATTTTTCTTTCTTATTGGTACTAAGTTAGAGACCCAAGATGAATGTCTAATAGGCTTGATTATGCCTGAATCTCTTAGCTTTATCAATTCTACCTGCATTTTGGTAGCCAGCAATGGATTGATTGGCCTCTATTTTTGTCTGAATGGTTTAATGCCTTCTTTCAAAGGGATATCATGCTGAAAGAAGTCTTTTCTATAGGCTTTAAAATCCTCATAGGACCATGCAAATACATGTTTATATTTCTTCAGCAATTTTATCAAATTCTGTCTTACATTTCTGTCCAATTTTTTACCAATGTAGACTAATTGGGGAGATGTTTCAGATCCCAAATTAATTTCCTCTAAATCTCCCACCTTGGAATTGGACTTCTAAGTCATATAATTGTCATTTATGCTGAACATGCCTTCCAATTCAACCAACCCCTTGGGAATGTGATTAGTATCCAATTGGATGACTTCATGATCAAAGATATACTCCTTATTGTCCACAATTGATACTGAAGATTCACAATCAATCTTCTGACTGTCATATTGGTCTACACACTAGATAAACCTAAGAATATCATCATCATCCTCAAAAACTTGCCAATTATGAATATTGTTAGGAACTGCAGGCCTACTTTTTATCTCAACCATAGACATGCCAGTAAGAGTAGCATCATTATTTTTTAGGGCAACATTTTCCAGGAAATATACCATTATATTATTGGATCTCTCTACCCATAAGATATTGAAATCATCAAAGAATTCTATCCAATCCCAGACAGCATACTTGTACAATTTTAGTCGGTCATCTTTAGCAGCATAATGTTCCCTAATCTGAGATATAATTAACTGGGAATATCCATGAACTTTTAAACACTTAATACCATGCTTGATAGCAATATCCATCCCTAAGATCAAGGCTTCATACTTGGCAGTATTGTTTGTGCATTGGAAAGTAAGTAGGAATGAGTATTTGAATGTGATACTGTTGATGGGAATTTTGTGACCGGGTCCGCCAACAGACATAAGTTGTCACTAAGTACCGGGGTATCGGCCAACTTTGCCTGTAAAGGTTGTCCGGGGAAATGAGATTCCCTGGGCCTCCAAGCATGTGAGAGTCAGGTCTCGACGGTGCAGGGCTCAGTTGGGGGATGTGACTATTTTTGTTTGAGGGGGATAGTTGGTTATCTTTAACTCGTCCTCTCTGGGGATTCAAGTAAGTGGGGTTTCCTGCAAGCACACATTCATTTTAACAAATAAAATTCAAAAAATACTGCAGAGTTAGAAATATTTCATTTACCTATAGTTATACTAAACGTTCAAGACATCAACAATGATCTAACACACTACACTAAATACCAAAGAAATATACAACCATCAGTTCATATTTTATCAGTAGCAAAGGAAAGGAGGTCGTTAATCTACTTTAAGCATTAGAGCAAAGGACATGAAGAACATAAAGCATAAAAATACCGTCAACCCAAAAGAAAAAGTGCCAACAACATCATTGAGAGAACCCTTTCTTCTTCATTAACATCCTTCCAGCAAGCACTGGTGCGTGGTACAAAGATAACTCCTAGGGAGCATCTAACTACTGAAAGCTTAAAACTATGGAGCATCGAGCTCTGCAACTAGGAAATGAGAAAAAACTGCTTTGCTATTAACTATGGATTGCAAAATCCTCAATTTCCTCGACCCTTGGAATGAGGCCAGACTTATTATTTATACACATCTTTTGATCTAACCCTAACCCTAACTTATTTTACACTTTACAATAAAATACATTTTCTGGTGGCCGGTACTACCTGCACCATGTTACAAAAATCCTCGAGATGGAAATGCTTGACATGTCAAAAGAATAAGACAAGATTGATGGAGTGGAAGAATCAGCCTCGAGAAGAGAGCCGAGAAGGAGAAAGAAGAAATCTGATCCCTCAGGGATCGAGACTACATGCCTCATAAATGGGAGAGTGGCACCCTTTCTCTGATGCACCAGGTGTATCTTTGAAGTGGTACCTTGGGAAGACCTTCTGTCAGAAAACTCCCATCGAGCTAACGTGCCTTGTTATAGCTACCCACCCTCTGACAACTTTTACTATCCTGAAAGTGACCGGTCGGCATTGGGATCTGAGACATGGGTCACATGAAGAATTAAAAAATGTAGGATCCAGAACTCTCAGATTTGGGAACTTACGTTCCAAAAGAATAAAGAATACAAAATATGATGTCGGGCCAAATTCTCCAGGATCTAGAGAACTTCATTGACTTATATTTTCTCCCAAGGTTCTAACACTTGGCTAATGCTCTCCTCATCTATACTCCAGATGCTACTCCATCTGCTATGAACAACCTCCATTGCCTCCTCAACCTCTCTAGCCCTATTCAAGAATTCATTCACCATCTTGATGGTGTCATGTGACTGAATCATAGTCTTTGACAACCGGGACAACTTGCCTTGATCAAAATCTCCACCTGACAGATACAGGGATTCCATCCTTTTGTCAAACTTATTGAGGACATAGTCCTCCGGGGTACACGTTCTGGTGGTGAAAGGATCAACCTACAATACCTCGACCATGAATGTTTTGAATAAATCCAAGGGAAACTATGCAGCTGTCAATTGTTCTTTTAAGGTCTTAACCAGTTCCTTGCAAACCTCAATTTTGAGGGCAAGTTTGGAGTACTAGACCTGGAGGAAATCATACGATTCTTCTCCCAAAATGCCAAATTCTGTGGCAACCTCCTCTCCAATGCTGTGGATCTCCTCCAACCCGACCTTCCATTTTTCATATTTCTCTAAGTCTAACTCCCATACCTGTGCAGAGCTTCTTGCATGGCTAAGGGTGAGGTCTATCTTGTAAAAGTCTGGGAGGGACGCTATTAGAAATTCTCTCATCGCTATTATTTGCTCAGCTGCCGACATGTCTACTGCTTGCACCTTTTTCTTCATCAGGCGCAGTGAGTCCATGTTGCCTTGTGCAAGCGGCAATCTGGAAGAAGGGGTCCCAGGGTGGACTTTAGCCAAGGGCCGTGTTAGTTTTGTCAGAAGTGCGAGGAGATTAGCATTTGTCTCTCTTTCCTCCTGCAACTTCTACCATTTTTTTGCATACCGGGCCTCTATAGCCTTGGTAGCTTCTTTGAGCAAGTCAAGTTCTCCTTGCTTGTCCCTTTTTCCTAGCTCGACCTCTGTTATACTATAGTCTTTAGGCCTTGCAGCCAACGCATCTATATTTGCTGGGGGTGTCACAATGACAGCAACTGTACTACCTGCTGGGTTGGTCCAAAGAGTATGGACTACCCGTGCCGTCTTAGGGTTCTTTGTTTTGACATTTTTGGCCATCATTTTGGCCAATGACAAGGGAGTGCCTATAGGCACTGCCAGAGCTTTTCTTTTCTTTGTTTCCACCAGCCATTGGGGCAGCTGGGGCGGCCTTGCTGCTAATTCCTGCTCACTAAGATTCACTTCCAAATCTGGTGGTGCATTCTCTGAGTTTATATTTTTTTCTGACTCCTTTCCCTGTTCTTGTTTTGGTTCCTTTCTTGCTTCCTACTCTCTTTCTATTTCCTGTTCTCTGGAACCCTCTATATTTTTCGCCATGCTGGCATCTTCTGCAAAATTCTCTGGGATCTTTTCTCTAGTTTTGATCTCTGTATTCTCAGCGACCTCATCCTTCCTAGTGTTACTGGAAGCTTCTTCATTCTCCTCTTTTGGGACCTCTTGGTCCATTATTTTCTGCTCTTCTTGGGCCCTATCAGCCTCATTTACTTCAACATTTTCTTCCTCCATTGGGACATCCTCCAGAGGTGGATGAGGTTGCTGGCCAAAATTTAAAAGGGCAGGAGCTTTCACGACCTCTCCAAAAGTGCTTTGGGGCACTTGGTCACCCAAAGTCTCTAAAGGCACCTGGAGCGTGATGGTTGGAGGTACGGTTGTTCCCTAGGGTCGGGGTTCTCCTTCCATCGGTGGCCGAAGTGTAGGTTGCCTTGGCACATCTACGGTCTTTTGTACCTGTGGTTCTTCCTATTTGGGCTCAGCATTTTCCTCTTGAGCCTCTTTCTCTGACACGTCCTTTTCTATGGGGAGTTCTTCTTCTATAGGGGCCTCCTTTTCTTGAGCCTCGATTTCCTTCACTGTAGTATCAACACCTTGCCGGATCTCCAGAACCTCATCTGTCGAGAATGTGTCATCGAAATCATCATGTGGCAGAGAGGAGTTGGTGAAATTTTCTGGTTCAAGAGAATCTGAACTTACATCTACCGGGGGCTTCTCGGGCATACCAAGAGGAGCAATCGGTATGGGGATCGCTGCTATTTTCTTTTTCCTTATGAGAGAAGCCCCGGTGTCTAGAATACTGGAAGACTCTACTTCAGCAAAAGTATGTCTACTCTTCATAGATGCCAATCAGGGAGGTCCCATTAGGTGAGTAGAGGTCACTGGAGTGACTGGGAGGCCGATGGCCACCTGCATGCTAATTTGTTGGCTAGCCAACTTTGCCGACTCCATTTGACCATGTAATTTATCCATTAGGAGTGCAGGGATTTGAGGGGGTGCGTTGGGCACTGAGACTCCCTCCTTTTCCTTTCCTTTGTTCACACTTGCTTCAGCAGGTGCAGCAGACGAAGAAGGTCCGGTGCCGACTGAAGAAGGGATGGTCTTCTTGACCGTTTCTTCCTTGCGGGTGCTTTTGGGGCATACCTGGGAAAAATACTTGTGGCTTTCTTCTATGATGGGGTGGCATACCCCTTCAATCATCAAATCCTCCAGAGTGGCCCAATCCACTGGAGGGAGGTCCAATTTATCTAGCCCCTGACCATTGTACGCTAGATCATCCAGCGGCCCGCCATCATTGAAACCCTTTGGGAAGGTCTAGCGCCTCCATGAGCCCTTTTCTCATTCTTATATATTATCGGGCCCTGAGATAAAAGCTGTCCTGGAAATCCACCCATAAATCTTCAATGTTGTCTTCGTGTGGGTGGGATGCCCTTGGTAGTGCGATGACAATTTTTCTGCGGGGGTCATAGTTCTTTCGGGTGTGGTTGAATTCAACCAGCACTAACCCTTTTAACTCATTATCCACCTCCCGGGCCGCGGTGAGGCTGCATGTATAATCCCCGCAAGAAAAGGGGAATGGGACATTAGCAACCTTCTTCACTGTGAAGAGGGCGTGCAGATCCATCATCTGCCTACAGAATTCCAAGAGAATAATCTTATCCCCGTAATACCAGGGAAGGAGGTAGGGCTTCCCATTGAAGCTTGTCACCCTGATGTAAGTGTGATGTCTGAACTGAATGAAGTATCAGCCATATGAATTGACCAGTGCCATTGCCACCTGTGAGAGGCGGTATCCAGAATCTTGGGTAAGTGTAAGAATGTTATGGTAAACGAAGGCATCGTTTACTCGAAATTTTTTTTGCAAGCTTAGCTCCCACTGTAAGTGGGGATAATGGTCCCAAGGTGTAACTTTTCCCAGACCATTTCTGAGCTCTCCAACTATTCCAAGGCCTTGAAAAGCCAGCCTTTGCTGTGCCAATGACCACATCACATATGAGGTCATATAAAATTGTGAATGTAGGGCAACGGTCTGCATCTGTGTATCCACATGATTGGTTATGATCGCCACCCAGTTGAAAGCCCTGCTATGTGTTTTTATGCAGTATAAGAAATAATATATCCATGTCAAGAATTCCTGGGCGTGGGGCCATCCAAAGATTCTACACAAAAATATTATTCCTGCTTGAATGGGCTCTGTGAAATCCCTACGGGGAATTTCCAATTTCATTCTCTTACAGTCCCACTTTAGAGACTTCAACCAATGACTATTGAGGTGCTGCCAAGAAATGATTTCAGCGTCACTGAATTCCTTTAATGAGTTGGATTAGGTGATTACTACGGACCCCTTGAATTGTGGAATTCCCAACCTAAAAGCAAAGGTGGGAGCGTCTAATGTGAAGATTGTGGCAGGATATTGCAGCGGCTGGGGATCTGGAAGCAAGACTGAATGAGTGGCCAGATTATACAATACTGCCAGCTGCCTGATAAGTTTGGGGGACTGCACCGTGTATGGAAAATTTGTGACCTTGATGATGCCGGAGGCAGCTAAGTAAGTTGATATTTTGTCCCCTTGTTCTTTCAACCTGTAAATGGTCTAGATTAGACCTTGTAGTTTGACCCAACTCCCAGGGTCTGAATCTGTCATTTCTTGAACCTTGGAGTCTATTTTGGACTCCGCAATACCTCCCTGCATCAGATACTTGGAGGTTAATGGAAACTTCACCAACATTCTTTCCAGCTTCGATATTGTGGCTGCCTGGGTGGAAGTAGTTGGTAATTCTGGGCTATCAGGAGGCACGAAATCATCAGACATCTTGAACAAGCTTAACAACCACCTACAAGACCGAAAAACCATCAGAACATACAAGGATATGGAAAAATCTGGGATATTTTCTACCAGCCTGCACCTGTCAAGAAAATGTTAGTGCATATATAACCAAAAGTTCTAGAGTTTCTTAAAAAATGAACATGACCTAAGCATTCCAGGATGCGCTGACATGGTGATAGAAAAAGTAGAGGACAAGGTCCCGCTAGGAGTCTGGAGTCTGGGAAAACTAGCCGTTGCCAAAGTAATTGGCAATGAATTGTACTCTGGTTGACGTGCGCTAACACGTGGGAAAATGATAGGTGACATAAAGATAGTTATGGCATTGATTAGGACGAGTGGGCCGACACCGGGAAAAATTGAATGCGAATTTGGACGCATTTTAAATGCCATACATGGGAAATTAATCCCACCATTAATGTGATGAGACAAAGGAGAGAGAAAGCTGCCATGGTTCGAACCAACAAGGTACCGAGTTCGAACCGTAGTGACCTTGTCTCGACAAGCTCTGCCACATTGGTTTGAAATTCATGAAAGAGCACAAAGAACTTGATGTTCTAATGGATATACACAACACCTATATACATAATATACATAGAAAGTACAAGAGGGACAAGGGCCAAAGCATATATACATAAGATTACAGAAAATATACACCATATACACTAATATACACAAAAAAAAAAATGCAGAGCAGCTACCCTAAAACAAATCTAGAATGTACAAACATATACATTATCTTACACCTGCATAGGGGGCAGAAAACCCTTTGGCAGAGCCAACCCACCAACGGGTGGAAAAATAGATGACAGACGTAGAGCAGAAATGGAAACAAAAATGAAGTTAAAACAAACGAAACACAACATCATGAAACAAAAGCAGAAAATGAAGGAAAGAACCAGAAACACCAACCTAGAATCCGAAGGATGGCGAAGGGAAGAAACACCAGACCGCTCTACAACAGCTTTCACCTCCAATGCCAAGAACAGCTACCAAAGATCGATTCGTTGTTAACCACTAAGCTCAGAGGAACTTGCACTTAACTCACACTCAAATTGCCTCTAAATTGCTCCAAAAACTCTAAGTGTTTTAATCGCGGTAACTGTGAAAATGACAGGTAAATCTTATTTATACCTGAGGTAAAAGCAAGTTACCTTTTCTTTGCAAACTTTAGAATAGGTGAACCTCTGGACTCCGGGCCTGGGGATTCCAAATGACCATGTCCTCTTATGAGAAGGAGACATTATGGAAAAGAATCCCGGAGTCCAGAATCTGACTTCTGGAAAGCAAACCACCAACTCTGGGACCGGGTCTCGGAAACACGAAGGAAAAAAACACAAAACAAAACCAACACTGCAGGGAAGAGAACCTGGAGAAGGAAACAAAAGAAGCAAAGGCAAAGAAAACAAGGCAAGAGCCAAAAAGCAAACCAAAAAAAAGGGGGACCCAACATTTTGCACCCAAAATGTAGGGATGGGTATGCAGGTCATAACAGATACCTGATTGGGAAATAAACAAAACTCTTGCTCCAGATCCTTCCTTTGAGCACCCTCCATCAAAGTACATTTTACATAACCCATTTTTTTGCAACAATAATTCATCCACAATTGGGCCAGTGTTATTTAATTGTGGCTTAACCTTTTCAACAATAAAATTTTCCATATCAACACTTATGCAACAGTTTAATTGCTCAAGTGGAACCAACTCCACCATAATAGATGACCGGGGTTCCCAGCACAACTTGACCTCATGTCCCTTTATAGGGATGGTTTCATAGGATAAATCTAATTGCATCTTTCCTCCTACTGCCGCTGCCCATTGCCTTGATAAAAGCATACCATAATATGGCTTGGTGTCCACTACCACTATATCCATTCTGTAAGTTGCCTCAGGGAAAGCATAAATTTTTACCTCGATGTCTTTGATTGTTTCTATCACATGAACCTCTTTATTGTCCATTGCATAACAACTCCCAGCAGATGTAGTAACTTGAAGTCTCAATTCCTTCATAAAATGATAAGACATTACATTTGCTGCAGCTCCAGGATCGATCATGCAATTTTTGATCAAGTAATTATTTACCATTAAGGTAACATAGAATGGGTCAAAAGATAATGTTTCTTGAGTAATTATGTTTCCAATACATATATTGGAAAATTCTTTTCTTTTTTCTTTTCCTTTCCCCAGTGGGCTATCCTTTTTAGTATCAGCTGATGTTAAGGGTATCTCTTTTTGGTTGGGAACAAATACATCATCTATCCCTTTTAGAAGTGCCAGAGAAATTTCCTTGTGCTCCCTTATTTTCAGCATTTCCATAAGGGGAACTAAGAATTTCATTTGGGTCATTGCATGTTTCATATAAAAAAGGGGCAATTCAGAGGACATATCACTTATTCTCTTCAGTTTCTTGGATTTATCATTGGGTGCTAATTATTCTTTTGCTTCTTCATTTATAGTGTGATCAAAAGATGACCCTGCTTGTTTTTCATGATTTTCACTCTTATCTTCCCTAAAATGGGAATCCTCAGTAACTCTAGGTGACTTCCTTTCGACATAAACAGGGACAGGTTTGCCTTGAGCTGGTTGTACTGTTCTATTTCTTAAGTTGTAAGCATTTCTTGCCTGATTAATTGTTGAAATAGTCAAAGACCTCTTTTCTTCATCAGTGGGAGTTTTGAAATGAGAATGTGAATTGTCATTCCCCACTGTATTTATAGTTTCTTGTGAGACATTTTCATCATGGTCACTTTGATAGGGTGGATTCAGAAATTTATTTTTTAAAAAGGAAGTATATCATGTACACAAATTGTTAGAAGATGATGCAATATCAGAAAACCATGGGTATGGTTTCTTTATTGTGAACATATTGATAGTAGGGCCATCTTGTTCCCTTTCTTCTGTTTGATCAAACAGAGCCTAGGATACTACACATTGATAGGAAGAATGTGGCATATTGTAGGAATCACACCAGGGAGTGTTCTCAACATTGTTGGCGCTGTTCCTTTTTAGGGGATCTGGGGTTTCCTTGGATTTTGGGTTATCTTATCCATCAGGGACTAGTTTTCCATTATTCCAATTAGTTTTGTGAGGTTAGTCTCTCAAGTTAGCCTGTTTGTCAAATCTTTGGTTAGTATACTTATTATCACAGTATCCTCCTCTATCATTTTTATCCATTTTGGCAGCAAGGTCTTTTACGACACTCACCAGTTTATCTACTGTATCATCTTCTTTGACATTTTTTTTGGCTGGTCCCTTTTCCTTCCAAAGCTTATTGTCTTCCCTCTTTCCCAATTTCCCTGATGCTCTTCTATTACTCTCAATGTCAATTGCTATTTTATAAGCACCCCTTAAGGTCGCAGGGTTTTTATCTCTGAGTAGGTAAGACATTTTTCCATCAACAACATTGATATAAGTGGTAAGACATACTTCCTCATCTAATCTTAAGACTTGGAACAGTTTGTTCATGGCCTTTTGAAATCTACTATTAAAATCAACCATTCTCTCATTGGGAAACTTCTTAATGTTATTAAACTAATTTAACATGAATCCAGAATTAACATGCTCTGTATACTTTTCCCTAAAAGACTTTACAAATTCATCCCAAGAGGCAATACTATCATTAGGCAAATTTCTGAACCAATCCCTAGCATCTTCTGTTAATGATTGGACAAAAAGCTTCATAATAACATCTTTATTTTCAATGTCAAAATCAGTTATCTTATCACTAAAGGATTTTAGATGCTCTTCACAAGTAACCACATTATTTCCAGTGAACTTGGGAATTTTATCTCTTACCTCATTGGGGATCACATTAGGGTGACCAAGAATGCCTTCAAAGAAGAGAGCTCTGTATCTGTTCATATGGACAGGCCTCCTGTGGAAATTTCCAAGTTCAATATTACCAATTGGTCCAATAGCTCCTCCTTGATTTTGAGTGGGAGGAGGAACACTTTGCTTAAGGTTGGTAACTTGGATTCTTGGGTCAGGACCACTGGGCTGAGCATTTGTATTTGGACCAGAGTTCTTAACATTTGAATTCAAACCAGAAAATTGTATGTTAGGAACACCCCCTTGATTGATTGGAATTGAGCCAAAAGATTTATTTTGTGGTTGTGATCCATGATTAACTGGCATAGAACTACTTGGAGAAGTGCTAGTAGTAGTATGTAAAAAATCTATCTTCATTCTCATATCTGCTGTAGCAGCCTCTAACTCTAACTTCTCCAGTTGCTTGGCCAAATCATCTTTGGCTTTTCTAGCTTGTTCTAGTTTAAGATCAACCTAGGATACTCCTATAGGGATAGTCAAATTCTTCTTAGGCTCCTCTATAGTCACACTGGCAACCTTTTTCTTACCTTTATCAGGGGCATCTTTAGTAGTCATTTTAAGTTTTGCATTTTTTTCAATCTCATATGGGAACAATTGCCTAATGAAAATTCCTTCCTTCTCAAATTCATCCTTGTCAGGATTTGGGGCTTTATTTGGGACTTTGTTTCTCAAGTTATCAAGGTTGCCAAACAATTCTGGATTTAGACTTTGAACTTCTTGACTCAAGCTCTTGGCCTTGAGGTCATTCCTTCTAGTCTATGCTGAGAGCTCTTCCCTTTCTAATAGTAATTCATATACCTTTTGTCCATGTTTCTCCTCTGCTTTAGATATTTCCTTTTCTTGTTTTTTTTTTTTAAAGCCACAATTTCATCCTACAATTTATCAGATTCATATGAAGTTGTTTCAGTAGTAGAGGTCTCTTCTGGTGGAGCAAGGTTTTCTTTCGCAGGAAAGAAACCTATATCAGCATTTTCTCCATCCCTGAAGGGATCAAAATTGGCATCAGCTCTGTATCTTCAGACGGAGATGATTTTCTTTCAGGAATGGGAGTCTCCTTCCTTCCCTTAGAAGTATGTTGGGAGTCATGCTTGGAGGTACCTCTTTTGGACCATTGTTTCCTTTGAGGTGCTTGAAGATCCTCTCCAACACCCTTTTCAGGATTCATTTTAAAATATGATCTGGTATTTCTTTGTCGGCTCATCTTATAGAACAGACAAATATTTCAATTTGTTTAATGTGCAAAACTAGAGTACACAGAGGTTAGAGTCGCCACCTCTTTTCAGAGGACAAAATATATAAAAATTCAAGTGCCTTGTCCTAACTTAGGTTTCCTTTGATAGCAATAAATCCAAATGAGACTTGAAAACAAAATTTCTTGATAATTCTTCACCTGGTAACATCAAGAAAATGGTTCTTCACTACCTGTATTACTGCAAATATTTTCCACCTAGTGGCTTTTCTTTTGAGAACAAACAAGGGACTATATTAGAGTTTTGTAATTACCAGTTATTCCATCTGAGACAAGATTTGTATCATTTTCAAGATCAAAACCTTCAAATAGTGCACCATGACAGATAAGTAGAATAAAATCACTTTAATGATTACGAGGAATAACAAACTAATTCTCAATACTACAAGGACAAAATATTTCATGAACATGACTCTTAGTAGATTGCAAGAAGCCCTAGTAGAGTCGCCAATTTGTTATCTCTTTTTCTTGTAGAATCAGTATATAGAAATGAATGCTTGAATCTTTAATTCCCAATTTGGATTCTCACAGGGAAAAGGCTAATTAGTAAGGATGTACATCCTTATTCACTTTGGGCTCCACAAACCCAGGCAGGTGCACCTTCAACATAGTATTATCTTTCAGTAATTTTAACAGTGGATTAAGGATTCATGATCCTTCTTCTTTTTAAGCCACCAGGCTTAGGAAGGCTAACCTATTGATTCTCTCTTCAGGGAATCACTAAAGTGAATTGTGCTAAGTACAATTAGCTAGAAACATATTTGAGATAACAGAAATATAAAGATTGATTAATATTGGATTGATGATAACAACCACTTGTCAGCATTTTGGCCAGTGCCTAATCATGGGTCATAGAGTCAGAATAAAACATACATACATTAGGGATAATTAATTGAAATAAAAATAAACCTCAAATGGAATGCCTTAAAAACTATCCTCTCATCCTCAAACCCCTGTATCAAAATCCTGCATCAACCCTAACCCTCTGCAATTATCTGCAAGATTTAAACTCTCATTGAAAGCAACTCTCAAACAATGACATGGCTACCTTATAACTAGTATATTCAAAATACCTTACAAATTGAACATACCAGAACTAAGAGAAAATGCAAAAAGACATCATTGGTGTCAAAATAAAGATTCCATTGTATTTTATTAATATAAGCCTGATATCAGTACATTCAAAAAGACTCAAAACCAAAGCTCAGACACAATTCAGAAGTCTGCCTTATAGTCTAATTTTTTACCATCCTTCTTAAAATATTACAACTTTCTATTTATAGATGGTCCTAGTCATCTTGGAATCCTTTTAGAAAATAAGGATGCAACAATCTTCAGATGACTAGGCTATAGGACAAAAGTGTATTTTACAGATGAGACAAAAATCAGGCGGAGGGAATAACAATTCATTGTTACAAGTTATGTAATCCTTTGTCCTACGACCACTTGAATGCTTGGAGCTATTCTAGAGTTGTTGGGTCCTTACCATTTGGAATTTGTCCTCTTTATTGATGCATAATCCTTAATCTTGTCTTTACTCAAACTGCTTGGCTCACTGGTGCTTGCTATCACTCTTATATTACTGCTTCATGCTATTAGAGTGACTATACCATACTTGCTTATCCAAGTGGTAAACACCTCATCATTTGGCCAACTAAAGTTGAGAACCTCATCTTTCTGGCTGTTGAACTCCTCCCAATCAATATTGGCCTTCTCAATCTCTTATTCCCATGATTCAAAAAATACCCTGGCTTTGTTGAGAATATCAATGGTTAACACAAACCAACTTGTATTTTCCAATGTAATAATACTTTTAGTCCTGCTGGTTAGTGCTTCATTCAGCTGCCTTAGCCATAGGGCTTCATTATTTATGTTCCCATCCTTTTTGAACATATTGGGAAACATGTCATATCTATCCTTAGATAATTCTCCTCTCAAAGTTTCTATCCTTCTGATGACCATGTTCTTCTTGGTGTCCAAGTTAATCATCAATTTAAGACATTTGTGGGTTCTTGTCAAAATGATGTCAATATTGTTTTGTTCCTTTGAGAGGGAGTAAAAAGATTTTACATGGGGTTTCTTCCCCTTCCAATTATCAATTATCAAATCCCATTTCTCCTTACCCTCATCATGATTACTTATGATGCTAGCAATATTCTTTCCCAATAAATAAAGATTAGCAAGGTTAACCTCACTAGCACATCTCTTAAGGTTGGAAAATATCTGGTCAAAATGAATTTGTTTTACCAATTCTTTAGCTTCTTTACATGAAAGGGGAGTCTTCAAGATCCCTCTTGCCTTCCTTCTCCAACTTTGATCTTTCACTAATCAGTCTATTCTTTTCAGCTTCTAGTTCTTCTCTCTTAGAATCAATTGCCTCTTGGGTAGTAGGACTTAAAGGCACAGGGGATGGGGGATAAGTCACAAATGGACTAGATGAGTAAGGTTGGTCAGGTCCCTGAGTAATCATCATTTGGGGCATTAACTAAACTTTATGCTTCCCTTCTAGAATGGCTATCCTGTTATCCTTTTGTAGGGACTTAACCCTTTCATCATTATAGGCCTTCAGTACAAATTCATATTTCTTATTTAGGCTATCATAAGCCTCCTTTTCCTTCTCAGCCACCCTCATGCTCAAATTATCTATTTGAAGGGCTAGGTTTGCTGCCTCTGTACCTGAGATGTCAACAACTCTCTTGATAATGAGGCTTCCTACATCCTCAATCTTATCATCTTCCTTCATTCTTCTTTTGTCTTTCAGCTTCAATGACTAGATTGCTAAGGCTGCATGGTCTTTACTAAACTGGGCACCAATTGATGTCCCAATAGTGCTCAATGGTTTTGCCTATTTTTTGATAGCATCAAAAACTACTGCATCAGCTAAGTCCTACTAAGGTAGGATGAGGACTCCCTGTTTCTTGACTAATTCTTTACCCTCTTTAGGGGTGTTCTTATCAAGTCTAGAGACTAGCTCCTCCTTAACCTCCTTTTTTACATCATCTTTAGTATAATGAGGCTGAGCTTCTTGTAGCTTTTGAAATTTATTATTGAATTCATTTATGTGAATTCTCCACAAAAACTGAATGAATTCCCTAGTCTTGATAAAGTTGTCATCTGACAAGAATTCATCACTGGCTTGCTTGGTCACAGGGTCTAGTTCTTTACCTATGAATTCTGCCACTATGAGGTCAGCAGTTGTATGCCTAGGTGTCTCTAGCATCCCTTCTTGCAGCTCTTGGGTAGTAACAAAAACTTCACCAGTGTTCCTCAACTGAACCAATTGCTCAGCAATGGCTTGGTCATCATAATGCATAGGGGATTGGGAAGGAGAGTTCAACTCACTCTATTGCTCTTTTACTTCCATATTTTTTCTCTTGGGAGAGGGAACTTCTTGAGCAATAGCACTTGCTGGCCTCTTTCCTTTATGCTGACAAGGTTTATCAAATTTGGGCATGATAGTAGTGTACCCCCTCCTCTTGTATACTACATAATCCCCTGGTGGGACTACTCTTCCTTGCTGAAGTTTACTCAAAATAACATGAGCCTTTTATGGCTCAGGTTCCATTGACCTCTATTTTTTCTCATTTAGGGTTTGCATTATTCCCTCAAATAAAGTCATCAAAGACTCAATTTTCTTGGCCCAAGGGAAAAACTCCCTCAAAGGATCATAAGATTTGTCAAAATTATGTACAAAGTCCAAAGACTTCTTGTACACCAACCACTTCTCCTTCTTGATCTCCTGGTCACCTAGGTCAAAAATATTTCTGATGATATCCTCTAGGTAGTTAAACTGATGCTCCAATGTCAAGCACTAGGTTCTTTTTCTGAACATACCCTTTATAAAATCCTCATTATCTGCACACTTGGATACAGATTTTGCTAAATGATAAGGCTCAAAATACTTATCAAATTGTGTCCATCCCCTTTTGTTATAATGAAATGATGGGCTTTGGTGAGGTTAGGGAAAATGCTTCACTTCATTTTGCCTACTAGGGCTTCCTCATGTAGTCCACCCAGTTGTCTTATAATCTTTGCTCTCCCAATCTTCAGAGGGACTCTATATGGAAACACATTAGGGGTTCCCCTAAATCCATAAACTCTTATTACTGTATAAACATGGTATAAAATTAAATCTCCCCAATTATGGGCAATCTTCAATTCTGGGACAAACTCCATAGGTCTCAAAAGCTTAATCATGTCAGTGTGGATCCTGGCATTTTGGTTACACAATAATGATCTAAGCCTAGTGGCAAAAACTCTATGAAAGTAAACATAACTAGCTTCTTTCCTATATCATAATAGATCAGCACTCCACATCTGAACAGACAAATCTTTGTCCCCTTGGAACTTAGTCAACTCCATTTCTTTCTCAAAGAAGTCTATATTATTGGACAAGAACATGTGCATCATAAGGGAATACCATCCTATTGGTTTACATATGTTGTTGTCTTGGATTCCTACCAAACCTTCATGCATTTGTTGGGCAATGTAAGAAGCATAATCAAAGACCACTTATAAATGGGGATGTAGAATCTAAACTACCATGAGCATTAGGTGGACATGCATTATTACTTCTTCATCTTCTCCTAGAACCTGACACAGGGCAGTATACATTTTCTTGGCCTTACCCTTGAAGTAATCCAACTTGGATGGCTCTGGTGTGTTCGACCCTACTAAAACCAGGTCCCCTATCTTATTAAAGAATCCTGTCAAAGCCTCATTTCTGTAATACTCTCTCTGAGTCTGGTATACTTCCTTGAAGTATTCGAAGTCTATATCATCCATTTGCATTGAGGTATCATTCAATTTGAAGATTATTCTAATTTCATCAGCTGAAACAGTCAACAACACATTTCCCTTTGTATCCCTAACAACCCTAGACTCCTTGTCATAAGTGTTTGCAATCAGAGTAAACAAATATGTATCCATAAACATCCCAAGAGTTATCAACTTTCCTACATCCAAGTCCAATATGTTACAATCTGGGGTAGGAGCATTTATTTGGCTATATGCAGTTCTAAATAGAGTAAGACCATTAAAACTAATTTTAACATCTTTAGCCCATCTACCCAAATCATACAAGCCTTCTCCTATTTTGAAACGGGGATGTGTCAAAACTATTCTCTTTATTTGGGTCGCATCTCCTATGGATCCATTCAACTGCTGTAGCAAATCCTCCCTGACATTTCTCTTATGATAATCAACTTCTTTAGAAATCTCAATTCTAGGGGCCATTTTAAACCTAAGGCCTTTTTCTAAGATAAAAACCAAGATTTTGAAAAGATAATTCTAAAATTCTTTTGAACTGCAAATCTTACTGGGAGTCTGAATTAATAAATCAAAGAAAACTTACCCGTTCTACAACTTTATAGCGTGGAGCTAAGTATCTCTGTAATTCTGTTCTTTGCTTAAATGATTTTGGTGAATTATTGTGACTTGAAGTCGAATTAACCAGTTTTACAGCTTCAATCAAATCAATCATTCGTATTGAATTTGAATGGAGTTGCCACATGTTCTGCAATCAATTTTTCATATTGAATTCGAATGGAGTTGCCACACATTCTGCAATCAGTTTTCCTTCTTCAAACTCGTGGCTTAACGGCTCAATGGAGCTTATTTTAACAATTTTGAATTTAAGCCGTAGATCTTAAACATTACCATCTTCATCTGATGACTATCTTAATTTCTCAGAAACAACTATTCATCTTGGACACGTGTCAACTCCGCTTAATCGCTTACTCCTTAGATTTTGAGCACTTTACCTTTAAGCGTTTAAGCGAACAGTTAGATTCTTTTACAATTGCAACCTCATTAAGATAAATTCCGCACTGTACTAGACCCACCTCTTATGCCACACGTCGCTCAGACTTAATTGCTTACCCATTAGATTTTTCTTCACTTTTCCTCTAAGTGATTAAGCCGACCGTCGATCTTTCCCGTAGATGTTACTTTTTTAACTCCACCTTTACGACCTCAGCTGGCCCCATTAGGACACATGTCGTTACTGCTTAATGGCTTATCCCTTAGATTTTTATTACTTTGTAGTTAAGCCATTAAGTTGACCATTGGATGGAAGACAAGTTAACTGATCTTTAATTATCGCCAGCTATGAGTATCCGGGTCCACCAACTGCCAAATGTCAACACTACTTAATCACTTATCTATTAGATGCTGCGCACTTTGCCTTTAAGCGATTAAGTCTACCATAGATTATTTTAGGACTTGTCCATTGTTTAACTGAGAACCTTTACAACCACCAGCCCCGCTAGGACACACGTCGTTATGGCTTAATAGCTTAACTGATAGATACCGATCTATTATGGACTAAGCTATTAAGCGGGCCGTCTGATCAAAAAAAAATTTCTCACCACATAAGACAATGAAATAACAGGCTTTTCTCAGCGGCATGACTTAGGAGATATTAAAGTGGTTAGGATAACACAACTTTAAAACACAACCCTTTTAACATGAACACATGACTTATGATAACTTAAGTGATGGAAAAAGCAACACGAAAATAGCTCCCGCCAAGACACTTAGGGTTTTTAGATTCAAATTTGAATAGGGTTATAACATAGACTTGAGGGTTCAGACATTTTTCACCATTTTCAGCTAGGTCAAGGGTAAGAAAAGATCTTACAGAGGCATGCGAATAATTTTCAACAATGAATTTAAACCCTTGGATACCACGAATGACAGGGGAACTCAAAAATCACAAGGTAAACTTTAAACATGAAATAACACCAACAAATAGGAAGAGAGTCCACGTCTAGATCATAACCATAGGGATCTTTACCCCTCATCATATTGGCATTTTCTTCTACAAATTCAAGCATGTTGATAGTATTCTCCACATCTCTGTAGGTGTAATTGATCTCAACTTTGCCATTCTTAGCTTTAAAGGTTTCCCCCTTTTCATACTTGGGAAATATTTCTTTGAATTTCTTATGATCGACATTGGTGTTCAATCCATCTATCTTAAGTTTACTACTCTCAATGAGATCTTCAATAATATGCTTGAGTTTCCAACATTTTTCAATGTCATGTACAATACCGTTGTGAAACTTGCAAAAGGCTTTCTCATCCCACCAATGTGGCTTAACATCAGGTATATAATGCTTCATGGGATCTTGAGGATGTGCAAGGTTGTTGGCAATGAGTGTTTTCAAGACATCCTCATATGAGTCACCAAGTTTTGAAAATTGATGTCTTTCTTTCTTAGGCCTATCTTGGTATCTTGGCTTGCTCTCTTGTTGATTAGATGCATTAAGCTTCATGGCTTGAACAACACTAGACAAGTGGAGCATAGTTTGATCTTTGGGTTGGGAGGAGTCCACAACTCCATCATTGACCACTTGTTTGTTCCTATTCTAGTGTGAGTTCTTCCCTTTATCCTTGTTAGATTTGTTGTTGTTTTTGTTGTTGTTTCCATGTTTGGTAAAAATTCCTTGTTCTTTCAAAACATCCTCAATCCTACATGCAGTTTCAACCATGGTGTCAAAGGAATCAAAACCCATCTTCCTAACTTCATACCGCATTTTGGGAACCAAGTTGCTAACAAGGATGCCAATCTTTTCATTTTTCAGGAATGGTTCTAGAGTAGCGGGAGAATTGTCATCTCCACCTTTGCAAGAAAGTGACAAAGGATTCCCCTTGATTTTGCATTAAGTTGCATAAGTCCAACATGGTGATAGATCTTGAAAGATTGTATGGAAAGTGTTGAACAAATCTATGGACAAGCTCTTTAAAATTCTTAACGGGGGGAGTTATGTAGGTGAACCATTCCATCGCTTGACCCTTAAGACTCCATGGGAACAATCTCATGAGGTATGAGTCATCTTGATGGAACTCAAAACTTGTGGTATAAAATTGGAGTACGTGATCATGTGGATCTCCATTCCCATCATACTTTTCATATTGAGGGATTTCAACCTTTCTAGGGAAGTCTTTCATGTTAACACTTTTTTCAAAAGGATTAGGACAAATTGAATTGAGTGAGAAGTAATTCTTGGGTGCTAACATGTTTTCCGTCATGCTCTTAAGGGTTTTGATCTCCTCTTATGGAGATGGCCCTTGCTTCTTAATCTTCTTGTCCACATCAAAGTTGTAGGGGACTCTAGCACCCTTGTTGATAAAAATTTCTAGGAACTTGTCTTTGTTTTTCTCTAAATATTTCTCCACATATTTCTGGAAGAGTGGTTCTTGTTGCATTTTCATGAATTCCTAGGAGGTGAGCTCAAAACTTGAGATACTACCTCCATATTGTGAACCATGATGAGCACGTTGTGAAGGTTGTTTTGAGTTCCTAGGAGGTGTTCATCTCCTATAATGATCATGTCTTGAAGCCCTTCTTCCTCTAGGGCTAGGAGATCATGATGGCATCCTTGAATGTCTTCCACTTTGTGGAGTCTCAGGAGGATTGGATGGAGGAGAGTTATTTCCACCACTAACGCACATGTTATTTAATTGGTCATTAATTCACTGAGCCAAGAGTCTATCTTTCTCCTCTTGGAGGGATTTCTTTTCTATTTCCAGCAAGGTTTTTCTCTCCAACTCTAGGAGTCTAAATTGCTCTTCCTTTTCAGCTTGTTCATCTAGGAAGGCTTTCTTTTCATGCTCAATTCTCTTAAGTCTTTCACTTGTGTATCTTGAAGATGTTTTGAGCGGTGAACTTAGTCTTAAATATTGAAACAAATTATTGGTGTATGCTACATTTATGTGAGTTTCATAAATTTCCTCATCTTGGTTTTCATGTTGTGATTTCTCATCTTGATAGGCTCACCTCTTACCTCTCTCAGCCCTTTGGTGTATATCTAGATATCTAGTTGAGATAAGGGGTGAAGCTATTCGACTTTCATGAGATGAACCGCCAAATGAAATGGTGTCTCTATGTTTTGTAAATATGTCATTAAGGCATTTATCCATGTCTTCCCTCTCTCATTGAGTCATTGTGTAAATCATATCCATATCCAAGCGAGAAGATGCTAAGGGTATACCTAACTCACTAAGGTGACTCTTGGAATCAAACCAAACTTCTGAGTTGTTCCTAGGTGATTGATCAAATACGGGTTCTTTTCCCTTGCATTTTTAGCGAGTTTGAACTAAGGGTAATTAGTTAAAGACTACTTGAGGTCATTTTCCTTGATCTACTTGATATATTTTTTGTAACTTGCATGAAATAAAAAGTACTAGGTGATAGGATGACCCTAAGAAACGTTGGTACCAAACTAGGATAGTAAAGAAATTCACTTGTCCAAAAGAGAGATGATAAGATAGAATTTTGCAAGGGGTGTAAACCAACACTGCCATAGAGGTGCCCACTGAATGGGTGAATACCCTAACACATATGGATCAAGAGGATGATTTAACCAAGTTATATTGATTGAATTTAAATTTGTATGGAAGTGAATGGACAAGAGATTACCAAAACTCTCCAAGTGTGTTATCAAAGAATCTAAAGGTTTATCTTCTCAACAAGAATAGTTTCTAGCTCACCAACTCCAAGCAAGGTCACTTGTGAAATCAATGATTACTAGTTCAAGAGGTCAAAATGCAAGAATCCAAAGTATAAAAAAGCTTCTAATAGTGGGGTAAGTGACCTAATCTGATCTAGATCAACCAACGAAGACTAAAAATGATAGGATAGAAAGTTGGGCAAGTTGACAGTTTGACACTTAAGAATGTAGATTTGTTGATCGTTTTGATGTTTGTCTTGATGTTTGGTGTATGTTTTGATTTTTCACTCATGCAAGACACATTAAACAGATTTTTTGTTGTAAATAGAATAGTCACTCCACAACCTAGGTAAGCCAGGGAAATATATGTTAAATTTCCACTTGAACCAAAGTTCAGCCACGTCTACTCATAGTGGACAACTTACAAGCTTGGAGGCACGGGCTCCTCCTTACAATGCACTCACTTCTCAGGCACACCAAGCTTCGAATCCCAAGGGAATTACTTCCCAAAGGACCGTTGTCTCTACAAAGAGCCATGAAAATGTGGGACATCTTAGTCGGTCTCTGACCTTCTGTGCCAACAGATAGAGGGTTTTTGGTCACTAAAACAAAGTTTGTAGTTAAGGCATCCGTTCAGGTGGTTGTGATAAAGTCATTTTCCCAATTAAGGGAGCTTTCCCAATCCTTTCAAAGCAAGGCTTTCACCTTAACAATGTAGGGACTTTAATGCACCACTAGGGTACTAGAGGAAATTTTGGTTTCCACAATGAATTCACACATATCCACTATGAGACTAATCACAATGGAATTTTTTATATACCGGTTCGAAAGGGCTTGGCTTTAGCCTGTTACTAGTTGGGCAATCCACTCTCACTGGCTTTATTAAAGCGCTTGGGAGGTAGCCACACTAGAAGAATTATATGAGTTTCTCTTACACCCAAGATCCATAAAGGCAAGGGGAGAGGATACATTCATATAATCCTTAGGATTACAATCTAAAAGACACTTCAAACACATAATAAAATGACAAAAATGCTTCTGGACTTTTGATCATCCCAAAAGGGTGAGAACATAGTTTCCTAACATCATTATCATTCCTAAAATACCAAAATAGAAGTTCATTTTAGAAGTCTTGCATGTGGGTTCCTATTGTAATAAAACAAAGTGAAATGCAAGCACAAAGTTTAGCATGCTATCGATCAAGGAAACCTGGAATATTATTTGTTAGTAGTCTTTATTTGAGTTTTCTTTTCAACGTCCTGCAAACCACATGTTAAAAATCAGAAAAACATAGCAAACAACAAACAACAAACAAGATATGCAATGTATACTCAACTTATGCAAACCCTAGGGTTAGATCTGAAAATCAATTGTTAGGAGAAATAATAACCAACAAATAATTTAAATGACAACTCATATCATGCATTGAACCATTTGAAAAATAAGTGCAAGCTAATCATTAAATGCCCTTTTTTTATTTTGATTTTTTGACCTAGTCAACAAGATTGGACCTATATGACATGAATTCAGATCCCAAACTCTAAATGTAGAAAAGAGACCCCTGTTAAAAAACAAAGAGATTTCCAAAAATGTCAGAATTTTAAAAAGATCTTTTCATTTGTTTCCTAGGGAGCCATTTTCCCAAAATAGACTAGTTTTCATAAATCGACCAAATGAGCTATGATATTGCATCCAAATTTAAAACACTAAGATTGGATCCCCTGTAGAATTTAAATACCTTTCTAAAAATGTAAAAATTTCCAAAAGATATACTGATTTGCGCCGAAAATTAATTTTTTATGAAAAATAAAGAAAAAATTGTAAAAACTTCATGATACTTCAGAAAATTATGAATTTTTACTGAAGCTTCTCTGATATGTCACCAACCTGCAAAAAAAATTTCATATCAAAACTCTAAGATATTTGGGAGATATGATCAAATCTTTGAAAATCTAGGGTTTTCATCTCCAAGAAAATTTGCACAAGGGGTTAGCTCCAAAAATATTCAAAACTAGCATGTAAAGGTGGGTTTCCCCACAATGGGCACAAAAAATGTGTGTTGAAAATGTGACACACTTCTATGAGTCATTATATCCAAGATTGCTCAAGAATGAGATCTCAAATGGTGACTCATAGCTCCCTATTCATGCAGTGCAAGGGTTTGTAATGGAGGCCCTCAGTTTAGACCTAGTTATGCCCATGCAAGTACACCATGAAATGAGAGATTCAAAGAGGAAGAGAAAGAATGCTAGTTTCCATGATCACCAAATATGTATGCAAATGAAAATGGAAGCTATTCTATATAATAACAATGCATGAAAGCAAACTAATCTATATGATAACAATGCATGAAAGGAAATATGCAAGCTAATCTATGAAAGAAATATGAACCTAAATTAACATGAATCTTGTTAGAATTAATCTTTTCTTGGTTGTTATATTTACTAGGATAAACCAAGGTATCCTTTATATTATTCTTGTAATCTTAGATATTCCTCCTTATGAGGAATCCTACACTTGTCTCACACACTTATG
>MU223209.1:109945-121110 GCA_018584345.1 Thuja plicata | reverse complement strand
TCTTAGCTCGGTAGACTCTGTCTAATGACTGATATGACATTCTGAACTTGGTAGACTCTGTCTAATGACTGATATGACATTTGTGTAACATCAAGGACAATACACAATTAAACAATTGTTTCCAACAGCTGAGTAGGCTTTCCTGGAGATGAATTTGAAGTAGGAGGAGGAGGTAGAATTATAGTTTTCTATTGAGGTTGTTGTAGGAAACCAAATGATTGTTAGGTCTTTGCTAACCACCCCTCCACTAAGGTGATTATTACCAATTACCTTGTGGTGTTTGTCATTAATTTTTGGGTTTCTACCAAGTATTCTAAGGCTATTTCTAATTATTTTGGGGTTGCTTCCAATTCCCTTGAGGGGTTTTTCATCAACGTCCATGATTTTGGTAGTTTGGTCACTGAGGCTATGGGTTGTTCCAAGGTTGGGACTGATAATTTCTAGAATTAGGATTAAACTGGGGTTGCCACTAATTACCAAAGGAATTTGAAAAAGGACCACTATAAGTCAAGGGGTCTTGTGGCATACCTTATCTTGGATCCCATGGTCATATTTGAGCAATGTAAAAGACTTGATCATCATCTCCTTCTACTAGGTTGATTAGTAGGTATGTTCTTAGCCTCCAAATTAGCCACCATTTTGCATCTGCAATCCTACTTCTATTGTCTGCAGTCAAGAAAATATTTAGAAAGCATTTCCTCTACTTTTTAATGCTTCTTTTTGGCTTGCATGGTGTCCAACTGTGTGTCTATGTTTTTGATAATGTCCTACTTAAAGTCAGATAGTAGGTGAGTGATTTCTGTCCTTGAAACTCCATTGCCATTTGATTTTCTTGCAGAAGAGTGATAACCTCTTCCCTTTTAACATTTTCTCTTGAGTAGTTGAGTCATATTTTCTTGATATCATCCCAAGTTGATTGTGTGATATCACCTCATGACATTAAGTCCAATGCTTCAGTGAAACCATCATTGATCCCTCTCAAAAAGAAATTTTTTTGCGATTCTTCATTCAAATGGTGGTGTATGGACTTGAGTAGGCTAAATAGAAACCTTGATATTTAATCCTCCAAGCTTTAATTTTCTTTTGATACATTCTAAAAATATCATCTCCTCTCATATAATTTCCTATGTAGTATTCCTTGTACTTTGTCAAGAATTCTACCTACATCTCATCCCAATCATGCACAACATTACTCCCCAAGCTCATAAACCATCTAAGAGCTGATTCTTTTAGAGTGGCAGGGAATACCTTGAGCCTATGAGCATCAATGGTGTAGTAAAAACTTTGAAAAGGGATCACAAATTAAAAGAGGAATGTATCAGGGTCCTCTGTGTCCAAGCCATAAAATTTGGGAATAGTTGATGCAGGGATATTCTTAAGTTTTTTATTCTCATGCTGATCACTAATAGGAAATGGAAAGGTAGGATAATTTTTTTCCATCCTCGGTGGACCTCTTTGTGGACCTCTTGGTTGATAAACCACTAAAGCCAGTTGGTTATCAACTTGATTTTGATTGGATGGGTTCATAGGACGGTGAATATGCAAATTAGCCAAGATATTAGCAAAAGGATTTGGGTCAAGTGTCTCTTCAAAGATGTTTAGACCAGCACATTCTTGTTCTGAGGAAGATGAAGAGGACATTAAAATTTGTGTAGGATCAATCTATGGATTCTCTTCTTCTTCCTCTTCTTGGGGGAAAGAAATTGCACCTAACAGATCTTCAGTGTAGCTAGGAAGGAATCTCCCTAATGCATCTCTTCTTCTTCTATGCATGCACATTGATAACTTCAGACCTATTTAAGCTTAGAATGAAAATTTGAAGACTACTAACTAAAGATAACATAAAATGAACTAGAAATTTGACTCATGACTTCAATAGGTCCTTAGCTTGACACCATCCCCAACAATGATGCCAACAATGTAGGCCTTTCCAAATGGATAAATAGCTCAGTTCAACTCCTCTACTCACAGATTGGTAATCTTAATTAAGAAGCTATATTTACTATGGTAAGGTTCATTTAATATGTCAACCTAGGGTCATAAAATTGAAATGGTTTTGCACAATATATGCACTAAGTCTCCATTGAGGCCATGCTAACTACTGTTGGAAAGAGAAGTAATATAGGAAAAAATATGCTTGAAATTAAACCTACTTGGTTACAAACTACTTAAGAATGAAAAATAGTTAAAAAAATTACAAAAAATAAGTTCACTTCTATTAGGGGGGAAACTACTCTACCTTCTTTGGCTGTAGGAACAGACACAGGAACTATTTCCTAGTGGTTGTAGGAATTGATAAGTGATTGAACAACAACTGTAAATAAACAAAAAAAAATGCAAAGGACCACTCACCAAGTGGGCCTCCTTGGGTGAGTGGATCCAAGTTCTTCAACACACTATAAACTCATAATAATCATTTCTTAATTCAAATAAACAAAATTGATTATACATAGTACTAGAAATTGTGAAAACTATATCGCTGAAAATAGTTACATTACTATTAATCTATTGTTATCTGATCTCCTAGCTAACCTCCGAAGAGGCTTCAACAACTTATTTAAACTAAAACTTCACAAATAATTGACTAACTAACTAACTGACCACATCAAACATAATAGATGGGTGCAATTATTACATTGAAAGAAGAAAGGAGATATTATCCTAACAAGAAAGAAATAGTCTCCTTCTTATCCATGAGAGAGAGAATATAGGACAACTAATCCCTAGATTTGCTCCACATTAAAACATTACTGACTGTTCTGAGTGGAAAGTGGGCTAATTAGTTAAGCCATTAATGAGTCTTTAATTTTGTCCTCTTTGCAGCTCTTGGCTACATGACTTGGTCCAAGAACCAATGAAACACATTAAGTATTAGCTTGACCATTCTTCCATGTTCATCTATTCCTGCAACGAAAGGTTAGGAGCACAAAAACATGGAGATACATCCATTCCACATTGATGGGGCATATTAATTCCATATTTTAGATGCCCTAGGATAGCTTCTACTAGTACCTTTTTACCTGTTTATCATACTTTCTCAAATACTATATACTCAGTTTTGCTATTATGTGGCATGCTGCCACTAGACCTATTCTATGGTTAAAACAAACTTAATATGCTATGCTTGGATGAATATGCTATGTTACTTACTTTGGAATTATGATTATGTCTTTATAAGTGAATTAGTTGTTTAAACATAAATAATGCATGTGTATTTTAGTGTTGATTACCATAAATGTCTCTATCCTAACATCTGAAGTGCAACACATCAATATAACAACCATCGTCTTGACTAGGTAAAATGTGCCCATGCACTGGATGCCTGACCTGGTATTGCAGTAGGTTCACATAGAGAAACATTAAGTGCAACACCAACAAGTGGATCCTGGGTGATCAAGGTGGAAGCAGTCGATCAAAGACCAATGAAATGTAATGAATTCTTTGAAGAAATCTAGGAGAGAGTGGGAAGTTAGATTTGTTGTCAAAAGAAACTCTTTCCTCTTTCCTGGACCTATTCTATTTCCATCTTTATAGTTTCCCTTTCTGCTGGTAGTATTGTTATAAAAGATCCACCTATTTCTATGGCATGATTAGTTAGCAGTTCGATGTTTTTCTTCTTTAAATAAAGCCTCGCCCCACATGAGAAAGAGGGCGTTATCAATTATAGTTTCCATTCTATTGTTTTATAGTTGCTACATGAATCTTGTAATTCACTTTTTCAATCAATAGTAGATGGAGTGTTGATCTTTAGTTCAGTGTAACTGAGGTTGGATACTCACTCAAGGGGGCCTACTTGGCAAGGAATCCATGTTAGTTAGTTAAAATCATTTTCATGTAGTTTTAGTTTCTTGCATCTTGGTATCGTAATTTTGGTGTTAATAGAGTTCCTGTAGCCAAAGTGGCATAACTGCTGAAGCATTATAGTTATGTTTTCAAGTCTTTGTATTCCTTCAGTATCTTCACTTTCACATTTCCTTTTCAGTATTCATTTCTTGCAGCTGATGAGAGCATAATTTGACTCTATTTTATGTTAATATTTATACTCTGTTTAAAACATTACCAGGACATTTGTGAACCTTTTAGTATTAGATCTTGTGATAAGTACAGTTAGAACCACTTAGCCTATTGGTAGCTATTAGTGTCATGTTTTTCTAAACATTATATATCTATCATAGTATTTCATATAGCTATTTAAATGTGTGTTCTAAATTTTGATTGAGTTGACTAGTTGACTTGATTATATATCTGTATATGCTACTAACCTGCTATGATGAAGGAGCGGCTTGAGAGTGGTAGACCACATTGAAGAGAAGGCGTTCAAGTTACAGCTGCAATGGGGAAAACTATTATGGATACAAGACATGCCTACTACAATGGAGGAGCCATAATCTCAGCGAATATAGGAAATATCTCTTCTATATTTCCTCTTAGCGGTCAATATCTTGATGCAATGGTTATCCAGACTTTATTACACTCTATTGTGGGCAGTTAGAATCTCCTTCCCCTATGGCGTGATTTACTCAAACCTTATCTGTATTCTTTTGGAATAAACATCAATCCTCTTTATAATGTGATTTGATTGTTAGTTTGTAGTTTAGTTTTTGAAATATATTGTTGTTGCATTTTCATAAAAAGTTACCTTTTCCAGTTCTATGCATTGTTTATATGTAATCAGTTTCTAAAAATATAATGGAGTGATTTTGGTTTACATTCTATGTTAGTAGTTAGCAGAAGCCAACCAAGGGGGGCCACTTGGGAGGTGGATTAGATTAGAGTAGGTTAGATTTACTTTCAACATTTACAACATTTCGAGTAGAAGTTTACTATTTAATTCTTGTAGCATTAGACTCATGTATGTTCTTGCAACACTTGCAAGGATAATCAAGGTGAATTCTATGGTTTGATAGAATAGGTTTAAGCTAAGTTTGTAGTTTTCAGCATTAATTCCATTAAGTAGTCACGTGTATTTACTTTCCTACAGTAATAGCATAGGTCTCTTTCATGTATTTTTACTTCTTGCAGCATAGGTAGTATGACTCTTTGAAGGACTTAGTGCACATATCGTGCTGTCCCATTTCAAGTATACGTCCCTGGGTTGACAATTTAAATGCACTTCATGATAGGAAAAGTAATCCTTAGTTTGCATATACTATTCCTAGGAGAGGCTTTGGCATGATTATTATTAACTATTGTGAGGTAGTTCATTTTTGGCACCGTTGCCAGGGATGGTGTCAAGTTGAGAACCTTATTGAGTCATTTTCCCTTTTTAGATAGTTCCTTGCTTTCTAGATGGTAGTATGAAGTCATGAACTTGCTTCACAAGTTTACGTAATTATTTTCATGAATTGAAGAGGAAGAAGATGAGATGAACATGATATATTTCTATCAAGAAAGTCTGCTAATTTGAACGAAGAAGTTGAAGAAGTTGAATTACCTTTTGTTGATGCAAGTCTTGAATTTACTACAACATCTTCCTCTTAAGTAGTGCATTTTGATCTAGTTGGGCTTTGACCTTTTGCTAAAATTTTGGCTAGTTTTCTTGATAATTCAGCTCCAAGTGCACTTGTCATTCATAACCCTATGGCTAATGTTCCTTTCTAGCTAAAAATCCATTTCCAAATACCTCTAGTAATGGCACAACCTACATTTTCATTTCCTCTACCTATCCTTGTCAACAATGCTAACCTCAAAAAAATACCCACTGCTGCACTCCCAAAGTTCTATGGCTTAATAATTGAAGACCCTGACACCTTTCTGGTTGAGTTTGACATTATTTGTTGAAGATTTGACTACAACACTGATGGCCATAAGCTCAAGTTGTTTCTAACAAAATTGAAGGAGTCTACCCTACGATGGTTTATGGGCTTAGGAGATAATGCAACAATCAACTGGGATGAAATGAGGACTCTATTTCTGCAGAAATACAAAGAGTATTGCAAGGGGGGTGACCCGAGAGGAGATGACATTTTTCAAATGTCATAGAAGGAGGATGAAACATTGGAAGACTATGTTTCATGCTTCCTATATAACCTACAGAAGAATCCACAACATGTCTTGGAGGATGATTCATAGAAACTCATTTTCTTAAGGAGAGTGAATGATAATTGCCTGGAAGCATTGGGCCTCATGGTTGGAGGAGATTGATGACATGTAACTAATTGAATGTTTGATAATGTTAAGTTGAAAGATAATGTAGGTCATTAAATCAGTTAATGGACTATATTTTCATTGATGTCAACTTGATATCATCTATATGGTCATTTACATAATGCCAAAGACTTTAGAGAAACAAAGGAACCAAAGTTATGCTTTTAGCAATGCATAAAAGTTAGGTATTCACTAAGTGACAAACAACACCGACGAAGTGCACATCAACGGATATAGCAAAGAAGAACAGTCACAATGATATCCAATGATCAAAAGCATAGAGTTGTCTGACGAAGCAAACTAAAGAATGACCGACGAGAAAAGTTAGAAGGTTTCCCGATGACCAAAGATACAGAGTTTCCCAATGAGTAAAATTCCAATGATGCTCGACGGATGTAGATCATGAAGATAACTGGAGTCTCACCGATGGATCAGTCAGTTGTTGCTGATGAATAACTATAGTGGTGACCGACAGAACTGAGAGTTTAGAAAATGACAAAATATCTAGCTGGAAAAGCTAAAAATAGACTTAACTGGTTGTCTACTTTGTTTTATTCGACCATAGATAAGTGATTGATTTAAAGATAATTTATACAGCTGTAAAGAAGATATCTATGAGAAAAATTAGGAGTTATGCTTTAAATCTAATTGGCTAGATTGTTTATCACGCCAAGAATCAAGAATCAAGAATCAATGAATATTATGTCTATATAAGAGACAAGCTTAATGCATTTACAAATGTGAGTAAGGGGAGTGAATAAAAATAGGATGCTAAAGAGAAATTGATGAAGAACAACATCATGTAGTGCTGATCAAACAAGCTGAAGGAAGAGCTAAGGAATTCTGTAGACATTGACGAACAGTGAGCAAAACATCACAAAGTAGAAAGTATGGGGCACAAGGATTGAATTGATACATTGGTCATAGAGGTAATGTACTTAAATAGATCTGAAAATATGAAATTCAAAGTTGCAATATGAACAAGTCATAATGTTTCAGTTTAACCATTGAAGCATCAAGTATCTTAACCGAGTAGGACTTAACAGTCTTCTATATATTGAGGTACATCTCAAGGAGTGCCAAAAAGGTTGATTCATGAAAGTAGCATTGGACTTGCCCGATACCTATTGACAGTCTAAGAAGGAGGCTGATTCAAGGATGGTAGCAATAGGTGCCCGATACTAAGTGACAACCTCTATGTATAAAATCCTCTAACAAATTTGCACTTAACATTGTGTTTGTAACCTTTAACAGGGTTGGCTCCTAACAGGGCTCACTTCAGAAGAGTGAGAATTTGGGGTACCGGTCCCAGTGGTTTTTCCCTTAACAGGGTTTCCACATTAAAATTCATGTGTTATGTGTGTATGATTCATTTCTTTACTGTCTTGCATCTTACATAACTAACTCTTGATTGATCGGTATACTCTGTTTATTTACTGAGTTTTGGTAAATAGTTATACTGCTTATTGGTAATCAGGAAAGAATAAGGATTGACAGAGAAAACTAACAGATAGTTAATCACTATTAGTATTTCATGGAATGCATCTTGTAGGGATATAATAATCTAAGATTTATTGATTGGTGGCTAAGTTTGAAGGATAAAATTATTGAGGCCACTGATTCACCCCCTCTCTCAGTTATTACTAACAATTGGTATCAAAGCTTGTGTGCTTAGAAAGGAAGGTTTCAAGACCTAAGTCAAGATCACAAGATGAACAGATGAGATGTGCCCAAGTTGAAGAAAGAAAACTTTTCTTCATGGAAAAGCTGGATAAGACTCCACTTATCAGGTATTGGTAATGATGTTACTCATTTCCTAGATACTGAATATGTGTTGCCCACAGGAGTATTAATAGTAGATCAATTGAGAGAGAATCATGAGCACAACTACATGGTCATAGAGCTTTCTTCCTCACCCTCTGATGTTGAATTTGAAGATGTCAAAGATTGTAAAACTGCAAAGAAGATGTGGGACAAACTAAAGCTTGTACATGGAGGTGATACAAATGTTCTGAGAGCCAAGGCAGAAATGCTTAGAGGAAATTTTGATGATCTCAGAATGAAAGAAGGAGAAAACATCACACAATACAACACAAGAATCAAAGAAGTAGTCAACGCTATACGAGGAGTTGGAGGTACACTTGAAGAGGAGATAGTGGTAAGTAAAATCTTAAGAACCTTATTGCCTGTATATGCTATTAGAGTTTCTTCCATTCAATAAATGAGAGCACTAGAAAATAATATAGTTACTCTTGATAGCTTAATTGGTAGACTGATTTCATTTGAGATTAATAAATTTGATAATAGTGTCTTACCAAACTTTGAGTCTGCATTTAAATCTTCTATGAGAATAAGAAAATCAAGTCATAGACACACATCTAGAAGAGATAGTGAAAGTGAAAGTGAAGAAGAAGATCTAGATGAAATAAAAGAACTTATGGATAGAAGAATGTAGAGAGGCAAAGGTAAATACAAAGGCAAGTTACCACTTGTATGCTTTAATTATAAAGAGATTGGACACTTTGCTACAAGATGCCCTAATAGAAGACAAGATGATAGAGTTAATGATAGATCTTTTGAGAAGAAATCTGACAGAGGTGATAACAAAGATTACAGAAGTTACTGACAATCAGAAAGAACAGATACCTGAGACTACAAGGACAAAGGCAAGAAATCCAGATACCTAGCTGCTTGCAAAGATGAAGATACTGACACTGAACTTGATGAAGACATCGATATGGTGTTTGTGGCTATGAAAGATGATTCAAATGAAGATGAAAGGTATGTAGAAATTGCACTCATATCTAAGGTTAGCAAGAATGACATCTGGATTATAGATAGTGGCTATACTCACCACATGACTGGTGACAAAGAAAATTTTAACACTTTTGAGTATTATAATAGTGGTATAGTAAGAATGGGTAATGATACATCTTGTCCAGTTGAAGGTAAAGGAACTATAATGTTGAATAACCTAATTAAATGTGAAAATGCTTATTGGGTAAAAGGATTGAATTATAATCTATTGAGTGTTTCTCAGCTGAATAATTCAGGTCACAGAGGAGCATTTGAGAATAAGAAGGCAAAGATCTTCAATGAATTAGGAAGATTGATTGGTACCGGTGAATAGACAAAAGGTAACTTATTCTATTTGAATGATACCAACACCACTTGCTTAATGAATAGAAACAAAGACATATAGTTATGGCACAAAATATTGTGTCATGTGAATTTTGACAACATGATGAAAATAAGCAGAAGGATAAATGTAAGAGGCTTACCGATGATGCCAAAGCCCAACAACATCATGTGCAAGAATTGTCAAAAAGGTAAGATGACAAAGTCTAGTTTCAAAATTAAAACCCATACATCTGATGATATTCTAGAATTAGTCCATACTAATCTATGTGGACCAATGAGGAAAAAGAATTATTATGGAGATAGATATTTTATTCTCTTTTTTGATGATTACTCTAGAATGATGACAGTTATGTTTCTAAAACATAAATCTGAAGCATTCAAGATGTTTAAATTGTATAAGGCTATGGTAGAAAAATAAAGTGGTAAGGATTTGAATTGCTTGAGATCAGATAGAGGAGGAGATTTTATATCACATGAATTCACTAATTTATGCAATGATCATGGTATAAAAAGACAGGTTTTTGCACCAAGAACTCCGCAACAAAATGGGATTGCTGAGAGAAGAAAGAAATCCATAGTTGATTGTGCTGGAACACTGATGATAGAGAAAGGCATCACCCAAATATTCTGGAGGGAAGCTGTTAGTACTACTGTCTACACATTAAACAAAGTACAATTGAAGAAGGACACAAAGAAGACACCCTATGAGCTATGGTATGGTAAAACACCCAATGTAAGTTACTTCAAAATCTTTGGTAGTCAATGTTATGTCTTAAAGGATGATAGAAATGGAAAGCTTGATGCCAAGAGTGATGAAGGTATCTTTCTAGGGTATTCCACCAAAAGCAAGGCTTATAAATGTCTTATTAAGGCCTCTAACACAATTGTTGAAAGTGGAAATGTAAAGATAGATGAATTTGTAGAAAAGAATGAGCTGGAAAGCATAAAAGAACCAGGGGACTACAACAAGTTTGTATACTGTGAAGAACCTAACACTCTGCCCGAGGAACAATGCTTAATTCTAGAGAAAAAGAATTTTGTAACCAACGGTCAGGCTACAAATATCGACGGTCAGGATAATGATAAAAATAATGTGCAAGGTGATGAAGAACATAATGAAGGAAAAAATGATGATCAAGATGATAGACAATGAGCTAAACTAGTTCTTTCTAGATATTTAAGAAGGAACCATCCAGAGATCCAGATCATAGGAGATAAGAAAGTTGGTACAAGAACAAGAAGTAAGTCTCTAAACACAAGTTGTTTAATTTGTGAGTTTGAGCCAAAATCTCTCAATACTACACTTGATAATGAAGAATGGATAAGTGCTATGAATGATGAGATTGAGAAGATTGAGAAGAATAAGACATGGTCACTTGTGCCAAGACTAGATGACAAGAATGTCATCGGTACTAAATGGATATTAAGGAACAAGCTGAATGAGAATGGAGAAGTCACAAGAAATAAAGAAAGACTAGTATGCAAGGGGTATTCACAAGAGGAAGGTATTGACAATGGAGAGACCTTTGCACCCATAGCTAGGATATAAGGTGTAAGAATACTACTTGCGTATGATGCATTCAAAGGATTCAAGGTATACTAGATGGATGCCAAGTCAGCATTCCTAAATGGAATACTTGAAGAAGAGGTATACATTGAGAAACCAGAAGGGTTTGTAGATCTAGACAAGAGAAACATGGTATGCAAACTTCATAAAGCCTTGTATGGATTGAAACAAGCTCCAAGAGCTTGGTATGAATGAATTCATTCCTATCTTATAAGTATTGGATTTGTAAGGACTAGTGAAAATAGTAATCTTTATTTGAAGGAAGATACTAATGCTAACACTTTGATTGCTGAAATATTTGTTGATGACA
>MU223209.1:75943-109895 GCA_018584345.1 Thuja plicata | reverse complement strand
GAGATCAAGTTCTTTCTTGGTCTACAGATCATGCAATAATGTGAAGGTATTTTCATTACACAGTCCAAATACATTAAAGAGGTCCTGAAAATATTCAAGATGGAAGATTCCAAACTAGTTGGAACACTCATGGATACATGATGTAAGTTGACAAAGGAGGACAAGACATCAGAGGTAAATCAAACTTTGTATAGATCAATGATTGGAAAACTCATGTATGTTGTACACACTAGACCAGATATTGCACATGCAGTAGGAATTGTTGCTCAATTTTCTGCTAACCCCAGAGAATCACATATGACTGCTATGAAAAGAATTTTAAGGTATCTGAAGAATACCGAGGAATATGGATTATGGTATAGAAGAGAAGGAAAATTTGAACTTAAGGTGTTTACCAACGCTGATTGGGCTGGAAATCTTGATGTCCGGAAGAGAAAAACTGGAGGAGCATTATTTATGGGTGACAAACTTGTCACATGGATTAGAAAAAAGCAAGGATGCATCTCTCAGTCTACTGTAGAAGTAGAGTATGTTTCTACTGCTGCTAATTTCTCAAATATTGCATGGATCAAATAGTTACTGGAAGGTATGCATATGAAGATCCTAGAACCAGTAATTATCTATTGTGATAACAAAAGTCCAAAAAACATTTCCAAGAATCCAGTCATGCATAAATATTGTATTAGAAATAGTAGAGTGTGATAATATAGTATATTTCCATCAATGCCAAAGGGAGAGATTGATGACATGTAACTAATTGAATGTTTGATAATGTTAAGTTGAAAGATAATGCAGGTCATTAAATCAGTTAATGGACTATATTGTCATTAATGTCAACTTGATATCATCTATACGGTCATGTACATAATGACAAAGACTTCAGAGAAACAAAGGAACCAAAGTTATTCTTTTAGTAATACATAAAAGTCAAGTATTCACTAAGTGACAAACAACACTGAAAGAGTGCACATCGACGGACAAAGCAAAGAAGAAGAGTCACAGTGATACCCGATGATCAGAAGCATAGAGTTGCTCGATGAAGTAAACTACAGAATGCCCAATGAGCAAAGTCGGAAGGTTGCCTGGAGACCAAAGATACAGAGTTTCCCAATGAGTAAAATTCCAATGATGCCTGACGGATGGAGATCACGAAGCTAACTAGAGTCTCACCGATGGATCAGTTAGTTGTCACCGACGACTAACTGTAGAGGTGACCAAGAGAATAGAGAGTTCAGAAAATGACAAATATCTAGCTGGCAGAGCTAAAAATAGACTTAACTGGTTGTCTACTTTGTTTTATTCAACTAGAGATAAATGATTAATTTAAAGATGATTTGTATAGCTGGCAAGAAGATATCTACGAGAAAAATAAGGAGTTATGCTTTAAATCTAATTGGCTGGATTGTTTATCATGCCAAGAATCAAGAATCAATGAATATTATGTCTATATAAGAGACAAGCTTAATTTATTTATGAATGGGATTAAGGGGAGTGAATAAAAAGAGGATGCTGAAGAGAAAATGATGAAGAACAACTTCATGCAGTTCTGATCAAACAAACTGAAGGAAGAGATAAGGAATTCTGCAGACACCGACGAATAGTGAGCACAACATCACAAAGAAGAAAGCATGGAGCACAAGGATTGAATTCATACGTTAGTTAGAGAGGTAATGTACTTAAATAGATCTGAAAATATGCAATTCAAAGTTGCAATATGAATAGGTCATAGTGTTTCAGTTTAACCATTGAAGCATCAAGTCTCTTAACCGAGAAGGACTTAACAATCTTCTATATATTGAGGTACATCTCAAGGAGTGCCCAAAGGGTTGATTTATGAAAGTAGCATTAGACTTGCCTGATACCTATTGACAGTCTAAGAAGGAGGCTGATTCAAGGATGGTAGCTATAGAGGCCTGATACTATGTAACAACCTCTATGTATAAAATCCTCTAACAAGGTCACACTTAATAGTGTGTTTGTAACCTTTAATAGGTTTGGCTCCTAACATGGCTCACTTCAGAAGAGTGAAAATTTGGGGTACCGGTCCCAGTGGTTTTCCCTTAACAGGGTTTCTATGTTAAAATTCATGTGTTATGTGTGTATGATTCATTTCTTTACTGTCTTGCATCTTACATAACTAACTTTGGATTGATTGGTATACTCTGCTTATTTACTAAGTTTCGGTAAATAGTTATACTGCTTATCGGTAATCAAGAAAGAATAAGGATTGACAGAGAAAAATGATAGATAGTTAATCATTATTAGTATTTCATGGCATGCATCTTGTAGGGACATAATAATCTGAGATTTATTGATGGGTGGTTAAGTTTGAAGGATAAAATTATTGAGGCCACTGATTCAGTCACCCCTCTGAGTTATTACTAACAAAGATATATCCCAATCTACTTGGGATGAACTCAAGAAAACCTGCCTTAACTACTCAAGATCAACTGTAAAGAAGGGTAGAGGATTCCGGTCTACACCTGCTAAAGGGAACAACTTGGGCACTTCTAAGTTAGAGATTTTGAACCAGCTGTCAAATTTCAAGAAAGATATCATCAATAATGTTCCCACACACCTAGATACCATGACTGCCAAGAAGAAGCATGTAGATGCCAAAGCATAGCTAACTGAGTATTGTCCTTACTTCCACAAACAAAAGAAAGATTGTGGATGCAAGCTAGTGGTGAACTTGGAGAACCAACATCTTCCTACTGAGTACATGAAAATAGAAGGAGACGAGGAGAAAGTATTCTTTATTTCTCAACGTCGTCCATGGGCTTCAAGACAAGGTATGCCTCAGGATCCTTTGAAATTTAATAATCAATGGAAAAACCAGAATTTATCAAAATCCTTCTTAGTAATCCCAACCTACTTGGAACAACCAATGTCCTAACCAACAGCAAAACCACTGGCCTAACCAAAAATAGAACAGTGGCCTCAACCTCAAAATAAATGGAAGCCACCACAGAGGAATTGGAAACCATATAACCAATGGAGAGGGTCTCAGTAGTGGCTTAATAAAAATCCTGGTTATCCACCATTACCACCTCCTGTGTCTCAACCTACAATAATGCCACCTCCTTCAGCCACAAGTCCTACTCCAAAGCAAACACAATTACCTGCTCAGCCACAGCCCAATCCTAACAACAAGAACCAACAACAACCAATATATGGCACTGATACTTAGCAGTACCCTGCATATGCACTAGACATATCTGATATCCATTTGAGATCTGGTACTACTATTCCTGCACCTAAATGTCCTATTATAATATTAGTTCTAGCCATTCCTACCACATCAACACCACTTCCAGTAGCTACTTTTCTAAATACTATCCAACCAACTGATATACCAAGTAAAAATGATGTTCAAACCTCAGTTAATCCTCCCTTTTCACAAAGGCTTAGCATGGAAAAATTTATATCCCAAGAAGAAAAACCATTTGATATCCTTGACCAGTTGAAAAACATGCATACCCAAATTCCACTGTTTCAAGCTATAAAAGATGTTCCTATTTATGGAAAATCCATTAAGGAAGCATGCCTCAAAAATCTTGGACATAAGAAAAAGGATCCTCAAACAGTCCATGTTATAGGTCAACTTGCAGATATTATGTTGGGGAAAATAGTCATACTAAAGTACTCTGACCTTGGAAGACCAGTTGTTGATCTTATAATTAATGTCTAGTCTGTGAAAAATGCTCTAGTTGATTTAGGAGCAACTATAAATGTTATGACTAAGGATACCATGCATAGGTTATTGAGAACCACACCAACAGTCTTACAACTTGTAGATAGTTCCACTGTAACCCCAGATGGCATCATAGAGGATATATCAGTCACATTGGATTCATGAAAATATCTTGCAGACTTCCTAATATTATCACCTAAGGTAAATTTTGCTGGTTATCTAGTTATTCTTGGAATACCTTGGTTAGCCACAACTAATGCCCATATTAGTTGCATATCAGGTAACATGATAATTTCAAATGGCCAAGAATTTAAGAAGCTAGTATTATATCATCCTGCCCAACCCAAACCAGATTTGAGTACACTTATTTGGCCTGATTTGGGAGATGAGGAAGAACAACTAAATTCTGTTTCTCAACTAATGATGTTGGATAGGAAATCCTTCCTGAAAATGCAAGAAGAAGATGATGTAATTCAAAGTATCCTTACCAATGAGTGTGTCATAGAAAAAGATATTTCTGGAAGCTCTGTTCTACAGTTGTGTACCTATGAGGACTATGTTTTTCCAGTAGCCCCTGATGTTATCCATCAATTACTACCCTGTGAGGTAGCTACAAGTCCAATCTCTAAAGTGTCAATGCTAGAGCTAACAACTACTATGGAACTTTCTCTTGGTCATAATATTCATGTTAACAATAAGATGCCACCACAAAAATTGTCATTGTTAACTAAACTCCTTTGTAAGCATGAATTTTTTTCTTCTTGGGATTATGGAGACATGTCAGGCTTGAACCCAAAGCTTTGCACACATAGAATCTACATCAATGAAGGAATTCTACCACTTTTCCAACCTCAGAGAAGAATTAACCCAACCCTAAGAGAAATAGTAAGAGTTGTAAAATTTGCTGGATGCTAGTTTTATTTATCCAATATCTGATAGTAAATGGGTATCACCTTTGGTCATTGTGCCTAAAAATGGGGGCAAATGGAGAATATGTGTAGATTATAGGGAATTGAACAATGCAACAAAGAAAGACCATTTTCTCTTTTCATTTATTGATCAAGTTCTAGACACCTTAGCTGGAAAGAAGAACTTCTCTTTTCTTGATGGATACAACAGTTATAACCAGATTAGCATTGCTCCAAAGGATTAGGAGAAGACCACATTTACATGCCCTTTGGTAACATATGCATATTATGTGTTACCTTTTGGCTTATGTAATTCACCATCTACTTTCTAAAGAGCTATAATCAACATTTTACTAATATATTATATGATTGCATGGAAATATACATCGACAACTTCACTACATTTGGTGTCACTTTTAAGGAGGCTTTGAAGAAATTGGAAAAAGTGCTAATCAGATGTCAAGACCACAATGTGTCTCTCAACAGTGAAAAATATTTCATGCTGATGCAGGAAGGAGTAGTACTAGGACATTTCATTTCAAAACATGGCATCCAAGTAGACCCTGCAAAAATTGAGGTAATTATCACATTGCCTATACCTACTAAGAAAAAAATATGTTAGATCATTTTTAGGACATGCTGGCTATTATAGGCACTTCATTCAAATTTTAGTCAGATAGCTAGCCCTGTATACACCTTTCTTACAAAAGAGGCCGAGTTTGCATGGACATTAGATTGTGATGAATCCTTCCTGTAGCTCAAGTCACTTCTGAGAACTACAGTAGTAGTTAAGGGGCCTAATTGGTCTTTACGATTCCACATACATATAGATGCTTCTGACTATGCAATAGGTGTTGTCTTAGGAAAAAAATCTAATAACCTTGAGAATGCAATTTACTATATCAACAAGAGTTTACATGGCCCAAAGTTAAAATACACAGTACTGAAAAAGAATTACTGACAGTAGTTTATGCTTTGAATAAATTCTTCCATTATGTAACATGATATCCTATCTTTTTTCTTACTGACCATGCAACAATCAAGTATCTTATGAAAAAACCTGCTATCTTAGGCAGGCTAGCAAGATGGATTCTTCTTTTGTAGGAATTTTGTATAACAATCATTAACAAGCCAGGGAAAGAAAATGTAGTAGATGATTATTTATCCAAACTCTAGACTACTGACAATGATACTATTGTGATAGATGACACATTCCTTGATGAAAATTTGTTTCATATTGTTGTCAAGAGTCCATGGTATGTTGATATAGATAATTACCTTGTAGCTGACAAAATGCCTACACATTTCTCTCTTAAGGGCAAAAGAATTCTTGTTGAGAAAAGCTTTCAATTCTCTCAGATTGATAATACACCATTCTACACTGGTCCAGACCAAGTCATGAGAAGGTGTATTTTTGAAGATGAAACATATGATATTCTCCATGCTTGTCATGATGAGCCATATGGAGGACACTTTGTAGCTAAAAAAACAACTCTGAAGATCTTAACAACAGTTATTATTGGCCCACACTACACAAAAATGCAACCAATTATGTAAAAAAATGTGATAAATTCCAGAGGATGAGTCATCCAACAAAGTCAGATGAAATGCCTTTACATCCACAAGTGGTTGTCACGCCAATTGATAAGTGATGCATGGATTTCGTTGGTCCTTTATCTAATGGGAAGTCTTACATTTTGGTGTGCACCGATTATCTAACCAAATGGGTGGAAGTAAAAGACATGAATCATGCACGAGATCATAAAGTAGTAGAGATTTTGCATGAGGAAATCTTTACCCATTATGGTGTGCCAAGAGAGCTTGTAACTGATTAGGGAGCATAATTCACATCCAATCTAATCACAAAACTCATGAAAGAATACAATATAAGACACCAGAAGTCCATGCCCTACCATCCTCAAGCCAACAGTCAGGCAGAATTTACTAACAGAGAGATATAAGCAATTCTAACATAAATAGTTCATCTGCACTGCCGTGACCAGAGCAGCCGACTCTCAGAAGTAGTTTTGGCATACAGAACAACATGGAAGAAAACCATAGGGTTCACTCCATTTGAATTAATATATGGGAAATAAACAATGTTACCAATTAAATTTGAGTATAAAACATTGCGTACTGCTCTGGAATTAAACCTTGACCTTCCTGTAGCATAGAGAGACTGACTGCTCCATCTCAACTCCTTGGATGAAATGTGAACATCTACATTAGAGCATACTGAGATAGTATAGAAACAGAGGAATAAGTGGCATGACTCCCACATTAAGAATAAATAGTTTCAATTTGGTGATTGGGCACCACTGTATGATTTAAGATTCCAAGAAATACTAGGAAAGCTACAAATAAGATGGCTGGGACCATGTGAAATAAATCATGTCTTCACCAATGGAGCAGTCCAGTTGACAACTATTGACCTAGTAAACTTCAAGCTATTTGTCAATGGGCATCGTCTTTGTCTGTATCATAAGCCCTAGACCAAAGAAGATTTCCTGCAGCAATTTAGACATCCAACTCCAAATGAGCAATAGGTAAAACTTCCTATAAAAGAAGGTGCAAACCTTCTTCCTGCAGCTTCAACATAACATTCCTTTGTGTGTGTTCATAATAAAAAATTCATTTCCAAATGAAGTTCCATTCTCCATTCATAATAAATATTCTTATTTTCAACCCATTCTACTTTTCTATCTTCCATCCACCCATCCTCCATGTCACCACCTCTTTCCATATTTCTATGTCCCAAATAAGAGCCACATCAGCTGACGCATTTAGCCACTATACTTACTCCACTCTAGCCACCTTCTATTTCTCGCACACACAGTAATCGACTGACAAATACAAATTTTAAAATTTATTTCTACTTTTAACACAGATTTTGGTAATTATATCTAGTACTGTTATTAATCTATGATTAAGGCATGAAGCCAGTTCCTCACCCCGTGCCAAGTGTGACAAGTGCAGACACTTGTCTTAATTTTTTAGGGGGTAGGGGAGTGTATTAAGTTTACATGTCATTTCTAGTTGTCCTTCTCACTTCTCGTAAGATTACCTGTCAACTCAAATCTATACTTTGGCCTTGTCCCATTAAGTCCCTTTACTATCTCACATAGGTGTCATACTATTATTCCAGAATTATCCCAGATTTCAAATTTGATGTCACCCAAAAGGACATAAATAAACTATGTGGTAACTTGTACTTAAACTCATAGTTAGATTTATAATTTCTTCTATAAAAAACACCATTATTATTGTTTATGAAAAACACAACAAAATATTGCAAGAGAAAAATCCATAGTTTCAATAAGTGCAGTTTGAAATCTTAATTCAGGGTGATCAAAGAGGGAATAAGGTATTCAAAAATTGTAGAGCAGAAGAAATTGAGAGATTGACAAATGACAACATAAAAATTTGAAGGAAAGTATTTGGAACAAAT
The DNA here is from genome assembly GCA_018584345.1 of Thuja plicata. NCBI lineage: Eukaryota > Viridiplantae > Streptophyta > Pinopsida > Cupressales > Cupressaceae > Thuja > Thuja plicata. The sequence goes on along the minus strand of MU223209.1, from coordinate 101,845 downwards.
GGGAGGCAACTTTAGTGGCATGAGCCCATGGTTCATGACATTTTCCTCATAGATATTGAAGCAGTATAGAGGTTCAATGCATGTGGTTGGCTGGGGTATTTTCTCCAATTAACAGAATTTAATGATGAGGTAGCAACATAATTCATGAGTACCTTTGAAGAGGAAAAGACAATCATATGGAGTTTAACGATTGTCACAATAGAGGAATGCATAGCCAAAGTAACTAGATTTCCATCAATTGGGGAGTACTATCCCAATGCCCATGATGATAGGTCAACTCAGGCTAAGTTTACTCTTCCTACAAACCCTCCATTGGAAATTAATAAGCAAGGATTCAAATGCATGTCGCTCCCTCTGCCATTCAATGAGCTGACAACACACATTATTAGGTACTTGACCTATGAGGGAAGATTTTCAAATTTACATGCACATCATTTCAAGTTACTTAGCTATGTAAGGCATAGTCTTCCAGTAAATTTTCCCAATTTTTTGTATAACATGATAAGTATTAGTGCCGATGAAACCCAAAAGGGGAAGGAAAATTTTGTCTCCCAACATGCCCTAATCAAACTATTAGCTGAAAAATCCCTTAGGGAAGTCTCTCCTTTGGCATGGTCAAAGTTTTTTCAGCTTAAAACCTTGCAACCTCAGGTTGAGCCTATTGAGAAACCTAGCAATGATAATGTAGTACCCTTTGAGCTAGATGTTGAGAAAGCTACCCAAGAAAGGGAGCCCAGAAAACATTAAGAAAATAGACCTTCACCTACTCCTAAAACCAATGCCCCTGTCTCTTCTCAAAAGAGAGGAAAATGAAAAGTAGGTGAAGGAACTTCTATTCTTGCAGCTGAACCACAAAACCCCATGGCTTCAAAAGGAAAGATAAGGAAACTAGGTCCTCCATCGTCCACTCCTGCAACAAAGAGGCTGAATAAAGATAGTATAAAGAAGGCTGTGGAGGTTGAGGAAACTCCTGTGTGGAGAAGTCCTAGGAAGAAAGGAAAAATTCCTCAAGTATCTCCAGAGTGCCAATCTATTCCTTTAGAGAAAGACATTGTAGAACCCTATGTGCAATATATTCCAGATAATTCTCCAACTCGACCTGAAATCCCAGACATTTCTCAAAATTTAAATGAGAAATGTGATGATGAGCCTGCAATATGTCAAAATGACCCTGAAGAGTGTCATAAAAATGTTCTAGAAATCAATGAGGAAGAAGTTCAAATGCCTCAATAGTCAGCCCACTCATAGAATGCCCTATTACTTTATTGGAGAACTTGGTTCACTATCTATTTAGAGTAGGCATGGAAAGAGTAGAGAAAATAGAACAATTAGTTAGAGGAGTGTGGCCCACCTACATTACAGTCCCTTCTCTTTGGATTTTACAATAAATGTGTTCTTAAAACAATCCTATGGAAGGAAGAAAAGAAGGAAATGCAAAGAGTGATAAATGACCAAAATGAGGAAATAAAAGACCTAAAGGAGCAATTAGAAAAGAAAAAATAGAGGATGGATCATGCCCTAAAGTTGGCTGATCATATTATCACTTATAGACCTCCTCCTAGGGTATACGCTATTTTTTTAAATGAACAGTTCCTCTTATTTCAACTCATGATGACCTTGAAGAACATAGATTATGATTTCAAAACAAACCAAGAATTCTATGGCCTATATTAAATCCTTCCTTCTTGGCAGTAGAATCTACTCTGTGAGTTATACTGCATAACTTCATTATTCCTAAGGAGACTGAATGGAATCCTTTAATTTATATTGGGGATATAAATTTGAGGGAATTAATGTCCTAGATGCATAATAAAGAAAACTATGAAAGGAAGCTAGACAACTACAAGGACCAAGAGAAGATAGAACCATTACATTTAAGGGCTGAGAGAAGTAAGTCTGATGTGTTGCTAAGAGACTGGTTCAGGATGACCTATGGAAGCATAAAAGCAGAGACTAAAAAGAAGATTTTTAAGATTAGAGAGGAGGTTTATGCAGAATATTATGGAATGTCCTATTTCTCTTTTCACAGAGCCCTAGCTAGTGCCAGAAACAGGTGGAATAGACTGTCAAAAGAATTTAAGAAATTAGAGCCACACAGTCCTATTAATATTGAGGCAGCCATTCATAGAGCACCAAAGTGTATCCAGCTAGGTAGAAAAAATAAGTGCGAGCTATGGTGTCCCCTTACAATCCAGCCACCAATGCTTCTATGGTCTCTTTACGACATCAATGCTACAAAGTTAGATCAACTACAGGAGTATTATAAGATAGACTTCTGGGAGAGAACCAGAGGCTTGTACTATACCTTTAAGAGAAGAAGAAGAGGAAACATAGAGGTTGGGGAGTTCAGAGGAATTGCAAAAAAATGCAATGCTTGAGGACAAGCATTTTACTTGCAGGGGGCAGATGATGAGACCATATTTTGACTCTACTTTATGTTAATATTTATAGTCTATTTAAAACATTACCAAGACATTTGTGAACCTTTTAGTATTTGATCTTGTGATAAGTATAGTTGGAACCACCTAGCTTATGGGTAGCTATTAGTGTCATGTTTTTCTAAACATTATATAGCTATCACAGTAGTTCATATAGCTATTTCAATGTGTGTTCTAAATTTGGATTGAGTTGACTAGTTGACTTTATTATCTATCCACATATGCTACTAACATGCTAGGATGAAGGAGCGACTTGAGAGTGGTCGAACACATTTAAGAGAAGGCATTGAAGTTCCAACTGTAATGGGGAAAATTTTTATAGCTGCAAGACATGCCTGCTACAAAGGAGGATCCATCATCTCAGGGAATATAGGAAATATCTCTACAATATCTCCTCTCAACGATCAATATCTTGATTAAATGGTTATCTAGACTTTATTACACTCTATCTTGGGAAGTAACAATCTCCTTCCCCTATGGCATAATTTAATCAAACCTTATCTGTATGCTCTTGGAAAAACATCAATCCTCTATATTATGGGATTTGATTGTTAGTTTTTAGTTTAGTTTTTGAAATATATTATTGTTGCATTTGCACAACAAGTTACTCTTTCTAGTTCTGTGCATTGCTTTTATGTATTCAGTTTCTGAAAATATAATGGAGTGATTTTGGTTTACATTGTGTTAGTAGTTAGAAGAAGCCAACCAAGGGGGTCCACTTGGGAGGTGGATTAGATTAGAGTAGGTTAGATTTACTTTCAACATTTACAACATTTTGAGTAGAAGTTTACTGTTTCATTCCTGCAACATTAGACTCATGTAGGTTCCTGCAACACTTGCAAGGATAATTATGGTGAATGATATGTGTTGATATAATAGGTTTAAGCTAAGTTTGCAGTTTTCAACATTAATTCCATTAAATAGTCATGTGTGTTTACTTTCCTGTAGCAATAGCGTAGGTCTCTTTCATGTATTTTTCCTTCCTGCAGCTTAGGTAGTATGACTCTTTCAGAGACTTAGTGCACATATTGTGCTGTCCCATTTCAAGTATACGTCCCTAGGTTGAAAATTTAAATGCACTTCATGATAGGAAAAGTAATCCTTATTTTGATTATAATATTCCTAGGAGAGGATTTGGCATGATTATTATTACATATTGTGAGGCGGTTCAATAGCTATAGATTAATTTCCTTTTAAAGCAATTTGTTTCGTGTAGCCATAACATGGTCTGAGTAGAATCCTTGGTGCATATATCTTGCAGAACTATTTCAAGTAATACGTCCCTAGGTTGATAAATTAAATGAGTTTTTATAAAGGAGGATAGCTGCTCGGTAGGATGTCCAATACTTGAGTGATGGTAATTGCCTATTTTTTTATCCCTTAATAGAACCGATCATTTTTTGCCCCATTTCTAGGGACATTGTCGAGCCAAGTTTTTAACTCAGCCATTTTTAGAATTCAATGCAAGCATGTACATCCTTTTTAAATAGAGTTTTCTATCAATAAGTCTTTCACTCAACCACTGAAAATTTTCATTTAGCTGTATGCATAGAAGAAGAAAAAGAGACTTTCTAGGAAGGTACTTGCCAAACTACCCCAACAACCGATTAGGAGATATCTTTATACCAGAAGAAGATGAAGAGGAGGGTTAGTTCATGGATTCAATTGTAAACCTTCCTTTATCATCATCATCATCATCATCATCTTCAGAAGGTGATGCATTAAACTTCCACCTGCTTGAAGATAAACTTGAGTTCAATCCTTTTGCAGAAGCCTTAACAAATCTCAGGATCCAATACCCAAATAATCAAGAAGAAAATCCACTACCTCTAGTCATCTACCAACCAGAAGGTATCCCTCAAGGTCCACCCATGATGGAAAACCCTCCTACCTTTCCATTTCCCATTACTGACTAGCATGATAATCACAACCTCAAGAATATTCCCTCTTCAGCACTTAAAAAATTCTATGGCCTGGTGACTGAGGACCCATATACCTTTCTCTTTAAGTTTTATATTCTCTATCATAGCTACGACTACACCATAGATGACCATGGGCTCACATTTTTTCCTACAACTCTGAAGGAGTGTGCATTGAGATGGTATATGAGCTTAGGCCAAGACATTGTCCATGATTGGGACAAAATGAAGATACCATTATTGATAAAGTATAAAGAGTATAGCAGGGGAAATGATATGAGAGGGGATGACATCTTCAAGATGATGCAAAAGGAAGATGAGAGTCTAGAGGATTATTTGTCCAAATTATTCTTTAGCTTATAGAAGAATACTCAGCACCAACTCAATTAGGAGTCACAAAAACTTCTCTTTTTAAGGGGTATAAATGAAGGGTGCACTGAAGCCTTGGATCTTATGGCCAGAGAAGATATCACCCAATCTACATGAGAGGATATCAAGAAAATCTGCCTCAATTACTCAAGAGTTGCGACCAAGAAGGGCCAAGGATATAGGTCTACAATGGGAAAAACTAATGGCACTTGGACCTCTTAGATAGAAATCACACATTTACTGTGTGACTTCAAGTAGGATATTATCAAAAACATGGCCACCCCGCTAGACACAATGCAGGAAAAAAGAAGCATGAGGAGGCTGAAGCTATTCTTGTAGAATTTTGTCCACATTGTAGATAGAAGAAGAGAGATTGTCATTGCAAGTTGGTTGCTAATATGGAGACTGCACAACTACCCACTGATTATAGGGAAATTTAAGGAGATTATTAGAAATTATTCTTCATTTCAAAGAAAAGACCATGGGCTCAAAGATAAGGTATGCCTCAGGAACCTCTTACTTTTAATGGTCCATTTTATAGTAGTCAATTGCAACCACCTGTGAATAATCAATACTCTCCCTAGAATAATCTGCAACCTCAGTGAAAAACTTAACCAAGTACTCAATGGAAAAAACCCCATGGGAATTTTCAACAACCCCAAGGAAATTGGCATCCTCCATAAGGCAATTGGAACCAAAAATTGCAGTGGAGAGGAGGTCAGCAATGGCCAAACCAGCAGCAGGGACTCATGCAGCCACCACTGCAGCCTCAATAGAAAGCAGTTCTACCACATCCTATAGTCACTATAGAAACCCCTAAGCCTACTCAAATCCCTTCCTAGCCTTATCCAAATCCTAATAATAGGCCTCCAGCACCTCAACAAAATGTCTATTCAGCTAACCCAAACCAATACCCTGTCATTGCAAGTTGGTTGCAAAATGAAAATTCTAAGCATACTAATGATGCAACCTTTGACATCCTAGACCAAATCAAGAACATTAATGTTCAGATTCCACTTTTTCAAGTAATAAAGGATGTTCCCACGTATGGAAAGGCTATCAAAGAGGCCTTCTTTAAAAATCTAGGTTGTAAGAAGAATGATCCCTAGACACTCCATGTCCTGGGGAAACTTGATGATATCATTCTTGGAAAAATAGTGGTCCCAAAGTATTCTTACACAAGCAACCCCGTTGTTGAGGTTACCATCAATGGAACAACCATAAAAATTTATTTGATAGACTTAGGAGGTTCCATAAATACAATGACTAAGGAAATCACACAACAACTCAAAATCACTAACCTCCGAGAACACCCACTGAACTATAGCTTGCAGACAGTTCCAGAGTCAAACCCGATGCGGTAGTGGAGGATATAGTTGTTGACCTTGAAACTTGGGCTTATCCTACAGACTTTATGATACTCTTGCCTAAGGCTACCTTAAGAGGATATCCATTTATTATTGGTCAGCCTTGGCTAGCCACTACTGATGCCTTTATAGGATGTCATTCAGGCAGTATGACTATTTCTAATGGCTAGAATACTAATACATTAGCCTTGTACCCGCCTGCACAACCATAAATGTATTTAGCTTCAAAAACTTGGCCTAACATTAAGGAGGAGGCTGAGGTAGTAAACTCAGCATCCCAACTCATGATGTTAAAAAGGGATCCCTTCCTACAGCTACAGGAGGAGGACACCATAATCACCAACATTCTGCACAACTAGTATGGCTTGGATTCAGATCCCATAAACTGTCTCAATCCCCATAACTTCTCCCTGCAAGCTTTGTACCCTGATTGTGAATTACCTCCATCTCCTATAGCTAAGAAGCTCTACCACAAATTTATACCCCACTAGGTCCAAGCACCTCCATTGAGAGATGCTTCTGTGGTAGAACTCACAAAACAGTTGGAAGTTTCCCTTGACCATTTCTTGTATATTAATAGAGAACTTACCAACCAGCAACATACATCTTTGGCTAAATTGCTGAAAGACCATACCACAACTTTCACATGGGATTATTAAAATATGAAGGGCTTGGACCCTAAACTATGTACTCATAGGATTTTCTTGAAAGAGGAAAAACCATCTGTCAGGCAATTCCAGAGGCGTATAAATCCTGCATTAAGAGAGATAGTCAAAACAGAGTTGCAAAAACTTCTTAATGCCAGTTTCATCTACCCCATTTGTGATAGTCAGTGGGTCTCAACTTTGGTCATTGTTCCAAAAAAAGGAGGAAACTGTCGAGTATTTTTTGACTATAGGGAACTCAACAATTCCACCTAGAAGGACCATTTTCCATTGCCATTTATTGACCAGGTCCTTGATTCCTTAGCAGGGAAGCATTATTTTTCTTTCTTGGACGGATATAATGGATACAACTAGATTAGGATCCTTCCTGAAGATCATGAGAAAACCAAATTCACTTTCCCTTGGGGAATATTTTCTTACTGCATGCTACCTTTTGGCCTCTGTAATGCTCTAGCTACATTCCAGTGAGTAGTTATCAATATTTTTGTTGATATCTCACATGATTGTATGGAAATATACATGGATGACTTCACCACTTGTGGGGAAACCTATGAGGAGGCATTGGTCAATTTGGGAAAGGTTCTCACCAGGTGTGAGGAACATAATCTATCCACAAACAACAAGAAATGCTTCATGATGATACGGAAGGTGTTGTGTTAGGTCATTACATCTCTGCTAAAGGCATTAAGGTGGATCCTGCTAAAATTGAAGTCATAATGAACCTACCTATGCAAGAAAAATAGAAGGATGTCCATATATTTCTGGGGCATGCTGGTTACTACCAGAAGTTTATTAAGGAATTCAACAAAATGGAAGGTCCCGTGTATTCCCTTTTCACCAAGGATTCAGACTTTTTATGAATAGCATCTTGTGAAGAATTCTTCCTGCAGCTGAAGACTGTTCTTACTCAAGAACTCATTCTCTGAGGGCCTAATTGGGAATTGTCATTCCATATACATACTGATGCATCTGACCATGTTGTAGGTGCTTTCCTAGGATAAAAAGAAGGCCCTGTAGAGGATGCCATCTACTTCAAAAGAAAAAAATTGTAGGGTGCAAAGCTGAACTATACAGTCACAGAGAAGGAACTTCTGGCTGTTATATATGCACTAAATAAGTTTCTTCACTACATAATTGGTTACCAAATATTTGTGCATACTGATCATCTAACCATCAAGTATTTGGAAAAAAAATCCTTCTATCATAGGGAGGCTCTCCAAATGGCTCCTGTTGCTGCAAGAGTTTGACATCATGATAGTGGATAAACCAGGAAAAACCAATGTAGTTGTTGATTTCCTGTCCAAATTGCAAAATGCCAATGACCCACATGTCATCAATGATAGCTTTCCAAATGAACACCTATTTTCTATTTCTACCCATACCCCTTGGTATTCTAACATCACCAATTATCTGGTCTCTCAAAAGGTACCACCACATTTCTCACCCAAGGAAAAGAGGTTCTTAATTGAGAAAACCTTCAACTTTTCTTGGCTGACCGATTGTCTCTTCTATACAAGACCTAATTAGATTCTGAGAAAGTGTATTCAAGAAGATGATACTTATGATATTATGCATGTCTACCATGATGAACCTTGTGGTGATCATTTTGCATCAAAATAGATAGCTATGAAGATACTCACTACTGGCTATTACTAGCCAACTCTACATAAGGATGCAGCCAATTATACCCGCAAGTGTGATCAATGTGAGAAAATGGGTCATCCAACCAATTCAAATGAAATGCCTCTTTTCCCTTAGGATATACTCACTTCATTTGATAAATGGGGGTTAGATTTTGTGAAACCAATTAATCTCCCAAAAAATGACAACTCTTATATTTTGGTCTACACTAACTATGTAACTAAATGGGTAGAAGTGCGACCTATGAAGTATGATAGGGATAACATGGTTGCTAAATTTTTATATGAGGAAATATTTACCAGGTATGGTGTTCCATGAGAACTGGTCATAGATCAGGGAGCTCAGGTCACTTCTACTCTGATCACTGCACTTATGAATGAGTACAACATTCGCCTCCAGAAGTCTAGTCCATATCTTTCTCAAGCGAATGGTCAAGCAGAGATCACCAACAAAGAGATTGAAGATATTCTGACTAAGATAGTTCAGCTACACAAGATGGACTAGAGTAGTAGATAGCACAACATGGAAAACACCCACAGGTTTTACACCCTTTGAGTTGGTGTATGGAAATACTATTGTAATGCCTATTGAATTTGAACATAAAACCCTAAAAACAACATTAGAGCTCAACTTGGATCTTCCTGCATCTTAATTGTCTGGATGAAATAAGAAAAGCATCCCTACAGAACACAGAGTTAGTTCAAATGCAACGAAATAAATGTCATGACTCACATATACAAAATAAAAGGTTTGTTGCTGGTGATTGGGCACTTTTATATGATTCATAGTTTCAAGATAATCAAGGTAAGCTCACAACTCGTTGGCTTGGTCTGTATGAGGTTGAATTTTTTTTTCTAATGGTGCAGTCCAATTGTCTACAATCAACCCTGTGCATTTCAAGTTATTGGTTAATGGTCACAAAATTCATCTGTACCATAAGCCAACCACTAAGGATGAGTTCCTACATCAATTTGAGATTCCTACCACAGGTGAACCTCCTATAGCCAATGGACCTCCTCCTGCTGAAGACTATCTTGAAATTGATGGACCTCCTCCAGCTGAAGACCTGTAGCCAATTAGAGTGGTTTTTCACTCCGGTCATCTCTTTGACTCTATTCAAAAGCAGTCATAATAAAGTTTTCATTTCCCATGAAAATATATTTCTCCATAATAAAACCACCATCACATCATATCTCATCAACTTTTTCTACCATCTTCACTCATGCATCCCATCATCATTACGCCACTCATTACTTTTTTCTCAACCCACGTCATCTGATCTTTCTTGATTTGGACATTGAAAAGTTATAATACTCAAGGTACACATTCATTTATTGTTTGAAATTATTTTAACTTCATTTGACATTATTATCCGTTACATTGTAATTAATTTGGTAATTCATCCAAGTATTATTGTACTTCATAACAAAGTATGTGTGGACACCTGTCACCTTTTTCATAGGGGGTAGTCCGTTAAGTTGTATTTTGTAATAATGACCCTTGCTTAAGCTATGCTGCACAGTCATTTCAATTAATTGATGTGATGACCCAAAGCATACAAAATTCCCCGATAAGCCTTGTTTTTTTTTTTTAAAACCAACTCATGTTTCCAACTCTAGTTTTTCAAAATTCCTCTGCCATTTGTCCAAATTGCCCAGAAAACAAACCAGAGAGCTCAAAATTTTTTATCTAGCCTGAACTTAAGAAGAATACGAGGTGAAGAAAATTAAGGATACATAGGACAGAGTTGTGGAAGGCAGTTGGAAGTTGTAGTGATTTGGAATTTCTTTGGGATACAAAATTTCTCAGCAAAGAATGGGTGGGCAGCCCATACAACATGAACCAGGGGATCACTCATCCTTGTTGCAAGACTAGCCCAGCATCCAAGTCTTTAACTGGGTAGGATAGCTCATATTTTTTTAGGCTATGTGTTTACGATGAGGCCGTAACACTAGAATTACTGTGAACCTATGGAACTATAGTTGCCTACATGAAAGGGCTAAGAGTGGAGGATTTTGAGGCATGAATTGCAGAAGTTTTTGGACTTCCCAACACAGGAGAAGCCTTCCCATATGAGCACGATGCATGGACAGCCAGAGCTAAATTTTCTTTACTCGTAGACGCTAAACTAGAATACAGTAAATAGGGGACAAAAAGAACATCTCTTCCAGGTGATTACTCTCAGTTATCAATTAATGTTATAAGGTACATTACCCATGAGGGACAATTTTCTTACTTGCATGATGTACATTTTAATATTTTGAGTCATTTGCGGCATGGACGCCTCATAAATATGCTCAATTTTCTTTACTCTTTTTTAAATTTGAGTTCAGAGGATGTTAGAAAGGGGAAGCTAAATGCAGCCACCCACTATGGGTTGATAAGACTCTTGATGGAAAGATCTTTGTGGGATATCTCTCCTATGACCTAGGATGAGTTTATCATTGTACCCCATGTACAATTACATGGTGAAGGGCCACAACCTGTAATTCAAGAATAATAGGTAAATGTCCCTGATGAGGCCATTCCTGACAATGATGAAACTACTATTCCAAAAGAGTCACATGAAATCCCTTCTCCTTTGGGAGCTGATAAAAAGAAAATGACATCCGATAATCCAAACCCTAGCCAAGGGGGCGGTAAAACCGAGGGTTCCACAAATTTGAAAATTCCAATAGTAAAGCAGAGTGCCCGGAGGAAAGAAAAGGGCAAAGAAAAATGGTTGAAGGTTCAATGGAAGAAAATCCTATTTTTCCTGAAAACCTTATTTCTCCTACAACCATTCCTATCAGTAAGAAAAGGACATCACAAAAGCATGTTGCAGTACCTATTGACACTCCTCCATGCTGAAGTGTTCATTTGAACACACAACAAGCAGACAAAAAGGACTCACCTACAATGACTGGTTCATCTCCTAATAATCCTATTGAAGAGTCTTTGAAGGGATAACAACAAGAATTTAGCCCATGTTTAGAGTGTGCTGATATGATGGAAAAGGATCCTGCAGCCAAGAAACTGGACACAAAAATAGAGAACATAGAAACAACGTGCATTGAGATAGAGCACAAAGAAGCAGACAATATACCTTCTTCTCAGCAAGAAGATGTTAAAGGAAATGATTCCCTAGTGCCAACCTCTGATGAGTTAAGAATTGATGAAACAAAAGTAGTCAAAGAAGTAATAGAACATGTCACACCCAGAAATAAATCACAGGTAACACTCCAATCCCTTTCCATTGACTATTTTACACAAATGCAGTATGAAAAGTCAATTAGGGAATTATAAAGAGATAAATTGAAAAGGGAAATAGGAAGTAAACAACAGGAAATACAACTTTTGCAAGGAAAGTTGGATTCGGTCATAGAATAAATTCCTCAGCTGATAGAATGTAGACCACCTCCTAGGGTCTATGAATTGTGTTTAGAAGAAATTTTTTTAATGTTTAAACTAATGAGAGTTCTTAGAGATTTACACAGAAGCATAAGCTCACCACAAGAATTCATGGCAGCATATGAAGGATCACCAGATTGCATTTGGAATTTATTATGTGAAATTTATTTGCACAACTATGTTGTTCCCTTCGATACCAACTAGAACCCCTATCTGTTTGTTGGTGACATTCACCTATCTGCTCTTCTTTCTTTGTCCAGAAATGAAATAAACTATGGGGAGAAATTAAGTAAATAGAGGTAATTAAGCAATCTATTACACTTCCCTTGCGAGAAGAAAGTGGTACTCCCCACAGATTATATTGTGACTGGATGGAAATAGTTTATGGACAAAAGGACTCTACACACAAGAAACAGATTCTAGGCAATCGAGATGATGTTTTTGTAGAATTTGAGAAAATCTCATTGGCAGAGAAAATTAGGGCTGAAAAAGGATTAAGAAAAAGGTGGGATAGGTTAACACTAGAATTAAAGAAGGTTGAGCCTCATAGCCTCATTAATCTTCAAGCTGTGATACAATGAGTCCAGTGGTATATATGCCTAGGATGGAAACCATGACCTGAGAGGTGGCTCCCTCTTTCCTTTCAACCTCCTCTTCTCCTTTGGCCACTATAAAACTATGTAGATAATGAGGTGGATGAACAGTTGGAGCTGAGTTGACAGATCAAGGTGGAGTGTACAAATGGATACTACTGGCGTGTGGGAACCTCTACGAGTGGAGAGACTCAGGAAGGAGATCTTCAGGTGCTTGCAAAGATTCAAAATGTCTCAGTGCCCAAGGGCCGACACTAGTTTTTGTAGGGGGAAAAATGGTGGGGCATATTAATGCCATATTTTAGATTCCCTAGGATAGCTTATGCCAGTACCTTTTTTCCCTGTTTTATCATACTTTCTCAAGTACTTTATACTCAGATTTTTTATTATGTGGCATGCTGCCACTAGAACTATGCTATGGTTAAAACACAATATGTTATGCTTGGATGAATATGCTATGTTACTTACTTTGGAGTTATGATTATGTCTTTATGAGTGAATTAGTTGTTTGAACATAAATAATTAATGTGTATTTTGGTGTTGATTACCATAAATGTCTTTATCCTAACATTTGAAGTGCAATGCATCAATATAGAAACCGTTGTCTTGACTAGGTAAAACGTGCCCATGTGCTAGATGCCCTACCATGTCTTGCAACAGGTTCACACAGAGAAACATTAAGAACAACACCAGTAAGTGGATCCTGGGTGATCAAGGTGGAAAAAGTTGATCAAAGACTAAGGCAACGTATTGAATTCTCTAAAGAAATCTAGGAGAGAGTGGGAAGCTAGATTTGTTGTCAAAAGTAGCTCTTTCCTCTTTCCTGGACCTATTATATTTCCAACTTTATAGTTTCTCTTTCTGTTGGAAGTATTGTAATAAAATCTCCACCTATTTCTATGGCATGATCAGTTAGTATTTAGATTTTTTTTCTTCTTTAAATAAAGCCCCATTCGTGCATGAGAAGAAGGGCATTATCAATTATAGTTTCCATTCTGTTGTTTTACAGTTGTTACATGAATCTTGTAATTCAATTTTTCAATCAATATCAGATGAAGTGTTGATCTTTAGTTCAGTGTAATTGCAGTTGTATACTCACTCAAGGGGGCCCATTTGGTGAGGAATCTGTGTTTGTTAGTTAGAATAATTTTCATGTAGTTTTAGTTTCCTGCATCTTGGTATCATAATTATGGTGTTAACACAGCTCTTGCAGCCAAAGCCACAGGATAGTCTGGTATTTCCTGTAGCCAAAGTGGCAGAACTCCTAAAGTATTATAGTTGTGTTTTCAAGTCTTTGTATTCCTTCAACATCTTCACTTCCGCATTTCCTTTCCAGTATTCATTTCTTGCATCTATAGATTAATTTCCTTTCAAAGAAATTGGTTTCCTGCAGCCATAGCATCGTCTGAGTAGAATCCTTGGTGCATATATCTTGCTGACCCGTTTCAAGTAATACATCCCTAGGTTGATAAATTAAATGAGTTTTTATAAAGGAGGATAGCTTCTCTATAGGATGTCCAATCCTCGAGGCATGGTAATTGCCTAGTTTTTGATCCCTTAATAGAATCGATCACACATTACATACATTTCTTAAACTTCAGATTTTATTAATATGGATGTATCACATGGTTGCAGGAAAGAAAACTACTTGGATGTAGAAAATCCATTATGCTTCAATTATTCAAAAATAAATAATATAAAGATAATTATGGTTTAAAACATCAAGCATTTCATCCCAAAAGTATTTAAGTCCATATGCCATATGTTCATCAGATACTATTTTTAAAAGACATAAAGCTATTCAAATAAAAGTCTTTAAACACCAATAAACCCTACAACAGTTCCTAGCAAAACAAGAGAAACTAAGACAAAATAGGTTGTTAATTCAACCCATTAAATATAGTTCCTTATATAGATATAAATACACTTATATGAATATATAATTTTGATTACTATTATATGTATTTTTGTAATATATAATATAGTTAATTCTAAATCATCCACACACACACACACAAATGATTCAGCCCTGACTTTAGATCTTGTAGGGACTAAGAAATGTGATTATTTGTCTTTCATCCCCTGCCTCCTATGGTTGCACCTCTCCTTTAATTTTTGATTAGATTATTTTCTTTCTTTTGTGAATCAATACTTGGTCTTTATTAGTATCATCAACATAAATCAATACTAATCAATTGGAATTTGGTGAGCAATATAGGATGTCTAAATTAATATTAATATGAGTAAATGATATTATATTAAGATTTGATATTATTATTTGACTATTTTATCTTTATTTATATAATAATATATTATTAATAATAAGAAATGATAATAGAGGGATAATACCAGATTGAAGCAACAATTTTTCTCACTATGTCTGATGCTTAGGTAAAGGCTCTATTCACGAGTAGTAAGAAATGTTTTGATGTTGTGTATATGTTATTGGCTAGGGAAAGCTCTGCATTTTGTTTATAAGTTTTTGCTAGTGATAGTGATACAAGTAAGCGACAGTGATACCAGTGAATACAAACATCTACTTTATGCCATGTTTGGTCGACCTAGTTTGTAGTTTACTTTACTATGAGCCATTTTCATAGCTCTTTTGGCTTTGATATAATGCAATGGAGATAGTATAGGTTTAGTTTAAATATCTCAAGTATTTTAGGTTTAGATTTTTTAGACCAATGTGATATGGAATCGTTGGGAAAATTTGGCTTTTAAGAGCCTTCGCATACTAAAAAAATATTTTATCTTTTATACTATAATATATATAGGCTTAATGTCTTTTAATGAAAAAGTATTAAGAGATGATATAATATTAATTAGTGATTATTATATTTTTATTAATTTATATATTTAAATTATTTGATACATTAAAAATCATTATTTTAATTTATTTAATAAAATCTTATTATTTAATTATAATTTACTATTAAATTTCCTATTTCAAAACGGAGACATCACAGTCTTCTCTTTGCTAATATTACTTGTCTTCAAGCAATTATACATTTTCAACATTCACCAATAATATCCTCTTTCAAAGATATGTTATCTTTTCCTTGTAGTAGGGTGCCCTTAGTGATTCTCCCTTAATCACAGTGCAATAGGGTTCCCTTATAGCGGTTCTCCCTTACTACCACTACAATAGGGTGCCCCTAGCAGTTCTCCCTTAACTATTTATGGAATAGGGTGCCCTTAGCATTTCTCCCTTAATCATAATGCATTAGCATGCTCTTATAGCGATTCTCCTTAAATTATTATTGCAATAGGGTTCCTTTTGTGATTCTCCCTTAATTATAGCCTTAGAAGGGTGCTAGCAATAAGGTGCCCTTAGTGGTTCTCCCTCAATCATAGCACAATAGGGCACCCTTATAACGGTCTTTCTTAACTACTATTGCAACAAGGTTCCCTTCATGATTATCCCTTAATTGCAACCCTTTTATTAATGGAAGATGGTGGAATTACTATGCCAAGGGCGCATGAAAAGGTCTATAAGTGGTCTCCCTCAAGGTTCTTACCCATCTTGGGACTTTCCTATCATGTGACTAGAAATTACAATGTGGTTTCTCTTAGGGGGAGAAAATGGATTTTTGTTTAATATTTGTCAAAAAGAATTGCAAAAGTTTAAGACAATACTAATCCATGTAGAAATCTTTACCCTTTATCCTTGATTTCAAAGGGGGAGAGGAATGCATTAGAGGGACATAAACTTGTTAGCTGATGTTTTGTCAAAGGAGGAGTTTGTACATATAATGAATGATCATATTTATGGTGTTTCTATCAATGAGATAATGAGCGATTGTTAGAAATATGTGTAGGTGTTGTAATTGATTTCAACCCAATTTAATTAAATTATTGTAAATATGTCTTCAAATGTTCCTATGTTCTCCAAAGTTGCTCTTAAGTGAGAATTTGATGTTTCTAGAATGCTATAGTGTTAGAAGATGAAATATGTAGAAAATAGAATTTGAATTTTGTTGTGAAGAATTATCTGCATTCCTTTTCATTTGGTGATGATAAGTTGTAGCTTTAGATATAATATTAATGTTATGTGTGCATTGCACTCTTATGGTCTCAAGCCCTTAGCATTTTAGATGATGTGGATGGTACTTGAAGCTTACTGATAGTCTATCTGTCTATAAGGATTGGTCTGAAGAATGCTTTGCATGACTCCACACTATTTTTTCTAGTATTGTGGTTTGGAGTACATGCTCGGATTAACAATTGGAATTTTGAACCACAAGAATAGAACTATAATGACCAATTTATCCATAGTATGGTTTTTTGTAACTCTTTATCCTAGTATGTTGGTTCTCCTATTTGAGACATATTTTTTTGGTTTGAACTTTTGTTGGAAGCTGTGTTAAGATGTTTTTTTTTGTCTCACCATGGTGTGTTTAGTTCCACATTGAAATATGTTCATTGAATTATGTTTTTGGGCTAACTGATTATGTGCTACATAGTTTATCTACATGTTGCCAACTTTGGAGAATGTGTTCTTGTGTGTGAATTATTTTGAGCTACTTAAAAATATGTGATATAATGTTTATAGGTCTCGTTTATCTCTTGGATGATCATAATCACTATAATTGTATTTTATGGATAACTTGATAGAACTTATGTATGTCTTCTATTTTGGCTAGCCTAATTAAGGGTTTTGATGAAAATTTTGATATATATTAAAGATCATTTCAATGTATTAGAGGTTTGGAATAAGTTGTAGAAATATGTGTCAAATTTAAGTGCAAAGAATAGTTTGGATGATATGCCTTCATAATCATATCAATCGGTACATACAAGTATTGAGACAATGGATGTGTGTGTGGTGAATGTCATGACGTTGGTCACTTGAAATAGTAATTCAAGGATGAATTATTTCTTGGATAATTACTAGAGGAAGTATTCTGAAGGTTGTTTTTTTCATTTTGATTCATATTGTTCATGTATCCTATTGAAAGAGAGTGAATCCTTCTTGATAATTATTTATCTTTCCTTGAGCTAGTGTACATTAGTATTCAAGTCCTTTGTATCTTTCTCTAAGGCAGTGTACCTTAGCCTGTAGGTCACAATCAGTGAGCTTCCTTGGAATTGAACATAAAACAAGAATTTTAAAACTATTTCATATAGTGTGAGTTGAATCTCACCATAGTTTTTTCCTTCTTAGCTTTCCCACATAACTCTATTGTTCTCATGTGTATCATTTTCATTGGTTTATCTTTCTTTCTAAAAATTTGGTTAAGATTAATTGATGTGAAACTATGATTAAAGAAACTATAAGTGTATGATCGATACTAATTGACCCCTCACCTAGTCTTAGGACGTGTTTGACACTCTTGATATTTATCTTATATATGATGCAATACAACCTCCAAAATAATATGAAGGAAAAAGATGGAAACACGTGACACCTCCTATTTCTCAAACTTTAGTGGTTCCTTATGCTCATTTTTTGTTCATAGAGCACAAAAAGAAAAGAAATCATACCATCCTAAATTGTAAGCACCTATAATTAGATGATCAATGAGGCCTCATTTTATCATTTACGAGCTCCTGCATTAATTTATTGTACTCCAACTCCACAATACCTACATTTCCAACTTTCTTTCCACCTATCTGACTTTCAATTTAAATTTCATTAAATTTTGGTGGGAAGAGGTCACCCAGGCAAGCCTCCTCCTTGGTTTTTTTGCTAAAGTTTAAATCATGAGCCTGTCCCATTGGTTAAGCAATATTTATGGATTCTCATTGGCATCTTCAATATTTGAGCCTCAAAATTTTGTGAAAGGTATAAAATCAACCCATCTCTCCTCATTTTGATATATCATGATAAGATTTCAAGAGTTCTTATACAATTTCTCATCTCAAGCACTCTGAAGCAATATGTCAAGAATCATAAGGTTTTGTGAAGGCAATATTCTCCATGGATCAAGATTCTTTCCCTCATTGAAGGCCAAGAAATGAATTCCACAATAAAGGAAGAATATCATAGTTCAAGCATCCATCTACATACATTCAAGAATCTACATTCTTTCAAGAAACTCAATTCTTCAAGTCTCTCTTTCTCTCTCTCTCTCTCTCCATGCCCAAAGGTAAAAACCATACTAAAATTTCTACTTCAAATCCTAAGATTTTCACTACAAAAAGGAAGAAGGGCTCACCTCAAAAAGATCTCAAGGAGTCCCCTCATGATATTGATAACCCCATGGATGCTAGGAAGGATGTGGGTTAAGACTCAATTCTAGTGGACTATGATTCTTAAGATGAGAAAGTGGCCTCCCCTTTACCTAGTGGTTTTTGGATTCCCCAACAAAATATTAATTCAAATGATAATCCTGGGAAGTCCTCATTTGTGGATTTGAGTATGAAAGGTTTTGGCACCAAAACTAAAGGGGAGTTTAATGTTTTAGAATTTTCTAAGGTAAGACCCCTCTGTTCTTTCTAGGTGGTTAGGTGGGTCTCTCACAAGATTAAAAAATCTTCATCATAAGTATAGGGTAATTTATTCCAAGTTTGAAGATATGCAAACTAAGGTGGATGAGGTGGCTTCTCAGAGGGTCACTATTATTATTCCTACATATGACCCTAAGGGTACTAAGGAGGTGTTTTTTTCTTGTGCCCTTTGGAATGAGACTGAGAACAGTATGTTGTCAAACTACCTTAATATGAATGTGGAAGCCATTGATTCAATTAAGAAGCATTATGATAGAATAATTGAGGGGTTGAATAAGAAAGAGAGAAAATGGGAGTCTACCCTGCAAAAATTAATGGAACAGAGCCACAAAATAATTAATTCATCTGCAAAGAATATGGACGCCATTAATACTAGATTGGAAGGGTTTTATGAGGACAAAAATGTGGTAGATGTGGACCTAGAAAAAGATGCAGATCCTGAGCTAGTTGAGGGTCCAAGGAAAAGGACAAAAGCATGGAACACGAAGAAGGGCTCTTTCATGCCCCATGATGTTGCTGAGTTGAGGAAGGTTGTGCAGAGGATGAACATGCTCGAGGAGGAAGCTGTAGAGACTCTCAAAATTTAGCCTACCTTTTCCTCTATTTTTTGTAGCTCTTTGTATTGGTGTTGGCAGTATGCTAGCTTTTGGTTTGTAGTTATTTGGTTCTTTCCTCTCTTCTTTATTTTCAATTAGTTGTTTTCTATTCTGTTGTTGTTAGTATTTGTTGGTGGTCCTTAATTGAATGTCTGTTGTAATCTGATGTAAAGGGTTTTGTGGTCCCTTCAAAACCTGGTACCATAATAAAAAAATATAAATTAAAGGAAGATACTGAAATGTGCACTTAAAGTAATAATTTATTTGACCTATAAGAAAGTACACACTAAAATCATTAGGGTAAATGACATAATAATTGAATGAGTTACAATAATCCTTCAATATTTTCTCTTAAGTACATGTAAGGTTATAAATTTGATTCAATGAGATTCATGAGATACCATTAATAAACTTAAAGATATTTTTTGTTAAAAACTTATACTACTATTTTTGTGAATTCAAAGTCATTGATGATTTTCACTATCAATAATCATGAAATGTGCACATTAATTAAGAAACAACAAACCATACAATGATGCACAAATATACCAACAAATATTATTTAATGTACAACTATAATAAGTTAATGAGTAGCTATTGGTCTATCATATTAAAGGGTCTTTAATGAGACTTTAGGGACACTTCAAGAAAAAAATAATTATATACCATAGATTTAATTATATATACCTAAAACTGTTAGTAATAAATGAGAGGGGGGGAGGTGTGAATTAGTGGCCTAAAAAATATTCAAATAATCAACCCTTAAAAATTAGTACCACAATATTAAGCCTCTAGTTATCTTCAGTCCTATAAGATGAATGCCTCCAAATACTTTTATCAAATTACTACTGCTCGGAATGCTTTTTAAAACCTTCTACTGTATGTTTACCAAAAATTAGTCTATTAATTTACCGAAAGATAGTAAATTATCTAGAGTATACCAATCAATCCAATTAAGTTATGTGTAATGCAAAACACTAAAGTAATGACTAATAAACACATTGACACATGGATTTTTAACGTGGAACAAAACACTAAAGTAATGAGTAATAAACACATTGACACATGGATTTTTAACGTGGAAACCCTGTTAAGAGAAAAAATCCTTGGGACAAGTAACCCAAAATTTTCACTCTTCTGAAGTGAGCTCGGTGAAGAGCCAACCTTGTTAAAGGTTAAAAACACACTGTTAGGTGTGACCTTGTTAGAGGATTTAAAAGTTTAGTCCGTCACTTGATATCGGGCGTCTCTATGCTACCTTCCTTGATCAAACACTCATTTGACCAGTCAATAAGTATCTGTCATCTCATGCTATCTTCATGATTAAACTTTTTGATACTCCTTTGGATGTATCTGAATATAGAAAGGATCTTTAAATCCTGCTCAGTTAAGAGACTTTCTGAATCAATGGTTAAACTGAAACAATATGATCTATTCACATATACAACTTATACTTGCATATTTTTAGATTTATTGTAATCTCATAAAACTATTCTGATCAATATATCTCTATTTATACCTTTTCTCCACTTTGATTTCACTTAGTGATGTTGTACTCTGTTGCTCGGTGTCCACATAAAACTTTAGCTCTTTCCTTAGCTTGATTGATCAAGACTGTATGAAGTTGCTCTTCTTCAGTTTCTCTTTTTCATTCACTCTCTTGATCCATAATGAATCAAATTTATCTCTTAAATAGACATGATATCATTGTTGTTAGTTTCTTGATTTTCTTGATCTTGGCATGATCCACAATCTTAGCCAATTAGATTTAAAGCAAAACTCCTATAATATCTCACTGAGATCTTCTTGCGAACTGGATAAACCAACTTTAAACCATTTACTTATCTTTGTCTTATCTTGTCGATGAAAACAATGATGATTACCAGTTAAGTATATATTTAGCTCTGCTAGCTAGATATTTTGTCATTTCTGAACTCCCGTTAATTTTGGTGTTTAACTCTTTGATAGCTTCGGTCAACACTCCAGTTCTCCTCGGGCTTCTCCGTCGGTTTACACTATGTTTTTGGCCGTTGGGTATGCTTATGATTCTGTTCGTCGGTAATGCTCGTTGGTGTTCTTTCTTAGGCATCACTGTGACTTGACTGTCGGTGATCTCTTTCCATTAGGTTGCATTGACCATCAATGTTTGAAGTCACATTGTGAATAATTATCTTTTATGCATTACAAAAAGCATAATCTTTATCTCTTTGATTCTTTGAAGTCTTTGACACTTTGATTATAACCGATTAGATTATATCAAGTTGACATCAATGAAAATACAATCCATTAATTGATTTAATGTCTTGCATTATCCTTCTGCATTTCGGTGATCAACTTAACATATTCAAACATTAAATCAGTTACATGTTATCAATATCTCCCTTTGGCATTGATGGCAACATACTACATTATCATACTATACTATACTAATACAACATGAAATATATAGTCTCATCAAGCTTTCCTAATGTAACTATTACAAATGTATGGTTCTCAATAAGCTCAAATAGCTTAGATTTGTTTCTTGCAGAGTGGTATGTCTTCAATCTTCAATCCCTTCACTGGATAGATGTATCATCTGATATCTCTGTTCTAATATGTGCTCTGCCTTGACTGTTCCTCTTCTTGATAATCTCTTTTTCCTTTGACAACATTCTTTCTCTTTGTCTGAACTCTCTCCCTTAGATGGATATTTCATATGTAATCAATTTCTCTCCCTTTATGACAATGAGATTATCTCTCTTTTTTATAACATCTCTCCCTTTGTATGATAACGAACCTGTATGATAATTAGAAGATCATCTCTCCCTTTGACAACAATGGCAAAAAAAAAAAAATTTCCTTGTTTTTATCATTTCCATCCTTTACATAATATATTCCTTGAATTTCCCTATTCATCAACATTGCAATGTCTCTGGTGTTCAGTGTAGAATTGTACCTTGCTTTGTACATATGTATATGTTGCTGTCTATTTTAGTGTTTGCATCAACATGATTTATCTTCAGATTTGGTATATGTTGATGCAACCTCTTAGTCAGCTTACTAACCGATAGAAAAGGGTTGGACCCCTAGTCTCTATCTCAGGTACTCAAAAGTATCCTTCAGTAATGGCTTGGTGAATATGTCAGCTAACTATTCCTTTGATTGAACATATTCCAGTGTCACTTTTTTTGCTTTCACTTGTTCTCTTAGATAGTGGTATTTGATAGTAATATGCTTAGTCTTAGCATGCATGACTAGATTTTTAAAATTTTTTATTGCAATGGTATTATCACAGTAGATAATTACTGGTTCAAGAATCTTCATATTCATACCTTCCAACAATTGTTTGATCCATGCAATATTTGAGCAATTTGCAGCAGCAGCCACATACTCTGCTTCTACAGTAGACTGAGAGATGCATCCTTGCTTCTTGCTTATCCATGTGACAAGTCTATCACCCATGAAGAATGCTCCTCCAGTTGTGCTCTTTCGGTTATCAATGTTTCCAGCCCAATCAACATCTGTATAGACATGTAGCTCAAATTTTCCTTCTCTTTTGTACATAAGCTATAGTCCTTGGTGTTCTTCAGATATCTTAGAATTCTTTTGACAACAGTTATATTTCATTCTTTGGGATTAGCAGAGAATCTTGTAACTATCCCCACTGCATGTGCAATATCTGGTCTTGTATGAACAACATATATCAGTTTGCCAATCATTGATCTATATAAGGTTTGGTTTACCTCATTTTTCTTATCTTCTTTTTTTATCTTGCATCCAGTATCCATAGGTGTTCCAACTAGTTTGGAATCTTCCATCTTGAATATCTTCAGCACTTCCTTGATGTATTTGGACTAAGTGATATAAATGCGTGCATCTTGTTGAAGAATCTGTAGATCAAGAAAGAATTTGATCTCCCCAAACATAGACATTTCAAATTCCTTGCTCATTTCATTAGCAAAGGATTTGCATAATAATTCATTTCCTCCAAAAATAATATCATCAACACAAATCTCAGCAATCAGAATATTACCATCGGTATCTTCTTTTAATTATAGATTGTTGTTTTCACTTGTTCTAACAAACTTTATGCTAATGAGATATGAGTGAAGTCTTTCATACCAGGCTCTAGGTGCTTGTTTCAATCCATACAAGGCTTTATGTAGTCTACATACCATGTTTCTCTTTTCAGGATTAACAAACCCTTTTGGTTGTTCAATGTATACCTCTTCTTCAAGTATTCCATTTAGGAATGTAGATTTGACATCCATCTGGTATACTTTGAATCCTTTACATGCAGCATAAGCAAGTAAGATTCTAACTCCTTCTAGTCTAGAAATGGGTGCAAAGGTTTCACCATAATAAATACCTTCTTCTTATGCATATCCCTTGCATACTAATCTTGCTTTGTTTCTAGTGACTTGTCCATTCTCATTTAGCTTATTTTTGAATATCCATTTTGTACCGATGACATTCTTGTCATCTGGTCTCAGTACTAGTTTCCATGTACTATTCTTCTCAATCTATTCTATCTCTTCATTCATAGTACTGACCCATTCTTCATTCTCAAGTGCATTGCAAACAAATTTAGGCTCAAAATCACAAAGTAAACATCTTATGTTTAGTGACTTCTTGTTCTTGTTACAGTCTTCTTGTCTCCTATGATTTGATTTTGAGGATGATGTCTTCTGACATACTTGGCAAGTTTTAGTTCAGGTTTGTGTTCATTATTATAATCAACTTCTTAACCTTTGTTCTCATCTTCATTGTTCAGAACATCATCTTGAGTATTATCCTGATTTTCGGTAATTGCAGCATGATGCTTGGGTGCAATATTCTGATGCTCAGGAGCAATACACTATTGCTCAGGTAGAGTGTCAGGTTCTGTTAAACAAACCTATTTTAGTCCTCTAGTTCCTTTTTTCTTTCCTTATCATTCTTTTTTGCAAATTCATCTATTTTCACATTTGCACTTTCAATGATTTTTTTAGATGACTTGTTAAGACATTTATAAGCCTTGATTTTTCTTGATTACCCTAGAAAGATGCCTTCTTCACTTTTGCAGTCACGTTTTCCATTTCTATCATCCTTCAAAATATAACATTGACTACCAAAGATTCTGAAGTAACTTACATTGGGTGTATGACCATATAAAAGCTCATATGGTGTCTTCTTTCTGTCCTTCAATTGTATTCTATTCAATGTGTAGACAACAGTATTGACATCTTCCATCCAGAAAGTTTGAGTGATACTTTTGATGACATGTAACTGATTGAATGTTTTATAATGTTAATTTGAAGATAATGCAAGGCATTAAATTAGTTAATGGGGTAAAAGCACAATAATCTGTCACCCTTTTACAAAGGAAAAGGACGACAACACCAAAACTGTAAAACTTCAAGGGCATAAAATTCACATTTCTGTTGAGAATTTGAAGATGATGTAAACTAATGAAATGTGTGAAATAGGCTAAATTATATGCCTATAATTATTTAAAAAAAAATTGAACCAAAATTAATATGTTTTTTGAAATTTTAAGGTCTATTTTTCATTTTGTGAAAAATACTGTAAATCAGGGAGTTTACTTCCCGCCAAATCATTATAAGTAAAACATTAGTTTTTCCTCCAATTTCAGAATATGTTTTAGATGACATGTATAGCTAGTGCCCAAAAAAAAAAAAGAAGTGTTTTCGATGTATACTTTGCCCGTTATAAGTATTCAAAGTCGAACTTAGTTGAAATCAACCATTTTTGTCTCCCACCATTTTTCCCCTATCAAAACTATACCAAAAACCAAATAAATTACATATTATTGAAGAGGAATCTCCTCTCTAGTGTTGTCTATGATTTTAATTTTTTTTTGAATTGATTTACTATTTTTTTACATTATCTGAATCAACGACTTCCAAAAGCTTTAATAACCTACATGTATCTTTTAACAATTTTGTTCAATGTTATGTAGTCAAAATAACATAAAAATTATATGTCAAGAATCGTAGTTCCGAGATCTACAAAAGGGTACTTTTATTTTTTTGACATTGTTAAGTTTCAATAGAGAAAAAACCAGCATAAGTGAGCACTTGCTGATTTGGTGTGTTTTTGGAGGTTTGGTTGCCAAGATGGCATGCCACATAGGATGACTCGGCCGAGTACTACTCAGCCAAGGGTAACTCGGCCGAGTCTAAGAAAGTGGTCGGCCACCCGCAAGTGGTCACTTGGGCGACCAACCCTTTCATTTTCAAAGGTATATATAAAAGTTCTTTTTAAAAAAAATAAATATCAATTGAGAATTTAAATACTTATTTCATAGTATATAGAGTTTTTTGAGGAAGCGAAGAAGACATTTTGTGACTACAGGAAGTGAAGAAGACATTTTTAATAAAGAAGGATTCTGAAAGCAAAATAATTTTTTTGCTTCTATTTGAGCAATGGGAAATAAAAGGACTAGAACAAGGAAATATGATCGTAAAAGGAATGACCAAATGAAAG
>MU223209.1:19251-41410 GCA_018584345.1 Thuja plicata | reverse complement strand
TCAAGAAACTCTCTCAAAGCCATGAGTATAATGCATGCTTCCAACCCCCCCCCGTGAGAGAGGGTCGAGGCTCCAAAGCCCCCCCAGAATGAAAGAACCCTTGGATCAATGAACAAACCACTGTGACTCCAATGCAGAGGAGTGAAAGTCAGTGGACACTATCGAGGGAACCTTGAAAGTTGAGGTGTCACTGGAAGGCCGAGCTGATGCTCAAAGGAGTACACATGAGGATCCTGAAAGGGAATCCCCAATGTAAGTGCTATGACAGGTGAGCTGACACTGTCATCAAAGAGGAGATGAATGTCCTCTATAGAGTCCTCAACAACTGCACCTGGTGGCTCGATGAATGGAGCTAGAGGGTCAAGCAGTGCTGAAGAAGAATCCTACTGAAGAGAAAAGTACTCCTTAGGATGTGGTGTGGCAGTCACAACACTGGTCTCGGGAACAACACAAAGGTTCAAGCGACTTGACTGCACCGCATGATGCTCTCTCAAAAGAGGAGAGCTAAGCTCCGACAATAGAGATGGTGGACCAAAGTGAGAGAAGGTGTAGAGACGGGTGGAATGATCAACTATCCCTATAGCAATAATGCCTCCTGTCACACTATCCCTGATGAAGGCTAAATCGACCGTGAACTCAACTGTCTTCCTTGACCCACTGCGTGTAATATGATAAATCAAGAGAAGGTTTGCAGAGAGAGATGGAACATATAATACATCATTGAATGTGCCATCTTGAATGCTGACCGAACCTGTCCCGCAGACTGTCTATATAGTGTTATTCCCCATGAGAATATGAGGAATAGGAGAAGCCTCAAAAGAAGAGAACAAATCTTGAGAAGATGCCATATGGTGAGAAGCACCTGAATCCAGTATCCAAGGGACCTGTGAAGGGGATGCAACAGATGCCCGTAATGCATGACCCTGTCCAAAATCCTGTCCAGATGTCGAAGAAGACGCAGAAGACTGAAAAGTAGACCCTTGTGAGGTGGAAGAGGATGGAGAGGAAATAGTGCTCTTCTGAAGGAGAGCTTGCAAATCTGTAATCTATTTCTCATGGCCATTGAATCTCTTCTGAAAACACTGGGACTCATCATGGGGCCCCTTCTGAAAATACAAACAAGTGGGGTTCAGAGACTTCTGTTTCTCCTTCTTAGAAGAAGATGGTGGGCCAGTAGAGTGCTGAGAAGAGGAATCAGATATCTGCTTCGACTTCAGCTTCTGTGTATCCTGAGATGACTTGACAAGCAATGCCTGTGACTGTGAACCTGTAAGAGAATCCATCTGACTGAGCTTGGACTGCTCACGAGTTAACCTATCACAGAAGGTCTCAAAATAGGGCATAACATGTCGGGCACCCAGTGCATCCATAGTGGAGTAGAAGGTAGAAGTGAAAATCTGATAAGGACCACGAAGCTTGTAGAGTATTAGGAAGATACACTCATCATCTGACTTCGTCTTTCCAACAACCTGTAAAATAGATCAAAAATACTTGAACTTCATCAGGAAGTCCTCAATGTTGGTGAATGAGTTAGGTGCCAAGGAGGTGAACTCTGCATCTATCTGGAGAATTCTGAACTGATCCATGGTGCCAAACAAGGTGGAGAACTTGTCCCACATATCCCTGGGTGTAGTCAGACCATCTAGGTGGAACAATAACCTATCTGAAATGTTCATGGCAATGAGGCCCATTGCCTCATCCATCATGTTTCTATGCATAAGCGCCTCATAAGGCCTCTGAAGAACTGGTTGAGCCACATCCATACAGGACCATAAACCTCGTGACATGAGGAGTCTGGTCATGTGTGGCTTCCATGTGTGGTAGTTATGAGGTGTCAGTCGGGCCACAGAGGGGTCCGACATTGGAAGAAGAAAAGATAGAAGTAGAAGGGTCTTTCTGAAGGAAATTGTAGAAAGTAAAATGCACCCCCCCACAATGTATAATCCTATCCCCTGTACACCACAAATTACTATGAAAGCACAAGAAACGAGAAAAAAAATTGAGTTCCAGAAGTAGAACAGGAGCACAAACAAAGGTATGACTTTGACTGCAAAAAATGGCAAGCAAATGGAAAAAATAGGAAATTAGACCTGCACCAATGCGACGGGCTCGGAAACACCTTTTCGGCGATATTTTTTTTCCAAAAAAGGACACCGTATGCCCAAGATATGGCGAAAAAACCACAAGTACCCCAAAAGAGCACTCTCTCTGCAAAAACACAGTCTTGCGAAAAAATTTGACGACCGTATGGCTATCGCAGGACTTGGGTGGTGCGGCGGTGGTCCGTGGGCAGCACCATCGGTGGAGGCGGCGGCGGGCCCGAGTGGCGGTCGAGCGGAGGGAGGGCGGCGCGCTGGCCAGCAGCGCCGTGTGGGCGGCGCGCGGGCAGTGCGTTGGTGGTGCGCGCTGGCAGCGCCTGTAAGGGCTTAAAAAGGCACCTTTTTTGAATTGTTTTGAGTTTTTTCTCGATTTTCGAGCCCGTACGGCCCTAATAGGCTAAATTTTTTTGCCTGTGGTCACAGAGGCCAAAATAGTTGAACTTTATATGTTTTTCAACTCTCTCGGGCCTTCTGAATGCAATGGTAGAGTCCATTTTTGCTCAAATGACTCTAGAAAATAGTGCCTCCTTCAAAGTGACAGAAAAAACCCTAGAGAAGCTGTGGCTGTCATCTTTGAATCGTGGCTTCAACAACCTTCAACCAGGCAGCGATAGGGTGGCTCTGATACCATGTAGGATTTGACACATGCAAATCCACAGAACCTAAATACACCTGCATGCAAATAACCTGATACAAAGAAGAAGCACAAGAATGAAAAAGTAGAGCTCAGAGATGCTCAAAAGAAGAGTCACAATATTATTCTCTAAGTTATGAAAAAAATATTACAAAGTTAAGCCTATAAAGGTGAACAAACCCTAAAATAGAAAGACTAGGTTACGCAATATAATTAATATAAAGTATTAATTATATGCACCTAAGAGACAGCTTAAGTGAAAAAAGAGTAAGTAAACTAGCTAATTACTCTACTAGAACATTCCGACGCATGTTAGACCGAAGTGTTCCCAAGGTGCACTAAGCCAAATTAAGATTCAAATATTCAAATATTTCCCTCCTAAACTAAGTAACCGTTAAGATTCAAATATTTGAATTCTTAACTTACAAATTATTGGAATATAAGCATTCTAACTTTTTTTATTCCACTTCTAGAGTCCAATTGAATCTCTTAGACACTTCTAAATCCTAATTAGACCCTTTGGGCACTATTGACCCAACTTACAATATTTTTGATGTCCTAGCCCTCTACTTGGACTAACAGGACTTAAACACATTTCATTATGTAATATTTAGTGCAAATTTCCATTATTAGTTCTAATACACCCCAATTTACCCTTAGGGATGATTTTGTCCTTCTGTCTTTGGCTGGCTCTATGGTGGACCTAGGTGTTTTCATGAGTGCTCCTGCACCAATTAAATTTTTTGATAAAATGCATCAAAGGAATATACAAGCATAAATAAAGCATTTTGAACTATTTGAACAATGTAAAGAGATTTCATTACATTGATTGCAAGGATTATAAACAAAGCATGAAAAGTACTTTTAGATCTATTAAAACATGGTGTAACACAAAAATAATAACATTAATAAAATGAAAACCAAATCTATAAAGGATCAAAGGTTGTCTCAGTGGGCAATGCCACATGTATGAATGAAGGAAATTGAAAACCAAATCAGAGGTTTAGTTATACCAACATCACAACAATGGAGTCTTTCAAATAAACACATGTAAAATAAATCTTAAATAAAATAATGCATTTGACAAAACATTAATCAGTTGCACTCCTATCTACCATGAATCTTGCAATCAACCTTTTGGTGCTCTCAAAAGTATAGTGCACCAGATGGCTAATAGAGAATGAAGATTTAGTATGAAAATAATACATACATACAACACATGGAAAATATATAATATGAAAATAAACATACATACATAAATACAACGCATGACAAAGACATAATATGGAAATAATACATACATACAACACATGCCAAAGACATAATATGGAAATGATACATACATAGAACACATGAAAAAGATAAAATAATCAGAAATGAACCTATAGATATGTATATATGAAATAGTTTTGTACAAAATGTGGCACATGCCATCTCCAAAAATTTACAAAATCAACATATCTAGATACAATATGGCATACGCCATCTCAAAATGTGCCATATGGCATCTCAACATAAGAATTTCAACTACAAATGTTTCTAGGACATCCTATTCTACTGGTGGATGATCAAAGTGAAGTCTCTTCAAACTACTCTTTGGCTCTGATGGATCATGCATTCAAACACAAAAGTGAAACCCCAAGTTAGATTACTTAATTTATATAGTTTCTATAAATAATAAATAAAAATTTAAAATCATAGTCAACAATAATAAATAGTTTTTTAAAAATTTAACTCTCATGTACCTCACCTCTCTATCTCCTCATGCAGTCAAGAGATCTAATATATGTCCTTGGTAGCGAAGGGAAAATGCCACCAATGTCGACTCTGACCTGTATATATATTTGCAAACATGAGATTGATGTACGAATTATACTATTTAATGTTAAATCCTTGGTAGCAAATACATGTTTTAAATATAACTGAATTAACATTAAAACTTACACGTGTTGAAATTTCTTTAGGAAATGTCAGTTGGATCATCAGTGATACAAACCCTTGGCATGGTACCTCCCTAAAACTAGGGGTGACCTACAAAAGTCAAACAAATAAGTTTCATACAATCATGACTTGATCATATTAAATATATACTTGATAGTAAACTACACACAAATAAATTTAAAAATATACATACTGTGGGGCTATCACTGTGAATTGAGATGCTTCTGACTCTATCATGGAAAACCGGTCTCATGACATCATCAGATACCACCCTCTGTCAAATAAAACATGTAATTAAAAATGAGTACACACAAGTGACAAGTATACATGTATGCTTGAACAATCTAAAATACTTAATTACCTTCCCCTTGTCAACACCAGACGCCTGAACCCCCTCACATTGCCCTCCAGTGGCAAATGGTGAAACTTGCATCAGTATGTACAATAAGATGATCATAAAAATTAGAAAATATATGTATACACTATTATAATAAAAGGAAACCAATGAGTAAATTAAAATGTATGTACCATGGAAGTGTCAAGGCCAAATGAAATGGCCAAAAGCATGGACCCCTCCACCTGTGCCATCTCCTCCTCTGTCATCAACTGGACATAAATGAAACACATAAAAAAACATAAGTGGGCAATCATTATAAGAAAATTCTATTAAAAATAGGAACGTTTAAAATTAAATACAATGTAACAAGTTAACTGTTTACTCTTACTATAATAGTAGGAGTCCATGGCTCTGTATGCCCCTGATGCACATCTCCATGGGGTGCTTTAGTGCCTGTAGTGTGATGTGTAGTATCATCCACCTCAAATACATAGTTATATGCATCACTATCATTCAGGGGACCCAAGAACATATTCTTTCACATAACGCAAGTATGAAGCACACAAACACGTGAGCTTGTGGAGGATGTGGAAGGGCCAGAAGCATCAACATGAGGAGGAAATAATGCCGCACTCTGCCTAACCAATAGATCAATCAAGGTGTGAATGGATTGAATAGTTTGTGAGTTGGCCGCATTAATAATGTCAGGACGCTACACTGTAGGAGGTGGTGAAATCTTGGGAGGGGGACATATGTTTGGGATTTAACTCACTATGCCCCTGACCTATCCTGGGGAGCGCCTAAGCCTATGCCCTGGTTCTACCTCATGATCCAATAATTTACTTTGTGACCGAGCACAAATTCAACATACAATTTTCTTATGAAATAGATTGGGACATCCAAATTGTTGTGTGGTGGTCTATCAAAAACCATCCACCAACGATCCCAAAAGTTGTCACGTATTGCATCATTTGTGCACCATTTAATTGACAACTTGGTTTTTTTAGGGTCCACTTTTAAACTGGTTTTGGGATCAACAAAAATGTTACATATGTCATGTTTTTTTATATTTAGATCAACAACTTGTGAATAACCATAACTGATTGAATGTTTGAAGATGTTAAGTTGATGATTACCAAAATGCAAAAAGATAATGCAAGACATTAAATTAGTTAATGGATTATATTGTCATTGATGTCAACTTGATGTAATCTGATTGGTTATATACAAAGTGTCAAAGAATTCAAATAACCAGAGAGATAAAAGTTATGCTATCAATAATGCATAAAAGTTTAGCGTTCACAAAGTGACAACAGACACCGATGGACATTGCACATCGACAAATAGAGAACCCCGAGAGGAAAGTCACAGTGATGCCCGAGAAAGAAACTTGAGAAGCATTACTGATGAGAAGAATCACAAGCATTACTGAAGGACATAACTTCATAGTGTTACCCGATAGATAAACAACCTTGACGAACAGAAAACCCTAACGGAGATAACTGAGGAGAATTGAAGTGTTGACCGAGCTAACAAAGAGTTAAACACCGAAAAGAACTGAAGTTCAGAAATGACAAAAGACTTAGCTGGAAAGAGCTAAAGATGGAGTTAACAGGTTGTTAATATTATTATCATCGACAAATTAGAAGCCAGACATAAGAGATAATTTTAAAGAATTTTTATTACAGTTGTCAAGAAGATATCTACGAGATCAAACTGAAGTAAATCTTTAAAACAAGATTGGCTAGAATTGTGGATCACACCAAGAACAAGAAAGTCAAGAACTTAGAAATGGTTGAATAATGTCTATAAAGAGACAATCTAATTCATTATGAATTAGGAGAGTGAATAGAGAAGAGGATGCTGAAGAGAAACTGATGAGGAAAGACTTCAATCAGACCCAATCAATCAAGCTAAAGAACATAGCTAATTATGCAGACATCGAGAAACAAAGCACAACATGACCAAGAAGAAAGAAGTGGAGAAAAGATATTGAAAATACATTATCAGAAAGGTATTATGAGCTTTCAATAGATCTAAAAATATGCAAGTCTATAGTTGTATGTGTGAACAGATCATTTACTATTTCAATTTAACCATTGGCTCAGAAAATCTCTTAACTAAGAAGGACTTAACAATCCTTTATATATTGAGATACATCCTAAGGGGTATAAAAAGGTTTGGTCATGAAGATAGCATAGAGATGCCAGATACCAATTGAAAAAATACACTGAGTTTGGTCATAAAGGTAGCATGGAGATGCCAAATATCAAGTGACAAACTATTATATTTAAATCCTCTAACAAGGTCACACCTAACAATGTGTTTGTAGCCTTTAACAGGGTTGGCTCTGTTAGAATAAACTATCCTATACCCAGAACCCAGTCTCCAGACATCCACCAGAAAAGAGCAGTTATCAACACTAGAAATGTATTGATTGAGGTGTGTATAAGCATACAATAAGCCTTTCTTATATAGGAAAGAGCATATAGAAAACAAGGATAGGGTTGAGACACTTGTCTCAAAATGGAGGAAGTAGAGTTATAATAGAACTCTACAATATCCTTAAGATAAGTAAGAGTCCAAATGAGACTCAATGATATCCATCTACCTCATTAATGAGGTTACCTAAGTAAACTTAGATTAAGAGTAAATTGGTGACACAATATTACTCCAACACCCCCCCTTAAGTGCAACTTAGGGAGTAAAAAATAATGTAGTAGAGAGCTATATGGGTCCTGGAAGAAAATCCATGTTAGGTACCCATGTACATCTACAAAAAAATCTCTCATAATCGGAGAAAAGGAGAAAACCCAGAGGGAGAAAACTCCTCTCCGAAAAAGAGAACAAACAAATCTTGAAAAACATTGAAAAGGAAGGAAGGAGGACTCCTCAAGACCCCCCAAGGACTACTTCCTTGACCCCTAACATCTGACACAATTGAAGATAGCGCGGAGATGCTAAAGGTTTTGTGAATATATCTGCAACCTGTTGATCTATAGGCAAATACTCCAAAGACAAAAAACCATCTTGAATGAGCTGTCGAATGAAGTGCATTTGGATTTAAATATGTTTTGTCCGTTGATGTTCCATAGGATTGTGAGAAATATGGATGGCACTCTGGCTGTCACACCAAAGGGTAGTGGGATGAGTTATCAGAAAGCCAAACTCAACCATCAACTATCAAAGCCAAAGAATCTCTTGACTAGCCAACACAACTCCTTGATACTCAGCTTCAGTTGAGGATAATGCAATAGCTATTTTATTTTTGCAAGACCAAGCAACTAGATCAGAACTAAGGCATAAAACAAAGCTTGAGGTAGACTTTCAATCATTGACATCACCAGCCCAATCTGAGTCAGTGAAGCCCACAATCTCAGTAGCACCTGATGTGTAGTGAATGCCAAACTCTATAGTGCCCTGAATATACTGTAGAATGCGCTTAGCTGTCTGCAAATGACTCTTAGGAGGATCTTAAGAGAAACATGAGACAAGAATAACTACAAAGGAAATATTAGGACGATTGAGTGTTAGGTACACAAGGCTGCCAACTAACTGTCTATACAAGGTAGCATCAACTGATGGAGTAGTACATTTGGTAGAAAAAACAACACCTGACTGAAAAGGAGTAGGGGCTGGTTTGCAATCAGCCATTCCAAACCGTTGGAGAAAATCAAGAGCATACTTCTTTTGGAAAATGGAAATACTGATAGAAGACTGATGAATTTGAAGAACAAGGAAATAATGTAACAAACCAAGCTCAGTCATGTCAAAATGTTTCATCAAAGCTCTTTGAGTTTTCTCAATCATAGCATGAGAACTCCCTGTGAGTATCAAGTCATCCACACGAAGAAAAATAATGAGAAGATCCCCTTCATGTCGTTGAATGTAGACTATAGGATCAAAGTGGCATCTAGTGAATCTAGAAGTAAGGAAAAAACTATCCATCTTCTCATACCAAGCTCTAGGAGCTTGCTTGAGACCATATAATGAATGTTGAAGCCTGCAAACAAGTGAAGAATTAACTACAAAACCTGGTGGTTGCTCCATATAGATCTCCTCTTGAAGATCACCATGTAGGAAGGTGCTCTTCACATCCATCTGATACACTAACCAACCCTTAGATGTAGCAATAGAAAGTACAAGACCAATGGAATCCATCTTGGCAACCGGAGCAAAGGTCTCAAAATAGTCGATTCCTTCAACTTGAGAAAACCCCTTAGCCACTAGACGAGCCTTATACTTATCAACAAAACCATCAGCTGCAAATTTGGTATGATACACCCATTTGCATCGAACCATCTTTCTTCCCTTAGGAAAAGGAACCAAATCCCAAGTATGATTTTTCATCAAAGAAGAATGCTCCTCAGCCATAGCACTATCCCATTCTGGTATCCCTGAGGCATCTAAAAACTTATGAGGATCAGAAGAGGCTGCATGACTCAAAAGGCTAATACCTAATGTTTGGGAACGAGTGCGTCGAGTGGTTGTGGGATCACCTGCAAGAGAACCAGCATCCTCAACAATTGTTCGAGACCATAAGGGTCAACTAGGTATAGGTGGAGGAGGAGAAGATGGAGTAATGTCCACAACTAGAGGAATACCATCTTCTTGAATGGGGGCATTATGAGCATTATCAACATCATCTTCATCTTAAGGAAAAACATCTTTAGAAGATGAACATGGAAGAGGAGAGGGAGGTGCCTGGCATGGAGAATCCTTTGGAGTAAAGGATTCATCAAATTGAACATCACAACAAAAATGAACCTCTTGAGTGTGAGGATCAAACAATCGATAACCCTTCACATCCTCACAATAGCCAACAAAAATGAAGCGCTGACTTTTCTTTTCCATCGCTTTGCATCGATTATTAGGAATGAACGTCCATGCATCACTGCCAAATAATCTAAAATGGGATATTTGGGGGTTGACATGAGACCAAGCTTCCTCAGGAGTCTTATTCAGTACTGCCTTATGAGGCATACGATTCTGAATATAGTTGGCACAACTGACAGCCTCTACCCAAAATATTGGAGCCATGGACCGAGATTGAAGCATACAATTGGCCATTTCCCATAAGGTTCTATTCTTCTGCTCAGCCACACCATTTTTCTGAGGAGTGTATGGCACTGTATGCTGATGAAGAATACCTTGAGTATGACAAAATTCCACAAATGCACGATTGACATACTCCCCCCCATTATCTGTGCAGATCTTTTGGAGGGAATATCCTGACTGGTTCTCCACAAATGTAAGAAAGGTCATAAAGTAATGAAGGACCTCATTCTTGTACTTTAAAAAATACACCCATGTACGCCTTGAGAAGTCATCAATGAAGGTGAGCACATACTTGGCCCCTGAAAAAGGAGTTGAAAATGACATGAGGTCACTATATACCAAATCAAAGGGAGTTGAAGTTCATGTGGCCATACCCTTAGGAAAGGGATCATGGTGATGCTTGCCAAGAACACAACCCAAACAGACTCCATCGAAAGAAGAGATCTGAGGTAGACCAATTACTAGGTTTTGTGTGCTCATCAGCTGAAGATATCTATATTCCAGGTGCCCAAACCATTCATGCCAAAGCTTGCTCATAGAATTTGTATGAGAAATAAGGGATGATCTAGATGAAGAATAAAATCCATCAAACCTATACAAGCAGGCTGCATGATCAACTGTGCCTGTAGCAATAACCTTTTCAGCATTCTACATATCTTTACCTGTCACATTAGTAGGGGAAAACTCAACAATTTTTCCATCACTATGATTGAAAATTTGATAGATAGAAAGGAGATTCTATGAAATGTTAGGAACAAATAGAACATTATCAATGCTACCATCATGCATTTGAACTGAGCCTGTCCCTAGAACTGGAATCTGTGATGAGTTCCCAATAGTAATATGTGAAGTAGGACTATTAGAAAGAGAATCAAGAAGGTCAACATAATGAGTCATGTGATGTGAAGCACCAGAATCAAGAATCCAACTGGAACTTGTAGATGATGAAGCCTTAGCTGAGAAGGTTTGTCCTTTGCTTGAGGAAGAAGAACTAGGCACTGTAATGTTGTGCCTCTTCATATCTTCTTCTAATGTTGCTAGTCTCTGAGAGTATGGTGCATTAGCATGCTTGGGTCTCCCTTGAAAAGAATAATTCTCCTATTTCTTTTTATACCGAGAAGATGATCCTACTAGGTTAGGAGGAGGAGAAGGAGGTTTTGGCTTCTGATCATTGTGCACCTTAGGCTTATAGGGAGGCCTATAGGGAGGTTTATAGGGAGACCTACCTCCAATAGATGAATCTATGTGGCTGCTTCTTATACCTACCCTTGCCCTTAGGAGATTGAGCCATCAAGGCATGAATCTTAGGAAGAGCATCCATTTAAAGTAACTTGGCTTTCTCCCTAGTTAGTCTATCACAAAATTCCTCAAAAGAGGGCATCTTATGATCTTCTCCCATAGCATCCATAGTAGAATAGAAGGTAGAGGCAAACACTTAAAAAGGACCTCTAAATTTAGACAAGATCAAGAAAATACACTCCTGATCTATTTTAGCATGACCACAACCTTTCAACTGAGACAAAATGGACTTGAACCATGCAAGGAAATCCCAAATAGAGGGAAATGCATCTGGGGAAAGACAAGTGAGATCAACTTCTAGTTGCAAGATTTTGAATTGGTTGACTTTACCATACAACCCTGTAAGCTTATCCCATACTTCTTTTGGTGTTGTACACTCAACAATGTGAAACAACAAATTATCTTACACGTGGAGACTGATGAGTCCTTTTTCCTCATCCATTTTGTTTCTATGAACTAATTTCTCAAATGCCTTGGTGAACTCAGGTTGGTCAGCCTCCAATAGCTGCCAAAGGCCTTGAGATTGCAACAATTGCATAATTTTGAGCTTCCATGTGTGATAGTTATGTGGGGTGAGCAACTCAATCCTAGGGTCTGACATGTTGTATAAGGGTACACAAAGGATAATATGCAAGACACCCCACCCCCTGAACATATACAAACTAATTTTACAATTCCCAAAAAATAATTTTACCAAGAGAAAAAATAGAAAGAACTCGTAGGTTTAAGCTAGTAAGAGTAGAAAAATGGAAAAATTTTCAAAAAAATACCTCTAATGCACATAGTTCGTCGAAGCAGTTATTCTTGGATATTCCAATTTTGGAAAATAGGCTTTGTTTGTGAAAGCGGTGCGAGACTCTTTATGGCAACACAAGTACTGGTGAAAGTGACTCAACATCCTCTGAGATCCATGCTATGGCCAAATTGACTAGAGGATATTGTTAAGAAATGTTGATGTGGCCCAAGCCATGCTGTAGCACACATAAATGGTGTGATCCATCACAGAAGGCTATAAAGTTGCTAACAAGCCTCATCAAAAATGATCTCCACATGGGCTTTTAATTAGAAAGAAAATGCCCACCTAAACTTGTCGTGGGCCAATGAAGTGAGCCACGTAGAAAAATAAAGTCGCCAATTGTTGCAGAGCAACTATGACCAGGCTGTGAACATGATAATGAAGCTACCGTCCAAACACATCATTCACAATTCACGAAGCCAGCTTCCATCCATCAGCGACATCTAAATTGCTGAGAAGACATAGCGCGTGATTCAAAGGCAGGTGTAGAGATCTTTATCGGTGCAACTTACTTAGGAAAGAATCAATGCTGGTCAATAAATGAGACCAACCAAAGTGAAGTGCGATAGCATAGATCTATCAGAAACAAGATTCATTGATGGAGACAGAGCAGCTGGCTGGCCCACCTAAGACTTCAGCATGGACCATACAAGTTGAGCACCAAGCAGATCCAAGCAATAATGCACCAAACACAGAAAGCCCTGTCATTAGCCATAAAGAAAATGTGGGCCGTCTAAACAAGTATCGCCCTCAATGAGAGCAATAACCAAAGAAAAGTCCCACGTGGGGTTCGGGCCCATAGAAGATCTTCACATGCCAAATTACATCGAAAAAGATGACTTTTAAAATGCTTTAAGCACTAGAACTGAATAAAGTCGGTCCTTAAGAATCTGTCGCAATGAAAAAGAATGACAGTCAAAGCAGTGGATTTGCCTTTAACTGAGATCACTTGCTCTAGTAAAGGCACCGAAAAACACTACTTATGCTTGGGATCCACACACGCTAGACCCCTTTTGCAATAATGTCAAGAATTCCAATTATAGGGCTAAGATACTGAAACCACCACTCCAAATGAAAATACCATCCAATGCAGATACACATAGCCCGATCTCTTGTGACAGTCTGATCAAGGCATGATCAAAGGGTGAAGAATGAATAACAAGCCAGTGCAATTAAAGCATGCCACAAAAAGAGATCTGGCTAAATGACTAGCCACGATTGTTGAAGCTGATTCAAAAGAGAAGTCAATGCCAGGCAATGATCAATCACTGGAATGAAGGCTCAATCATGTAGTAAATGTGCCATTTAGCATCCCAACCAACAACTCCAAATCGCTGGTAAGGACAAGGTCGCTTACTATTCTCAAGCATGAGAAATATATGTGTGAACCATATGAGCTAACTTCAACCAATCATGCCACCGTTGTAGGATTCAAACACTTGACTCCATTGAAATCAAGAAAGAGAGAATGATTTCTGAGAAGAAGTCTTTCACGGTCGCTCACCTCAGCAATGATTCGATCAAGAAAACAACAAAATGCAACCTTGCAAAATGAAGATCACAAACACAGATCTAACACTATAGGAAACTCGCAAAGACACAGATTGAAGGGAATAAACTAATTTGCAAACACTGGTAATCTATAGAAAAAAAAAACTAGGGACCTCAAGAATAAAAAATTAATAAAAACTCTAAACTAGAAAGAGTTTTAAGAGTGTTTCTCTGATACCATGTTAGGATAAACTATCCTATACCCAGAATCTAGTCTCCAGACATCTACTAGAAAAGAGAAGTTATCAACACTAGAAATATATTGATTGAGGTGTGTACAAGCATACAATAAGCCTTGCTTATATAGGCAAGAGCACATAGAAAACAAGGATAGGGTTGAGACACTTGTCTCAACATGGAGGAAGTAGAGTTCTAATAGAACTCTACAATATCCTTAAGATAAGTAAGATTCCAAATGAGACTCAATGATATCCATCTACCTCATTAATGAGGTTACCTAAGTAAACTTAGATAAAGAGTAAATTGGTGACACAATATTACTCCAACAGGCTCTTCACCGAACTCACTTCAGAAGAGTGAAAATTTTGGCTTACTAGTCCCAAGTGGTTTTTCCCTTAACAGGGTTTCCACGTTAAAAATCCATGTGTCAATGTGTTTATGAGTCATTACTTTAGTGTTTTGCATTACACATAACTAAATCTGGATTGATCGGTATACACTAAGTAATTTACTATGTTTCGATAAATGAAAGAGTGCTAATCGGTAAACACTAATAATAAGGTTTAAATAGTGAACTCCAAGCAGTAGTTATTTGTTAAGATTATTTCAAGGCATTCATCTTGTAGGATTGAAGATAAATAGAGGCTTAATATTGTGGTACTAAGCTTTTGGGTTGATTTATTGGAATATTTTGAGGCCACTGATTCACCCCCCTCTCAGTTATTCTAATAAACTTGATCATAGTCAACCCCATAATCAAATTGGGCATGCATAGATTCGTGCCAAAGAAGTGCAACATTGTGTTGTTCAGTGAGTTTCTCCATGTTTTCAATAATGGAGTTTAGCGTGGAAAACATGGGGCACAAGGTGGGGATATTCGCATATGTTTTCTGATATCCTCTAAGCTGATTTAAATTGTCTCCTATGAGATCCTGTAATGGTCGAGGGTTTGAGAATGATTGGTCTTATGAAGGCGGGGGATTGTTTTGAGATGGTTCTGGATTGTTCGTGGACTCATTGGGAGGGTTTTCAGATTGGTCTGAGTCCATGTCTGATTAAAAATAATAAAGAATAAATAATTTCAATTTCAACCCTAGTTTTTATCATTTCAACCCTAGTTTATAATCAATTTTAAAAAATAATAAACAATATCATTTAAACCCTAGTTTAAAAAAAAAAAAATTCAATCCAAAAAAAAAAACAAGAATGAAACTAATAAATTTCACTTACCTCTTAACTGTAGAAAATATGATATCAGATCCCTATCTGATATACGATATGAGAGGCTTGGCTGCTTCAACATTTTCACAATGAAAATGTTGAACATAGTCGCAAGCAACAATTTATTGTGACTGATGAATATCAGATATCCGATAATATCAGATATCCGATAGTATCTGATATCCGATAATATCGAATATCCGATAGTATCTGATATTCGATAATGCTTTAGCTTTGGGTTTTGGCTTGGCTAGGTGTACTGACACCCAGGCCTACTCAAAAGTCAACAATCTTTTAGGTGCGCTTTTGGATAAGTGAAAAATAGATTTTTTCACATCGCCAGTTTTCGGCATACCATGATCCTACACAGACCCAATAAATAAGTTTCCTATAAATATCTTGAAAGATCCACATTGGTATGTAATCCCAAAGCATGCTTGAACTCAAATGAGATTGTTTTAAATTGATTTTACACCATCCATAAATTTATTTTTATATCCATATGAGAACA
Organism: Thuja plicata; assembly: GCA_018584345.1. Classification (NCBI taxonomy): domain Eukaryota; kingdom Viridiplantae; phylum Streptophyta; class Pinopsida; order Cupressales; family Cupressaceae; genus Thuja; species Thuja plicata. Next base: position 25,783 of record MU223209.1, on the reverse strand, counting down.
CGAGCCTATGTTGATGCATCTATGGCTCAAAGCAATGGACTGTAGAAGGCATAGTAGATGAATGTGTAACAATAATTCTTCAATGTTTCAAGATTTTAATTGGAGATAAAATTATAAATGAGATTCAAGATCTATCATTTTTAAATTTAATTTTTCTATACAATAGTATAGTACTATTAATTGTGAATTTAAAAATAATGGTATTGAACACTATCATGACAATAATTAAATAAAATGTATTCATTAAATTAAACAAAAAGAACAAACCATACAATGTCAAATGAATGTACTAGCAAAATACTATTTAATGCAGAACTGTAATGAGTTTATACATAACTATTGGTCTAGCATCTTTAAATGGTCTTTAATGATACATCAATAAAAACATAATAATATACCATCGAACTTGATAATACAAACCTATTATAATCTTAAGCCATTGGTATTGATCGTTATTATAATTATAATTAAATGAAATGTGTTCATGAGATTAAAAAAAAATACAAACCATACAATGGCAAATGAATGTACCAACAAAATATAATTTAATGCACAAATATAATAAGGTAATATATAAGTGTTGATCTATCTTCTTTAAAGGGATCATTAATGACACTTTCATAAAAGCACAATAATATACTATCATGGTAAAAATATAAACCTAAAATTTCAAATTTAAAGAATTAACTTGCTAATAAATCATCTTCTAGAAACATCTTGAAAGATCCATGTTTTTATGTAATCCTAAAGTATGCTTGAAATTCTATGATGAAAAAAAAATTGCATGGAGGATTTTATATTATTCATGAATTTGTTTCACTAATTAAGGAAGTATGAGCCTATTGAATTTGAGAGCTTTTGGATTTAAGCATCTATGTTTTTTGTTATCAATATTTTAAATTAATTGTTTATTTCTTAATTTCTTTGAATATATATACACATGTGTATATATACACCCTTATGTATATATGTGTATATATATACATGTGTGTATATATACACATATGTGTATATATACACACATATAGTGTGTATATACACACATGTGTATATATGTGTGTATATACATACATTACACATGTGTGTATATACACATGCACATACATATACACACATGTGTATATACACACATGTGTATATACACACATGCACACACATGTGTGTATATAGCAATATAATATATCAATGTGTTTCAGAATGAAGGTTTGGAGAAGACACGAATTCAACGAGATATTAAATTTGGTTTTAGAAAAATTGGAATTGGAATTCGAAATTCCAATTCCACCTATTTGGGTGGAAGATGCATATGCCCATTTTGGGGTAAAATTGGAATTTCGAAATTCCAATTCCAATTTTTTTGGGTGGACACAAACATGAAAGAAACAAAACTGAGAATTAAATAATGCCAATTCCAAGCATATTCCAGCTACCAAATGGACCTTTTAATGAAATCTGTAATTCTTTTGGAATGTAAAGTAAACAGCAGTTTGGGTATTGTACCTTCCCATGACCTAAAAATGCACTAAGATAATATTGCGAACTTGGAAAATTATTGCCATCCAAAATTAGGCAAAATGGGCTCCACTGATCTTTTTCAATGTTGACTTCTATTATAAATTCATTCTTTAAATTATATGGTAAAGTGTTTTTAAGTTGGATTGTTGTTGTATTTCACTGCATTTGTTCAATGCTGATGCTTCAAAATTAATGAGTGAACTGTGAAGTCAATTATAATAACGTGTTCTCCATTTCATCCATTCACACCCACGAGGGAGAAATGTAGTGCTGATTTAGCAAGTAATATATTTCAATCTGTCGTGGAATCTTTTGCAGAAAACGCGTCCCATAAGTACGGCATTGAAAAAAAGTGAGCATCCCTTTATGCGCAATGGTGCATTACATGGAAAAATCCCTGCACCTTCACATGCTGCTTCTAAATTTTCATCAAAATGTACTCAATTTGATTATCTATTATTATGTAGAGAGTTATCTGTATCTTGGCACCATTGATATAGGTGGTGGTTGGCATTAACAAATGAAGAGTTACGTTAACACCACGTAGCCTTTATAATGAGAATGATAATAACACTATTCATTCATATAAAGCCAGTAAAGATGGCGATATATAAGTTCTTTTCTCGGCAATAAAGGTTCTGGATCATTGAGTGGGAATACTATTAAAAATTATATACAATTGATTTTAAAATGTTCTTAAAAGTTTATATTAAAGATAGAAAATGAAAATGAAGTTGGTAGGTGACAACCATAAAAGCAAAGAACAAGAGGAGGGTAAATTATTTTTTAATTTTTATTGTTTTAAGTGTGGTAAATTCTTTTTATTACACACTAGAGGTTCAAATTTGTGAGTACGTTGAAGCGAAGGCATAAGCTCGTGATCACAAATAGCCCAGCGAAGATTTGAATCTAGGTGGGAATAACAACAACAACACCACTTAACCAACACAGTAATTGGTGAACCCCAAGATAAGTCATTTATATAATTTTTTTTTTTTTTTTGGATATTTTACAAATTTGTAGAAAATAACTTAAACAACAAAGCACTTACCCATGTTCTTATGTGACTGCTCAAGTGCAATTCCTACTAAAATTTAAGCAAGAGGAGTGTCCTTATGCAATTTTTAATCACTAAAAAAAGAATTAAAATTGAAAATAAGTTTTTCCTTAAAAAACTCTTTATAATAAGTTTTCTCTTTTTTATTTGCCCCTTATTTTTCCCCCAAATTATATAGCAATTATTTTTATTAATAATTTTACAATCTCATTTAAAAATATTATCCAATTTTTTTGCTGCTTATTTCTAAGTGGTTTTTTTGGACCGTCATTTTTTACCCATGACTTTATTTCAATTCCTAAACAGTAGCTACCCCACTAAAATAAAAAAAATATTCTAAATTATTCATTTCTCACATTTTATAGTTTCCATGGGAACACTTCAAGTGTTTAAATTTAAGCAAAGAATATACTTAAGCAATTAGCTGCATAAAGAGATTGGGTAATCTTGACTTTTTTAGATGATTTATTTAAAATCACTCTTTTTCAATAGCACCTATATTAGTGTGATCTAAGATAAGTCAGCTATACTACAGTCTAACAGTAAAAAAAACTTAAATAGTGGTTTTGTTATATTTTGTAAATATATTGAGTTGGGATAATAAAGGTATTAAAGAATTGTGGAGCTTACGAGCCACAGTAGAAAGCACAGAGACAAGTAATTAAATAAAGTTCTGCTCAAATATAAATATAGTTGAGGTTTGCTGCAATCCACAGAACGGTTGTTTAGATTTGTTTATGATGGCGAGGACATTGTATGCTGCCCTTTTTGTTTTGCTTGTTTTTGCAGTGGTAGCTGCAGAGTTTTCCCATGTGAGACATAATTTGCTTTGTTTGTGGCTCTCTATAAATAGCAGCCTGGATTACACAGTGTACTAATAGCTCTTGGTTTCTGTCTTGCAGGCATTCTCTCATGATGGACGGATCTTGCTCCAAACAAGGGTATAAGTGATTATTTGATTGGACTCTGTTTAGATTTATTTCAAAGGATTTCATTTGATCATGTGTTTGCTTATTCATTGATGCAGAGGAAGCACAAGCATAGTGGATTCCAGCAAGGAGGTACAGCATTAATAGAATATCTAAGTAATTGGTCAATGAACAGCAGGGTTAGAAATTTGAGGTGTATAATTAACAAGAATATTGTTTTGGATTCAATTGTGTTTAAGATTTTGGCTTCAATGTTTCAGATTATCCTTTATGATCTATTAATAAGATGAGGAGTGTCAAAAGAATCATGTTTCTTTATCTTAATGATGGATCAAGGAGTGTGATCCAAAACATTGATGCAAAAAATTTAAACATAATTGAATCCACAAACAACATTCTCATTATTTAATAAATTGTGAAAATCTCTAACCATTATTTGTATTATTGTTTTCTAAGAGGTCAGGTACATAATAATTGTTGTTTTGGGTGCGTAGAGTGTCCAGGAGCATGTTCATACAGGTGCTCAAAGACTCAACACCAAAAGCCATGCATGTTTTTCTGCCAGAAGTGCTGCTTCAAATGTAGATGTGTTCCTCGTGGAACCTATGGTCACAAAGAGGTCTGCCCCTGCTACAACAATTGGAAAACCCAAGAAGGAAAACCTAAGTGTCCCTAGTGAAATATGATATTTTTTTCTTCGAATCAAGTAATAAGTAGGACTGGCAAGAACTTGGGTTCTTGCAAATGTACCTGCCCTTTCATTGTTTTCCTGTTTTTGGATCTGATGTGCAAGATCTGATCCAAATTCAACACTATTCAAAGAGAGAGAGACTGATTGAACAACATAACTTGGCATTTATCATAATTGTTTCTCATTGATAGGGATTTCTAAGTGGATGGGTATTTGACATATGTATTGATGAATACTTGTCTGTGAATGGGTGTTCAATTGATTTCGTAGATCAATCACCATTAGAAGACAACCAAAAAAAAAAATAAAGAAAAAAAAAATGTTAATTTGGAAGTTCATTACGACGTATAGATTTTGTATAACAACAAATCTATAGTTATCTGTACAGGCTAGATATTAGATCAACGAACTAAAACAGCAGATTTTGTATAACAACAAATCTAAATTTATCAGTAAATATTAGATACTAGATTAACAAACTAAAACATACATTCCTTGGGGTGCTGTTTTAACTTCACTTGGATCATTAGGAGGAGCCATTTTTTTTTAATTCCTTGATAGAGACTGGTGTCTTTAACACTTCTAGAGTACTGGGGACACTATATTTACATGCCGTAGTTTGACTTATAGATTATCATGCGTCCAACAACTAAAAGTAAAGAAATCTCAGATCATGAGGCTTCAAAATAAAATAGTGTGGGTACGTAATTATTTGATTAAACAACAGATAAAATGATACTAGTTTTCGTCCTAATAGGCTGATACTAGTACAACAGATAAAATGATTAGTTGATGCATCCCTGCAGATGTGGTTCAAGTTTTGTACAAATGAAGAAATTCGGGTACACTCCATGTCTCCACCCAAGTTATTGTCCCTGTTTTAAATTGAATAACGAAATATCAAATACAATTTCGGAGTTTAAAATATGCAATCCTACTTTTTTTCCTTTTAACGTGTTTTTAAAAAAAAAATAAAAAAATAAAAATATTAAAATGTAATAGCCACTTTATATGGTAATACAACAAAATCAGTTGAAAGGTTATTTAGTTTATATTACCAAATCAGTTGAAAGGTTATTTAGTTTAGAGATTTTTTTATAGATTAGGTAGATTTGGATTATTACATGGTATTTCTATTTTTCATGATTGATTCATCTTTATTTTGAGTGTGGCTTAACAAAAAAAAATAATTAAACTCGAATAAATCTAATAAAATATATACAAATTTATAAATTCAAGGAAAGAACAAATAAATAGAAACTTAGTATGCAAGCTATTCCTTTGACAAGAGAAGCAAGAACTTATTTATAAACATTGATAATCATGTAACTCCTTTGAGTTTTATTCTTATGCATCTCTTTTGGTTAGTTTACTTTGATTTTTAATCTATTATTATGATAGTGTTTAGGTTTATTTCAATTTAATGTGTAAAATCATCTTAAGTATACATTAGAATTTATTGTATAGTTTTTTAAAGGTAGCTTTTTAGTGTTAAGATTAATATTGAGGGATCATCTTGATTTAGATAATTGGAGGTTTATTACATATTACATTTTTACATAAATGTAATTCATATAAAATTGCTTCTTATTGTTGGTATTCACTATTATAAATAAAGAAAGATTTTTAGGCTACAAAATGACATTGAACTAAGATATATACATTGTTGTTTACTTTATTTATGTTTATTTTAAATTGTGGCCTTCTCATGTGCCTTGTAAAGTTAGTGATCTATTTTGTAGAGGTTCATGATGACATTGAGACTATGCACATTTTCCCTTTGTTTTGGATTCATTTTGATCCAATTTGCCTTTATGTAGTTACTAGAAGTGACATATTTATCCATAAAATTTGGTAAATTGCATAGTATTGACTGATCACAACTTCTTGTATCTTAGGAATATGTATACTTCTCATTCTTTGCCTTAGATTGGAATCATTTGTTGAAATCAACTCTTATTCTCTTTCAAAATTCAAGATTTAAAAATTAGGCCCATTCTATCCTCTTCCTACTAGTTATTGTACATAATTTTAAGCATTAAATAATTTAAATTATACTCTTGGGTGTTGTATAAAATGATAAACATTGATATATTTTAACTCATTAAAAATCCATCTATAATTCTCACAAGTACTACTTGTATCACCGTTGAAGAAGTACATTTAAGCATTCATTACCATGCCAAATATTTCTATATTTAGTGATACGTAGGAATAAATTGCATATTTGTTTGTTGTCTTTAATATTTCTTCACAAGATATTGAGTCTATCCACCTATGGACTTGACTAAGGAATGTTAGTAATAACTGAGAGGGGGGGGGGGGGGGGAATCAGTGGCC
>MU223209.1:2062-18643 GCA_018584345.1 Thuja plicata | reverse complement strand
TGATCAATGTATCAATTTAATTCCTTTGTACTTAACTCTTTCTGCTCTATGATGTTGTGATTCACTGTCCGTCGGTGTCTGCAGAATACTTTATCTCTCCCTCAGCTTGATTGATCAGGACTGCATGAAGTTAATCCTTCATCAGTTTCTCTTCAGCATCTTCTATCAGTTCACTCCCCCATGTATCTGATTGCATATCGACCACACTGGAATGAATTATGCTTGTCTCTTAAATAGACATGATTTTCCTTAATTCTAGGTTCTTTGATTCTTGATTCTTGATTCTTGGCGTGAAAAACAATCCAGCCAAATTGATTTATGGCTTTAACTCCTGATTTATCTCGTAGTTATCTTCTTGCCAACTGTACAAATCACTTACTTAACTGTTGTCGAATAAAATAAATAAAACAACCAGTTAAATCTATCCTTTAGCTCTGCCAGCTAGATATTTTATCATTTTTTGATCTCTCTGTTCTGTCGGTCAATTTTGTAGTTCGTCATCGGTGACAACTGCCAGTTCTGTCAGTGTTGCTTCAGTTAAATTTGGGATCTCTGTCCGTTGGGCATCATTGGATCTTTGTTCGTCGGGAAACACTATTTTTACCTTGTCGGGTATCATGTGATTCTACTTCATCGAGAAACACTGTCTTTACCTCGTCGGGCATCACTATGACTTTAATCTCTGTCTTTACCGATGGTGTGCACTCCGTCGGTGTAGTCTGTCACTTAGTGAATACTAGACTTTTATGCATTGCTGGAAGAATAACCTTTGTTCCATTGGTTCTATGAAGTCCTTGGCATGATCATACAGATGATATCAAGTTGACATCAATGACAATACAAACCATTAACTAATTTAATGTTTTGCATCATCTTCAACTTAATATAGTCAATCATTTAATCAGTTATATGTCATCAAGGAAAACACTAGACTCTCTTAGTAAGATCTAGAAAGGGTGTTTGTAAACATCACCAATTCCATAATATAATTTCATATACTAAAAGGTGAATTAAACTAGTTTGTAGACCACAAGAGTTATCAAATTGATTTCATGTTAAAATAGGTTGATTCCACAATAAAATTCCTATTCCATATTGTAAAATCAAATCATCTAGTGTTTTAGATAATTTTATCTCACAACAAAATAGTGTCTATTTCCTTATTTATCACGGAATGAAAAACCCAAGTTTGATATTAGACCATCAAGCGAAACATAAGTTTAAGAAACCTAATAAATCTTTGTCATTTCAAAAAGTGTGTTCATCTTATTTCAATTCACTATCTTAGCTCACTGATTCTAGGGTGTTAAATTTTATTACTACTTAATCTAAACTATCCAAGATTAAATCTAAACTATCCATTCCTTTCTCCAAAAAAAGCATAATTACATCATCAAAATTGTCATTTTCATACTCAATCCATGACACAAAGTAATGTTGTTCATTTCATATTTGGATAATTTTATTATTATGTTTGTAATTTGAATGCATACAAATACACTAAATCAAATTTATTTTAATTGAATTCATTAGAGGTTTCTTAGGTACACATCCTTTCATCAATCAATTAGAGATAAAGGAGGAAATGTATTCAGTTTATTTTATTTATATTTTAATCTTTACTTGATGTTTTCATGTTCATATTATTGGTGTGTATGATTTTAATCATTCCAATTCTAATTATCTCTAGTATTTTTATAGTTTTTTCTAACCTATTCATAGGGAGATTCTTTGTGAAAAGTCAGACATATTTTAGTAAGAGTGCAATGTCTATCAAATGTTGTGTCATCTAGGACTTCTTCTGTAATTTCAATCCTATATCGGAATACATAATTTTTATGGTAGGGTTGATGCTGCCAGTGATGTGGTGTTGGCATTCCCTTCAACCATATCAGACTAGGATGTGTTGCCCATGTAGACTTCTATGCCCTATGTGCAGTCGAGGGTGGTCAATTCATTAGTTGTTGAGAGCCAGATTCCACCCTTCTTGCAATATTTGTATGCACCCATGTTTGATAACAAAAGTGAACCTTTGAGTGGTGCTCATAGGAAGATTCCTATTGGGAACACACACAATTATTATATTTCTTCCTTACATCCACTATCGAGGATGGGCATTGCCTATACTAGGTTTCCCTCTCTAGAGGGTTCTTGATCTAAATTAGTTTAACCCTCAAACACTTTGTTGAATTTTCATCATTCAAGAATTGGCAATATGAGGTTTGTTTAGTTCTATTAAAATCCTTAAATTTAAACTTTGATGCCACCTTAACAAAATAGATGTGTGAAAATGAATAATTCTATTTAGAGAAAGGGTTAATTAGAAGGTTTAACCATTTACTGATGCAAAGCAAGTAGCCAAACAACCTCGATTGGTCTTCCTTGATTAGAATAACCTCAAATCCCTACCTTAAGCCTTCTCCTTGATCCAAAAAATCCTAAAGGGTCTATATCTCCTCTCTTAAGTGGACTTACTATGCCACAACTCTCCCGATCGACTCCTAGGGACTTCTCACAACTTGAATCCAATTTAGGCTTTAGGGATCAATTCCCTCAAATAGACAAAATGAAGGATTTCTATCCCAACTATATGGGAACTAAATTCAATGGTGGTAAGATCTTATCCTGACCTAATACACTAGGAATCACTCACTTTTAGAGTTCCTAAACACCCACAACATATCCTACTCAAATTAGGACAGTCAACCTAGTAGCCCTTCATACACTATTTTTGGTGGATAACTCCCAACTTCTCCAAATGACTTGTCAATATCCTTACATTTTTGGATACCCTTTATCCTTTTCCTTCTCACCCCAAGAGATGGATTTTTGACTTCACTCCTGCAGTATCAAACTCTCACTCTGTCTACCGGCCTAATTGGCTAGACCAGGCTTAGATAACAAAGAAATGGTTTGAAAATGGGTTCGTGAACCAAAAAAAAACCCTTAAGACTCATCCCTATACTCCAAATAGTCAATCCCAGCTATTCCCAAAGTCTCTTCAATCACTAAGACTGGTTTTCCACTCTATCTCCTACTTTCCTAGTCAAATACATAGAGATATTTGACCTAAGGCTGGGTGGCAAACCCCTCTAATAGAATCCTCTACTTTCGTGCTTTAGGAATCTCCAAAATGACTCCCCTAAATTTAATTTCCCAAAGGGCCATGCTTCTTCCATGGTGGGAAAGCAAGTTAGGGCTCCATGAACAATTTACCCTCAGTTTCTGGGGTTTACAAAACCAATGACCTTACAATTTACTGTTCTCTCACCAAACCAAACCAAATCACCCGAAACCAAAACAAAAGATCAGCTAGATCACTAATAAAATAAAATCAATTGGGTTTTCATCTGTACCAATCCGTATAGTACTTTCAAACCCAAAAAACATAGTAACTGTACACAAAATAACATAATTCTTTATTTGTTCACCCTTCCAAAAGTCTATACAGTCATTGCCAAACCATGAATGGGATTCATACATGTTTAAATAATATTTGCAATGGTCATAACTATAATTCAAATCATTATGGACTGAATTTTCAACTTTTCAACTATAACAAGCAACTTTTGAAAAGTTCTCAATGTTGTCAAATAACATTCTTGACAATTTTGCTAATTTGCAAATTTTTGCACACTAGGCTTATGAAATACCACAAATGGATTCAAAACATGTCCTAATGAACTAGACCTGGTTAGCAACCTAGAAATCACAATTTTATGCCCATTTGATCATTTTGGCATCCTGGTTTATAATTGCACCTAGGATCCAAAAGGTCTTACACTTGGGCTTATTACATTTTACTCATGTCTACCAACTAATCCCAAAGGATCCTAATCTACCCTAGGAGAGGACAGAGCTTTGTTGCCCTACAAAATACACCTTAGTCCATTGAAACTCAAGTCCCTTGAGTTTTATTGTCTACAACTTGGAGTCCCATCTTCTTGATGTCGTTCTCTATTAGCCATGTAGCATCTTCCAATGACTTGTCCTTCCACTTCATTAGATACTCATGATATGCTCTCCTCCTAGTTTTGTTACCGACCCTTGTGTCCAAGAGGGTTTCAACTTCATGGTAATTTGGGTGAGAAATTTGTTGAAGTACTGCAGCTTCCTATGTTCCATCTAGACTTGCATTAAAGACATCAGAACCTTTATAGGCATAAATATCAAATACATTGAAAGTGTTAGACAATCCAATGTCTAGAGATAAATTAATTTTATAGGCATTATTGCCACATTTCTGTAATATATTGAAGGGCCCCATCTTCTTCACCATCAATTTGGCATACTTCCCTTTAGGAAGTCTCTCTGCTCGGAGGTGGATCATCACCATGTCCCCTACCTTATATTGCACATCCCTTCTTCTTTTATCTGCTATCTCTTTGTACTTCCCTGAAGTGTTCTCAAGTCTTCTCCTGACTTCTTGGTGAAGTTCCTTCATGACATCTGCAAAGTCTTCTGCTTGTGCACTCCTTCTTTTCATACTACTGATGTTTCTTAACTCCATTACACCTCTAGGGTGTGTCCCATGTAGAAGTTGGAATGGGCTATGACCAGTGGTCCTATTTACTGAGTTATTATAGGCAAAATCTTCCTGTGGTATTACTGCATCCCATATGGCTCTTTGGTATTTTGTCAAACATCTCAATAGGTTTCCAAGGTACCTATTTATGACCTCTGTCTGGCCATCTATTTGAGGATGATATGCCGATGAGTATGACAGGTTGGTCCCTAATATTTTCCACAGTGTTCTCCAAAAATGTCCAAGGAATTTTGAATCCCTATTAGAGACTATGGTCATTGGCAATCCATGCAACCTCACTACTTCCTTGAATAATATCCCTTCTATATGAGAGGCATTATGGGTTGTTTTGCAAGGTAGGAAATGGGCCATTTTGGAAAACCTATCTACTACCACATAGATACTATCATATCCCTATTTGGTTCTTGGCAGGCCCAATACAAAGTCCATGCTAATGGAGTCCCAAGGCTTAATTGGGATGGGTAAAGGGTTATACAATCCTGCATTGGATGATCTACCCTTGGCTTTCTGACAAAGTATGGACTTCTCAACAAACTGTCTTACCTCTTTCTGCATTTTGGGCCAGAAATAGAACCTTCTTACCATCTGCAAAGTTTTTTCCAATCCAAAGTGACCTCCTAAAAGCCTCCATAGTGCTTCTCCCTTATGATGTTCTCTGTCCTGGATCTCCTTGGGATACAAAGTTGACTTCCTCTGAAAAGTAATTCCTCCTGCAACATATAGTCTACAAAATCCCTATGATATCTATCACTCATATCCTTGCATACTTGGTATGCCTCTAAGAAGTCTTCATCCTATTCATACATCCCTCTCATGGAATTGATTCCAACACTCTCCAATTTGACTTCTTGAATGCTTAGATTCCTTCTACTAAGGGAATCTACAACCTTATTGGTTATACCCTTCTTGTGTTTAATTGTGAAATTGTATGCTTGGATGTATTCCATCCACTTGATGTGTCTGTGTTTTAACTTGTCTTGTCTATTAAAAAAGCTCAAAGCATAATTATTAGTATAAACTATGAACTCCTTAGGCAACAAATAATGCCTCCATTTCCTTAAAGAATGAACCATTGCATACATTTCCAAATTATAGGTTGAGTACCTCTGTTTTGCCTCATTCAACTTATCACTAAAAAAGGATACTGGTTTTCCTTCTTGACTTAGGATCACCCCTATGGACCTATTGCTTGCATCACATTCTATTGTGAACATTTTCTTGAAATCAAGAAAAACTAATATGGGTTCTTCTGCTACCCTCCTTTTCAAGTACTCAAAATATTTCTCTTCTTCATTTGTCCATACAAAATGACACTTTCTTCCACCCTTGATTGTGTCAATCATAGGGGCACAAATGTTGCTAAAACCCCTAATAAATTTTCTATAAAAACTGGCTAGTCCATGAAATTTTTTTACCTCACTAGTAGTCCTTGGTGTGGGACAATTGAGTATGGCTTCCACCTTCTCTGGATCCATTTTGAGATTTCCCTTTGACATGAAAAATCCAAGGAACACCAACTCTTCCTGCAAGAAGACACATTTATCCAAATTGACCATTAACTTTTCTTGTTTGAGCCTTTCCAAAACCAACTCCATGTGGGTTGGATGTTCTTCTCTATTCTTACTAAAAATCAATATGTCATCTAGATATACAACCACAAAATGATTAATAAAAGTTTTCAATACTTCATTCATGAGCCTCATGAATGGGATTGGAGCATTTGAGAGGCCAAAGGGAATCAAAAACCATTCATAGAGCCCTTCATTGGTCTTGAATGCAGTCTTCCACTCATCTCCCTGTCTAATCCAGATTTTATGGTGTTGGAGATTTCCTTCTGTGCAAATAATTGATTGTATGTTTGTCATTGATGACAACATATAATATACAACAGTGTCCTATAAGCAACTATCTGTATAGATATTCTAGAGCCTTGCGCATTTACATCTATGTGGTAGACATGTTTAGGATGTAATGTTTATATACGCAGATTCAGATATGTAGTTTCAGTTGAGTTATGTTAATCTATTTTGGCAGTTACAGTTTCTGAGATTATCTGTTAATAGCCAATGTATTTACACTGTTTCTTGAGTTGCGCCTATCTTCAGGATATGTGTGTTTGTATTCATGTTTAGTTACGAGTTAATGATGATTATCCAAAGGCGCTAAATGTGTTCTAATAGAAGTGTGATGTTTGAGATAAATTGGTAGATCCGACTATGTGAAGCGACGCGTCTATTCATTTTGAGTTGCGTGGTCTTAACTTTGTTTGCGTGCTTAGTTAAGCCGAAAAGGAATTTACTAAAGTTTTTCCTATAGCCGTCGTGACCTTATCCTTGTGAAAGATACATATAGTAGTTCAATTGTGATTGCAAAGTGTGAATGAAGTGAAAAAAGAAAAAGACAGAGAAGTGCAGATAGAGAGACAGTAAGTCTACATCATTCATCAATTGAAGATCTATGTGAAGAATCAAAAGAAGATTACAATTCAATGGAACTGATCAAGACAACAGGTCTACACAAATAGTTCATTTTTAGATATAGTGTATATCTACCATTCAGAAGGTTGCAGGATTTACCATTTGAGTAGTGAGCTCTTGGACAGTGAGTCCTCACCCCTAATAGGGTTATTTGTAAAAGACTCCTAACAGGGTCTGACCTTTGACCAGGTCTCTGTACTTACTGCATTGTAAAGATCAACTCCTAACAGGGTTGTAAGATCTTCTAACAAGGATCATGATAAACTAGTACAGTTATTTGTGGGTGCTAATTCCCACTGGGGTTTTTACCTAATTTTGTTTTCCCCGTTACCAAAATTGTGTTGTTCATTTCTGTGTTATCTTGTTGACTTTATATTTAAAGTAATTTTGTACTTAATTGGAAAAAGAATTGAATCTTGTAGATAACTGATTCACCCCCCTCTTAGTTATCTCTTAGGACTATTCCTAACAATTGGTATCAGAGCCAAGTGCCTTGGAGAGAAAGCCTAACAACTTAAGGTAGATCAAATGGAATACTTAAGAAAAGAGAGTCCTAAGTTTGATGGAGAGAATTATCTTGATTGGAAGAACAAAATGATAACACATCTACAGTGCGTCAGTTTTTATATTTTTGAAATAGCCACACAAGAAGTTATTGTTCCCTCTCTGAGATACCTTGCAAAAGATGATGCTACCAGTAAAAAAAATGAGGTATTCACCGCCAATGCAATTTCCAAGGAAGCCCTTATAAGTGCATTATCTGACAGTAAATTCTCTGAGATCAAGAAGTAGACAGAGCCTACACCATATGGAAGTATTTAGAAGATATGTTTGAAGGAGATATTCAGGCAAAGAATGCATGGAGTAAGACATGGAAAAAGAGGTATAAAAACTTAGAGATGCTACCTGAAGTGAACATCAGAGCTTACAATCAGAGGATTAATGAAGTAGTTTCAGGAATCAGAAATAGTGGTGGAGAAATTTCAAAGGAAGACATAATGGACAAACTGATGACTACATTGACAGCAGACTATGGGAGAAAGATCAATATCTCAGATGAGACTATGCAATTTTCAAAAGACTTCAAGAGAGAGACTTTGATCAGCAAAATATCTACATTTGAGATATCACGATTGAAGACAGAACCTAGAAGTGAAACAACTTTCAAAGCCTCAGTCCATAGTAAGAAATTGTTGAGCAACTATAATAATAATGAGAAAGAAGAAGTGGATACAGAACTAGAAGAAATCATTGCTATGATTTCCAAGAAAGAAAGGAAAGTTAAAGGAAAATATGAAGGACAGATACCATTCAAATGTTTTTATGCAACAAAGTTGGCCATTTTGCATCCAAGTGTCCTACAAGAGTCAAGAAGTTCAGATCAGATTACAAGCCCAAATATACTAAGGAATGCTATCATGCTGAAGATGGTGTAACTGATGACGACTCAGGAGAAGATAAAATTGGATTCATTTCCATTAAAGACATTGAGAAAATGCTTGAAGAAATGGACATTGAAGATGAAAACAAAGCACAAGAGTTAGCATTAATTTCCAAAGCAGACATTAGAAATGACTGGATCATTGACAACGGATGCTCACATCACATGATAGGAGACAAAGACAAATTTGCACAACTGGACAAGTACAAGGGTGGTATGGTTATATTTGGAGACAAAACTCTAAAACCTATCATAGGCAGAGGTTCTATTACCTTAGATGGAAAGAACAAGATAGATGATGTTATTTATGTTGATGGTTTACATCATAACCTACTAAGTGTTGGACAATTTCTTGACAAAGGATATCAGTTGGAATTCAAATACAACAAGTGCATCATTAACAACAAACAAGGAGATATGATTGCATCAAGCTCTAAGACTAAAGGTAATGTCTTGCAAATCAATTCAGAAGTAAGTTGTTTTTTTGCAAAAGTAGATGGCAGTTGGCTATGGCACAAAAGACTTTGTGACATCAATTTTGTCAACATAGTAAAGATAATCAATGTAAAAGTAGTAAGAGATCTTCCCAGTATTGCAAGACTAGTTGACACTATGTGCAGGGAATGTGTGATGGGAAAACATGTAAGAAGCTTATTTAGAAGCAAGCATAACTCAGTAGAAAACAAATTGGATCTAGTGTATACAGACTTATGTGGTCCTACTCAAACAAGATCATACTATGGAGAAAGGTATTTTATTTTGTTTGTTGATGATTTTTCAAGGATGATATTGGTTGCATTCTTAAAAGATAAGTATGAAGATTTTGAGAAGTTCAAAGTATTCAAAGCTAAAGTTGAAAATGAATCTAGATTAAAACTAAAGTGTTTGAGATCAGATAGAGGAGGAGAATTCACCTCTGACCAGTTTTAAAATTAATGTGAAGAACATGGAATCAAAAGACAGTTAAGTGCACCTAGAACCCCTTAGTAGAATGGGATTGCAGAAAGAAGGAACATGATAATACTTGAAACAGCGTGCACTATCATTATTGAAGGAAAATTTTCCCATACCTATTGGAGAGATGTAGTCACTACAACATTTGGGGTCAAATTCTGACGCCAATTTGCGATGGTGCTACCATTTGTGTGTGATTTTTGTGTTTTTTTTCAAGTGCCCCTGATGCTTTCGTAATAGTGATGATATCATCGTAATTGTGACACCCTCTTGATTATAAACAAAAAAGAAAAGAAAAAGAAAGGCTCATTTGTGATTGAGCAGTGGCATGCGAGCGGAAGAGGGCCCTAATGATGAGCTTGGTTTTTTCCAGTAACACAACCACTCAGCTTCTTACTGAGGATATGTTGCCCATGATTTTGTTCATCACAAGGTGAGTAAAAATCTCCAACACCCATTTGATTTTGCAAATCCACAGTTATAAGAAACCATTTGATTTTCTTCTATTGTTCTGTGTTAGGCATTGTGATTGAGCTATGGCATGTGAGGGGAAGAGGGCCCTAATGATGATCTTGGTTTTTCCCGGTAACACAACAACTCAGTTACTTGCTGAGGATATGTCACCCATGATTTAGTTCATCACAAGGTGAGTAAAAATCTCCAACACCCATTTGATTTTACAAATCTGCAGTTATAAGAAACCATTTGATTTTCTTCTATTGTTCTATATTACGCATATCTGTATGTATATTATTAATATCAGACCCATTGTGTCTACATATATACATAAATTTGGCTTTATAAAAGTGAGCACATATATGAACAAGATATAGGCATGAGTGACAATTATCCTATCCCTCGGAGGATCATAAATCGACTTGCCCTTGCAGATGCCATGAATCCCTCGAATATCCCTCTGAGCATGTATAAATCTCTTTACTTCACGTTGTCCATGGGAACCCGTATCCTCATCAACAAATAATGTATCTCTAGGAGCCCCTCAAAGCCCTAGATATTCATTCCCTTGTTTGGATAAACCCTAATGATTTGCAGTTGGATTGAAGGAAAAACCATTACTAGGGATGTTTTTGGAAAAATTTCGCACAAATACAATGTTTTAACAACTCTTAAATATATTTGAGGTGGGACAGTGCACAAGTATTCTATCATTTTAAATAAAAAAGGTTGTGAGGGCCACTGAATGAATTTTATTTAAATATAAAATATAGAATATAAAGAAGATTATGCAAGCAGATAGTAGCAAGTTTTCTACTTATTGCCTTCATGCCAACATATTTCCCTCATAAATTTCTCTTAAAGATAAATAGTTTTAAAAACTCTTTCCTAGCTGGTTTGAATTGGGTGTTTTGACAACGTTAATATGTGATGCATAGCTCATGCCAAAGGAGCTCTAGTTTAAGTTATTGGATTTTGCATTCTAAGTACACAAAACAAAGCTGTAGCTTTAGTTTTCTCCAATTTATATGTCTTAAATTAAACTATGTAAATCAAGCGATGAGTTCTATATTTAGAACTTTAGTTTAACGGACTCGATTTATGCATGAAAAATAAATTCTATCTTAAATGTTTACTCTTTGAGGCTGTGATCCTTATAAAAAGAGTTATCCTCGGTGATAGATATATAAGTCTGTTAGTAATATTTCATTGAGGTGGCATTTAAAGAGACAAGATCTGTGCTAGTTTAATTGGTTGGTTTAGAATCACATGTGTAGATGCATTGGCAATATCAGGTGTGGAATCTAGAATTGTAGATCCTATTTAAAATTACTTGCTTATGAATAATGTATATACAATTTATAATATGGTATTATTATGTGATCTTTTATATGTAGAATATAGGCAATAATGTGTAATTCTTTATACGTTTTCTATAATCAATCATGGTAGGGATGATAGAGGAATTTAAGAAGGGGAAGTAGTTATGAGGTACTCTTCTAGGTATGCCACCTCATGAATAGTCCCATGAGACCAAAGGGGTGCAAGGAGTGTCCCACCCTTGGGCTTAGAAGGGAGGGATAGTAATGGTTCACATGAATATATTTTAAATGAGAGTTAATGCTCGATTTAGCACGCATTGCATTTAACTGACATTTACAAAAGTGAAATATTGAAAATTCTTGGAAGGTCACCTATTCTAATACTACTCCAACCAAGTGTACTTAATCATTGATTTCCCCATGATAAAGCCATCTTAAACTAAAGAGGAAAGGATAGATGATCTTCTAGGAAGTCACAATGCATCACTTAAATGAATGCTATCTAGATGAAATGAGTGCTAAGTAGATCATTCATTCTCATTAGAAATAGGATTATATAAATAAATACTCATAAAACATGGATCAATGACTACATAGTTAAATTATGATATAAAAAAATTAATTTTAATACATAGTAGAAATTACCTCATACTTGTCCAAGGTTGATATCAACTAATTTCAAACACTAAGAATTTCATCTTTTGAATACTGAGATGTTTTGCAGATATGAATTCTTGACATATACTAAATATCATTTCTATCATAGCTAAATATATCCATCAGAGTATGATCACAATAATAAAAACTCATGCTATTCAATGGAAGGCTACTTCAGCAATTTCAGTCATTAACAAAGGAAAATCAGTAATTTAAACCATTAACAAAGGAAAATCGGTACCCCAAAACCTCTGTGGACCCTCGAAGAAGTAATATGTTATGTCGTTGTATCTTTCAATGTTAAGAAGGATTATGAAGAGCAAATTGTACAAGGGCCTATTTTGGAGTAGACACCTATAGATTGATCAAACTCCAAGTTTCTCATGCACCTTGCCTATAGTCTCCTCCAACATTCTAATTTTGACTTCTTTCTCCGTCTTCATTGTCTTGACATCCTCTAGCATGGAGTTTTGTCCACACTATGGGGTGGTCATCTTTCCACCTCTCATAGGACTTGGGATCTGGCCTATTCTTGTGCCTATCCATAATACAGTTGTAAAAGGGAAAAATAGTTGCAAAAGCGAAAAATTTCCACAAGAAGAAAAACACTTGTAAAAAATTGGGTAAGGCTAGAGAAAATCTACCCAAAAAGCATGTAGTGTAAATATTGGCAATTATAGTAGGTACATAAATATGGCAACTACAAAGTCTACCTTTACATCTCATAATAAAATCCAAAAACCTCATGCTCTGATTGCCAATGAAACATAGGTAATGAATCATCATTACATAAAACTCCGCTACTTCAACACATGTGACTATCATTTAAGATGAGATTTTTAACCTCCATGTTGCACTGACAAAGGAGAAAGGGAAAAGGTATTGAGGCCATGGGAGAATCCTCCAAACTCCATGGATGAAATTSAKAAGTACTGAAAGCTCTATTACCAGTAAGAGTGTAAGGTTTTTTTGTGTAYTTTCTTTATATAGTCTCRTTATGGGTTTGRAKTATATGCAKTTTGGGGAATATCAATAAATTGGCCTCTAAGTGTAATGGTTTACTTTGGTTTCTAATGTTAATCTCCCCTTCGATTTCACATAGTTTGGGTATATTAGTTGTATAGATGTAATTCATATTTTCAATTTTTCTATTAGCTCTCAATAGGAAGAAGGATATAGCTTCAGTAGGGGCATTTTGAAATTTTGTCAAGTCTATAAGAACTTTGATCTTTGCAAGTAGTTGTAGTTCAATGGGGGTGTCTTCATGGTGGATATAGCTTATTAATGCTTGCACTTGCTCATTTGTATATAAATATAGTATCTTAGTAGAAGTTTTTCTAGTGGTGAAGTTTACATTTTGGTTATGGCAGATTCATTCTTAGACTACATGATAGTTATCAACATGTAATACATTTTATTAGTTCCTGCCATGGGATCTATAGTGGAGGCAACAACATTTAAACAATGATTAATTCATTTGCATTTGACCAATCAAATTATCAGAGTATTTCACATAAATTTCCTTTCCAATGTATATTGTATATAACATGAATATTTTTTATGAAATTTTTTTTACCTAAAATATTTGGAGACATGTGATTGACATTACAGAGGGAAGGCATACGTATTTGCAAAAAAAAATACAAGAGAACACACAAGCTTCCATCTCTATCTGCTCCTCTAGCTGGCTACACAGTGTTCTATAAGACTCTAACCTTACCCAGTCTTTGTAAATAAGGAAAATTAGGGAATAACTGCCAAAAGGGTTTCCTTTCTTCTTAGGCTGTTCTTCTAAATACATCAATTCTTGGAATTTGTCAGCTCTTCTCACCACTTCATCATCATCTAGGATTTTCCTTATTAGGTCCTCCTCTACACATTGCTCATGCACTTTGGTATTTGGGATAGTGGGTGTCATCAGATTGCAAGGAATGCCCACCAAATGTCTCTTCGAAACTTTCAAAGTTAGGTATAGGGAGAAATTTATGTTTCTTTGTCGCCATTTTTACAGATGTATATTTTTAGTCATCGAATGAATTACTATTTAATTAATAGCTAGAAATCACATTTGTACTGTCTTCCATAGTCTCGGTAATTCACATGGTCATGCTCTTTCTCTCAAACTGTTCTCTTGTGCCTGTTATCATTTTGTCAATAATATGCTTTCCACAGATGTCCATATCTCATTCTATATTTCCAGGCCGGTTGGACGTAGATATTTTCCATAATTAATTTTTCACAGATACTCCATTATTGTATTCTTAACGCTGCCTCCATGTCTTCATACTGATTATGAGAGAAAATTTTCATATATCATGGATGTAGAAAACTCTTCCAAAGCTCCCATTTCAATTATTGGCACTCTCTTTTCATTTAAGGATCTTAACAGAGGTGGCCATCAATCGTATGCTTCCCCATTGTTAATGAACAACTGCATTATTCAAAATAATATCCTTCCTACAATACTCATATCCAAAATCACCTTCCAATAAATTGATTCTGCTTGTTCTTTTGGTGCGCACAAAGAGTATGCTAGTAGCATAATCTTATCACCTTTCAATAAATTGATTCTTTACATTCCAAAAGCATAGATCTCTCCTCCAAAATAGTGACAAAACTTTGATCTGAACTGTGTTCAAACTATGGAGCTTTTAAATACAAAGTATCTGCTTCATCATAGAGAATATAAGCATAGAGATTATAGTGTAAGTAATTTCAAAGAAAGAGATTCATAAATGCTTCTTGTCCCCATGATGTTGTTTGATGCAAGAAAGAGAATAGCGGTAACCCTAACATTCACCTTATGAAATCATTTTAGGGTAACCATTGTATGTTCGATGAAACCTCCATATCCACATATATATAAATTTACAAAAACATGCATTGTTAGTTTCCAATTTTCTTCTGTATTTCTGTAATTGAAATCACTTCACCTTGCACCTTGTTCTAAACACATAAATTTCCCTTCCGTTGAAATAAAATAAAAGCACATTTCAAGTTTTCAAGGGTCTTGATGAAGATTGAAATAAAAGAAAGGTAAGATTCATGAAATAAATATTCAAATATTAATAATTTATTTACATATTGTATAAATATGAATTTGTAGTTTGTATAAATATTGTTTTCAATGGGGATGATGAGACATATATTAGGACTTTCCTTGTTATTAATGAAATATGTTTAGGGTCTTGCCTTTTGCTAAAAATAAAATAAAATGATGTTGCAAATATTAGTTAAAGAGAGGTAATAATAAATGAGAATTAATGTTGTAACTATGATATAATTTAATAATTACATTTGAACACGAATGCATTTAACTTTAAATTGACGAAATATTAGTTAGATGCATTATGAAAATATTAGTTAAATGCATTTAACTTTAATAATTACATTTGAACATGAATGCATTTGATTACAAAATTTGCCAAACTATTTTAATTCTATCTCATTCATTCATTGATTGAATGACAATGAATGAAATATGTGAATAAGGATTCGTGCCATAGGGAGTAGAAGTTTAATATTTCAAAAATAAAATTTGTAATTGGTAAATGATGCATATACTGAATAGAAAAATGAGCTAATCTATCAACCAAATAGTTGCAATGTTATGCAATAAAATCTACCACTTGCACTCCATCACACCTTTCAATCAAAGGGTTCCGATCTTTTCCCTATGTAGGAATTCAGCACCACAGCAGATATTGTGTGAGAACCAAAGTAGGAGAATCATAAGAGGGACCTCAAGAAACCTCTTACACTAAGGTAGAGGACCCTCTTCCAAACACCAACCGGGCTGGCAACAACAGCAGAAGTGTCTTGTCTTTCCTCTGTCAATTTCTTAAACTTGTTGGGGTAAGCTCAAATTTTCATTCCATAAGTCTAATCTTCACCAGTAAGATATTTTCAAATTTATCTTCACCTTCGATCTGAATCAATCAGACTTCTAGACCATGTCCGCTGAGTTTGAATTGCCATTATTTAAATTTAGCTTTTCACTAGCTTGTTGTTTATCACATGTTGAGGGTTACAACTAACAATCATTGACTATACACCTGTAACCAGTCACTGTCACTACACAAGTCAAATCCTTGGTGTTCTCAGCGACAAAGGCAATGAAAAGATAATATAACCAAGTAAAAAAAAATGCAAAGATACGTTCCTACATTCCAAACCAACCCAATATCATGTTCAAATCAAATACAATAGTTTGATGTTGTTTGACTGTATCCGTAGGCCAGTTGAATACACAGTTTGCAAAGAAATTTTGATTTTATTGATTCAAACTATTACAAACTTGATCCATCTCATATCAACACCTCCCTAATTCATGGATCTCCATCTCAAGATACATTAACTCTCCAAATACTCGAGAGTAACCATTCAACTAAATCTAACTGTCACATAACAGTATGATTGTTAGTGACAAAACACAAGAAATAGTTATCAAGTTGACAACAAAAGTTGTCAACTCGAAAACACAACACCCTTTGCCCATTCTATATACTCATAAAAGGTTTAGAGACAACCTTAGAAAGCTAACTTAACCTATAACCCCTACTAACCCCAACTAACTCCAATTAAGCCCTATTTGGCTTATCTTGCCAATATAGGCAATTTACAAGACTTTGCACTCTTAGTGCTCTTAACAATATTTAGAGGCTTCTATAGCCTTATTACATCATTATAGACCCTTATAGGTCATCTTTCCAATCCCCTAACCTAGGA
>MU223208.1:604417-615614 GCA_018584345.1 Thuja plicata | reverse complement strand
CACTCATACAAAAGTGAAATGCTATGTGGAAGGGATGGTTGATAGTGTTCCTTGGGGGAAGGGGGATTGTGAAAGACTTTTTATCATTGTATTGTGTATTTCCAATATGTTTGGATGCAGGGTAGACTAGGAGAATGAAGGATCACTCACTGATTGCATGATAACCGGGTTTTGAAGGGTCACTGGTTGAGGGGATAGTCAAGGTCCGAATGATTGGTCCATTGGAGGACCCTAGTTCTTTATATTAATTTCTATTCAAATTGGATGCATGGATTTCTTGTGAATTATTGGCTGCTATGTATCCTGCAACTGGATCCGTAAATCTGTATATACTTCTCTAGGGTTGTAAACCACTTAGGGATCAAAATAGAGAAACTAAATAAAAATTGTTCTTTGTCCTATTTCCTTTTAACAAAGTCTCAACTATCAATGATACAATACATTTGATGCCCTAAGCTATCAATACAAATGGCGCCTAGCTAGAAGCTCACGGGCTGTCCATTTGATAACCACAGTCAACATTTCAAAAAAATGGATATCCTTGAGCACAAGCACCAATATCATCAAATAATGGAGTTAAAGCACGGGCTGGAGCATGACACCAGCAGAATGCGGTCATTTCAGTGACAATAATATACAATGGCATCATTAAACACATATGCCAATAATATCAACAAACGTGAGTCCAAACATTTGAATACAGTGAATCGATATCCTTGAGCACAAGCACCAACAACATCAAATAATAGAGATAAAGCACTAGCTAGGGCACGACACCAGTAGAATGTGGTCATTTCAGAGAGAAACTCCCTCAACAATAAAATGAAATGCATTCGAATATTATGCCAGAGGCTTGAAAGATGAAGAAATCACATACCTTCTCCCATGCTCAGCTGTCGCTCCTTTTCTCCCGCTCTCCAATCAAAATAAAAATGATGAGGCTATTTCAATTTTTTTTAATGTATACCCCGAATTCGTCAGAATTCTGATGGTCAATTAAACACCCATCAGAATACTGACATCATCGGGGCCTATTACAAAGAAAAAAATACCAAATTTGTAAGAAAAAGTTACCCGTCGGAAACTTGTGTCAAAATTTGGCCCCAAATGTAGTAGTGCTTTCTCTTGTAGCTTTTCACTAATCTTCCTTTTATCATTAATAACTAGTGTTCTTTCTTTCTCATCTTGTCTAGCATTGTTCATGACATCAATCATTCTTACCATTGTGTCTTTTGACTGATTTGCAAATATTTCACTTGTCTAGCCAGATGTTGATTGGTTTCATTTAAGCTTGTGATGCTTTCTTCTGATGTGCCTGATGCTTTTCTTGTAGTTGATTATGAAGACTCAAATAAATCTAGTATCTCTTCCAAATGGTAATCTATTTCATTACAGTGAGATACCATAATCTTTCTTTCATCTAACAACTGTCTCATCGTGATTCTAGCTTCTTTATACTGCTCATAGAATATCTAAATTTCTAGCTTCTGATTCTCAATACACTTGTCAAGTTTGTACTTCTCCATTGTATGATATTTTCTCTTAAGCCTTTAAGCTTTCCAAATAAGAGATCTAGCTCTGATACCAATTGTTGTAATTAATGGGAAGTGTGTACTGAGAGGGGAGGGGTGAATCAGTACCTCTAAAACTTTTATATCTTTTAACCTTTATCCTTTAGGTAATCAATTATTTATCCAACCATCTGTTCTATATTATCTTGATGTAAGATTTATCAATTCATAAACTTAATCAAACATGTGAACATTAATATAAACATTCATGAAAGTAATTGACACATAACACAAGATATGATTACAGAGAAAACTCCTGTTAGGAAGTAAAAACTGTGGTGGGGATGGCACCCACAAATTCTTCACTGTCTATAGATTGGAAGGGGCTTGTTAAGGCATACAATTTTATCACTTCTCATGATCTACCCTGGTAAGATTATCTATGGAGAGCTATTAAAGTATACTCTATTAAGAGCTTTTGCAACACTATTTAGTGTGCACTTGGTTAAGAGATTTACAATTGGATGGTTAAATCCACCTTCCTTGAAAAGATTTTTACACTTTGCTTCACTTGTTACAATGTAAGAAAATTACAATTTGACCTGGTGTATGCAATCTCCTATTTCTGATTACAGATCCATTTAAGATTACATGTATAAGTATATCACCTATTGTGATTGAATAATACCTTTGTTGCTCGGTAGCCTCTGTTCTTGGTTCTTGATAACCAAATTCACTTTTTGTTATTCTGGTTCTTGAAACTTTCAGTTTGATCCATAGATTTTCTCATGGGCTACATTCATCCTCTCATTATCATCACACCATATACAATGAATGATTATAACATCTATTTATAAGATAGATTTACCTAATTAAGTTTCACGTAAAATAATATTAACTCTAAGATCATAGGTTTACAACTTGACCTTGATCTATCAGTCTATGTGTTTTAAATCAGTTAGATTGATTAAAACACTTACAATAATGTTTCTTGTCCCTAAACTAATGGTATTAAAAACAAATCAAGACTCTATAAATATAATAAGATTATTTTATCTGACGTGGAAGTCAGATCCATAATTTCTGGGATGTAACTGACTTTTGGTTTCTGTCAGTCAGTTATGCTCTGAAGTCAATTAGATTGTCTCTCGGTGTTCCTTTCTTGAACTGTCTCTCGGTTTCCTCTTTGACTGTTCTCTCAGTTTTCACTATGACTTGCTTGTCGGGTTCCACTGTCAGGTTCCTCTTTCTCCTTTCCACTTTGCATTTTCGATTTACACACAAAACTATGTCATCGGTTTTCTGTGTACTTAACAATTTTTGGTAATCTCTGATATCTGTATTTTCGGTTTTCTCTTGTCCTGTCTTTCGGTGTATGTTTACCGAAAGTGTTGTTTACATACTAATGGAAAAATAATATCATCATTATTCCCTCATTTAATTTGTTGTTTTGTAGAGAAGAGCATGAGAGCTTTGGAGAAGAATTGAAGAGATAGTTTTGGAGGAGATTTAAAGGTAAAATATTTATTTCTTTAATTACTTTATTTTTGTATATAGTTTAAATATTTAGATTTACTTTAAATATTTAGATTTAATATTTAGACTTAGATTTAGGTTTAACATTTACATTTACTTTTTAGTATTTTAAAATATGGAGGGCAATATTGTCATTTAGATTTAGATTTAGTCTATAATATTTTAATGTTTTTATTTATTTTTTAATGTTTTAGATGTATTTTATATATTAATTTTAGATTTATTTTTTAATGTTTTAGATTTACTTTATAATGATTAATTTTAATTTATAATGTTTTTATATGCTGCCATATTTTCAAAAATTTCAATATATTACATTTATTATTTAAATATTACCCTTTTTGTATTAACTATAAGGAAATCAATAATTGACAATGGAGTGTACAAAAAGAGGCCGAGCCTCAAACGGAGAGAGTCAGAGTTAAATGTTATATCATAAGAACACCAAAATCAACAAACAAGGAGATACAAGACTAATGTAAAATGTCATCATAGGACTCAGTCCAGGCAGTCCATCCCAAGGTGTCTTCCATCCAGACAATGTTCTTCTTTTCTTGGATTTTGGCCAGCATGTAGATTTGGTCATCTATGGCATTCTTATTCTTTTTAATCTCATGGTAGAGTTTCTTCACAGTCTCATCAAAGATAAAAAGGTTATCCATGTGTCTTCGCCATTCATACCCATCTTTCATCTCAAACACGAACATGGTGGAGTGACCCCTTTGCAGGAATCTCTCCAGTTTCTCTCTTTCAACCAGCATGTTAATACAAACCTGCGAAAAGATTTTAAAATATGTGAGTTTTTGAAAAGACTCAGCAAAGATTCTAGGATTGTCTTGATACCTCTCTTCATTTATGCATTTCCAAACCTGCCAAAGAATATTAGAAGACAAAATGCTCCAAAACAGATTAGTGTCCTTATTAAGTCCATGGATGTGCCCAGTGATAATTTCAAAAATATTAATTTAAATATTATTTTTTAATATTTCAATTTAAAAAATAACTTCAAAAATGCCAAATGGCACTAGAAAAATTTGAAATTTTTTTTTTTGAAATATAAGGCCAAATATAAATGAGTGTCAAATGGCATTTGAAGAAAATTAATTTTTAAAAAAAATTTGCATGTTTTTTCAGATTTCGAGAGGAATTTGGAGAGACAAGCATGTAAAGAGGAATTTGAAGAGCCTTTCATATTTATTTCTTTAATTACTTTGTTTTTGTAAATTTCAAAAATGCCAAATAGCATTAGAAAAATCTGAAAATAAAATTAAAAAGGAAATATAAGGTCATAAAAGGCCAAAAATAAAGGAGTGCCAAATGACATTTGAAGAAAATTAATTTTTTTAAAAACATTTGCACGCTTTTTCAGATTTGGAGAGGAATTTGGGGAGACAAGCATGCAATCAGGAATTTGTAGAGTCTTTCATATTTATTTCTTTAATTACTTTATTTTTGTATATAATTTAAATATTTAGATTTAGATTTAATATTTAGATTTAGATTTAGATTTAGGTTAATATTTATATTTACTTTTTAGTTTTTTAAAATATAGAAGGCAATGTTGCCATTTAGATTTAGATTTAGTTTTTAATGTTTTAATGTTTTATTTACTTTTTAATGTTTTAGATATATTTTATATATTAGTTTTAGATTTACTTTTTAAATAGTTTAATAGATATAATTTACTTTATAATGTTTTAGTTTTAGATTTTAATGTTTTTATATGGATAATATTGTCGTCATATTTTCTAAAATTTTAATACATTACATTTATAGGGTGATATTTAATTATTTTAATTTAAAAATAATATTACTCTTTTGTTTAAAATATAGTTTTAATATATGGACAAAAATATCGTCATATTTTCCAATATTTCAATGTATTAGATTTAGTCTTAAAATATTACTATTTTGATTTTTCTTAAATATTTTAATTTTTTCATTTTAATAATATAGGACTACTAATGTTTGAAAATAAATTTTAATATATGGAAGGCAATGCCGCCATATTAGTTAGATGGAAATATCGTATATTTTTCAATATTTTAATATACTAATTTTTATTATAATAACTTTGGTACTAAATTTATTTTGTATTAGTGAATTAAGTCTTTCTTAGATTTTAAAAAATAATGCGAGAATGTAAAACACAAATTGCTCAATGCAAATATAATATTCCTCAACCAATAAACTAGCCACTTTACAATTTTTTGTCTTGATTGTTATGATTTAGGCAATGTGATGAGGCCCCACTTTCTCAATAGCCCCTATGAGAATTTCAACAATAAAGTGTACATTCTTTAATTGCCCCTCACAATCCATAATTTTTAGTTCCTGCCAAGGCAGGAAACTATTGCGGACGCAACAATCTTTAAACAGTGATTAATCCATCTGCAATCAACCAATAACAGATTATATTTTTGGGTAGTTTCTATATTAATGTTATGTTAGCTCAGAGAAAGGTGAAAAATTTTTAAGTTTAAAATATTTATCAGTAATTTGATTGGGCAGAAGTTGGTGGCAATAGACCGTCAGAGAAAAATACAAAGTCCAAAGCATAAGAACACATATTCTACGAGCACTGCTGCAGGAGCTGGTGCACTCATAACTTGAATTGTCAGAGAGGAAAAAATAATTCCAAGACGAGAACGCACATTTCCCAGTGTCTCAGGCAGTGCGTTGCAGACATTAACAAGACCATTTCGAAAAGACCACCTCAACCCTGGTAGATTCCCGTTGTCCAAACTGGAGGCATTGCAAACTCCTATGCAAGAGAACGCCCCAATATAGAGGAAGGGGGGCAAAAATCAAAGTTTTGGGGTTGTCATTTTTCCAAAGGCCTAACAATTAGTGATTAGGGTTTTTGTTCGGGCATTACGTATTGCAGTGCACTCTTTCACAAGACAATCCATTTTGTTCTTTTTCCCCAAAAATGTTAGAAAAAAATTCCTAGCCTAAACATGCAGACAGTCAATGTGCCTTCTCTAAGTTTCCATAGTCTTGCATATTTGTCAAGAAATGGGGGTGGCAATGAATAAATTTTATCTTCCATGTAACATTTTCATTTGACATGCTACAAAATTCTTTGCCCCAACTCAAAAGTTCAGTAGATTAACACCCCCAAATATTTAGATTTTCTTTTTGTTCTCATTGGCAATAGATTGGAGCAGAGGAGATACTGAGATAGCTGGTGGAGGCATTTATAATGGGAAAATAACATTTGATCACAAGAAAAAAAAATGTTTCTATTTTCGGTTTGTTTGTAAGAGTTTTTGAAGAACGAATGGGTGATCTAATAAAGAAGTCCCCCGTTTCTTTATTAGAGGGGCCAAGGAATTCCATGGCTACCTGAATAAAAAATAATGGCTGGTTCTTCTACCTATAATGCCTAGAATGAGCGTCTCCTAAAAAGAGGAAATGCTATGTATTTTGAAGGTTGCCATGCATGCGAGGTAGAACGTACGAAAGAGCAACAATGAGGATATTCATTCAAAGAGTTTTTCTTTGTTGGGATGGTCATGCTTGTCAACAGTATGCACATAAATATATATATTCTGTTGTTTAATTTTCATTCTTGAGAAATCAGTTAGTATTCTAAAAATTAATAGAAGGAAAGGTGAATACAGTCAGTGGAACACAGTAATTTTTTATTTATTTTAACTAAGGATTTATATATGATAATGGAAACTTCTTAGTTTTTTTTGGTGTGTTTGCAGCTCTTCCCATATTTTCCTTATTTGCCTTCCTCTATTTTATGGTAAGCTGCAAAAGGGAGGTAAGGGATGAAACTATTGCTTTATAGAATTAGAGCCCAATAAATTCAATAGTTTAACTTGCCAATTTATCCAACACACTTGGCCAAATTGAATTTTATTTGAGATTCAAAATATGATGTGCGTGCATTCAAAGTACTAAATTGACAATAGAGTTATCAGCAAGGAAGAACTGAATATTGAATGTGGATGTCCTTGAGTTGCATAATAATTATACGTCACAGTTAAAATTATCATCACATTGAGTTTCTAGAGAGAACATTCTGAATGTTTCTGGCATTAAATAAGAAAAATATATTGACTTTCTACCTAATTTTTGACACGTAATTGGGCTTAATAGTTTTCTCCAAAATATATGCAAATATATATTTTCTTGGGACACTTATTGTAAAACTTTGAATTGATCTTGCTAATTGGGCCAAGCACCATTTTCAAACATTATGTACAATTATATAGCTACAAAAATGTAATCTGTTTTGCAAAGTAGGGGAAGAGAACCCATCTTTTATTTGAAGAGCCTTCGAATGGCACTTACCAAACATGTATAGAAACTATAAAATAAAATTTCAAAATTTTCTGATGAGGTCTTCTTATCCGAGTAAGTGTTGCTGAATTTGTGAACTTGGTGGCTGATAATTTTTTATCACCACTGAGAAAACATCAATAAAAAAAATTTGTTCATACACTGGTGCTTGACGATGGAGGTCTTCTCTTCCTACTCTACTTTAGGCAGTTTTTTACTATTATGGCATGATACTAGGTCCATTAAATATGACATCAATTCTTTCTTTTTTAAAAACTTCTATGGTAGCTACTTTAGAATTTGTATGCCTTGGCTTGCAAAGTTTGATGATCTTAATACCACAATATTACAATGACAAGAAACAATCTGGTAACTATCGTCCGAGGCTTGAAGAAGAGGTTGAGGACCAAGTTTCACAGAATCAAAAGGAGATCTTCTTGTCTACATTTAAGATTGCATGGAGAAATGAACAGTAGGATGAGGCTATTGTACAAAAAAATTTATAATTATATTGGTGTTTGTAAGGGGGTCTTGAAGGTATGGAAGCATAACAAGAAGCATAATGATTGTTTAATGATTCAATACCTTTTGGTTTTGAGGATTCTAGCAATCTTTTAGGGAATTTTGTTCTCTTCCTAGTTCTTTTCTTCTCCCTTTTTACCCTAGCAAAAGGGCATTCCCTGTCACCTTATGCCTGGTGAATTATATTGGAAATGTTGAGCTTAGCCTAATTTCTAAGTAAATTCAATGCTATTCTTCTATAGAGTGTTGCTTCTGTGGTATTGGGTTTGGTTTGTCTTTGTGTGGTCTTTAGCATTTGATGGGTTGTATGTCACCCATTTCATTTTTTATTCTATCTAGAGTGTTTTTCAATGAGCTTGTCTAGAGAGATTTTATCAATATCCCTTGGTTAAGTAAGCATTAAGTCCTTTGTACTGAAGAACCTTGGATCTTTTACTTCCCATAGCATCCAAGCTAGCATTCCCTGCATTTCCCCCTATACACAGACTATGTAATCTACTCTCCATCTTAGAAACTTGGCGTACCCTTTTTGTTATCACAAAATTCATAATGTTACTGAGTTCAGTTTGCAGCAGCCAACAATAATATTTGATTTCCAATGAAGCATTGAGTTCAGTTTGCAGCAACGAACACCAATATTTGATTTCCAATGAAACATTAATCATTTTTTATTTATTTGAAACAACATGTTCATCTCCCTCACTGTCATTTCCATGTAAAGTAAGTTGCATTCCATTCGTATGATTTACATTTCTTGTTCTTACATGTTCATGTTAGTATTTTCAGTTTTTACATGTATATATTAATCTCTTTGTATATTTCTATTTTTTTTCACCATTTCTGTTGATCTGTAACAATTGTCAACGAATTTATATACATATATTAATATCTGTATATATTTCTATTTATTTTTCACCATTTTAGTAGATCTTTAACAATTGGCAAACTGCCCTGCCTGCCATTGGCAGGAACTATGCTACATTGCAGCCCTTGTTTTAAATGGTGCCTCATTAGGCTATATTAAATTTACAATGAGATTAATATATTATATTAAAATAATTATTTTTAGATAATTTGATTTAAATATTATATTTAGTGATTTCAATATTGCATTTAGATTATTTGATTTAAATATTGGAATTATTCATTTCATAGAATTAGTCATTTCAATATTACATTTAGATAATTTGATTTAAATATTAGAATTAGTAATTTCAATATTAGATTTAGATAATTTGTTTTAAATATTAGATTTAGTGATTTCAATATTAGATTTAGATAATTTGTTTTAAATCTTAGAATTACTAATTTTAATATTAGAATTAATGTTAATATCGAAGAGAGAGTCGTAGACGTCAACAAGAACAAATGACAGAAAATCAAATAGAACAACATAGAATACTACACAATCAAGTTGGTAGATGAAGGTCTGCTACAAGAAGGGCTAAAGTAACAGTGGAACAATTGGAAATTGAAAATAAAGACAAAATAAATGTAAAAAGAAATAACTGTCAAAGAACCTATGAACAACTCCCTCCTCTTCAAAATGAGAAAAGACATGAAGGGAAACAAGGTGGTCCCCAAACAAGTGAGGGGTATAACCATCCACCTAATATAAACATTCACTTGGATGTTGAAAATGAAAATTCTGCATCCATAGAACGTGTTCCAGAAACATCTAGAGTTCCAAATTATAATGCAACATGGTTACTTAATTTTTTTATTTCTTATGGTTGTTAAGATAGTTTTTCTCACAATTCATTATACTACATCATCTATTATCTTGTTTTAAACATTATTGGTTTCATTTTTTTCAAATTATAAAATAATTGTACTCTTTATTCTAATTATTTTATAGATTGATGTTTGTTTAAAAATTTGTAGCAAACCATTCAAACTGTGGTTTCCTCTGAAAGAGAGTCAAACATCATTGATACAAACCCGAATGCTTCGGTGGCCTCAAATGATTTCTTTGAGACTGAATTTGACAAGTGTGCATAAATAATTAAAGAAACATGCACAAATATAATCAAAGCCATGGAGACTGCATCGTTATTAATTGATTATGTTGAAGAACTAGAAATAATATAGATGGAATATACTGTAAGATTTATGCATGACACATCTACAAAAGTAGATGTGTTTCCATCAATGATGAAAGATGTCATGCCCAAAAAGTTCGGGTCAAAACACAACCAACAAAAGTTATTTTATTTTATTTTATTTTATTTTTTTAAAAGTGAAAAGTTCCACGTTGAAGTTGCGGGAAAGAGGATTCAACGACGTGGTCACAAAAGACTCTGGCGATCAACCTCAACAATGTTGAAACCATAAGATGTTAGATGATAACGATATAATCGAAGAAGATCGTTGATCATCTTCTCGATCAGTATCGTCGATCATCGATTTAAAAAGCTTATAGGTTATCTAGGAGGAATTGAATGTTACAGTTTACGTCATTCTAAAATATAGGTTAACCATATCCCAAAAGGGTACATATCAAGCCGATATGGTTCTATAAATGTGTGGTCTATTTAAGGAAATAATGAATATAAAATTTAATTTGACGTTTACATCAATATTCATTTTCAAATGAATAAATATTAGTTCGAGTTATAATTACAACATATCCATTTGATCAATGTACTTTTAACCAATTAATACTCACAAGGTAACATTAGTTTGTGATAAATATTATCAAAGTTCATGAATCAATAACATTTACGGTATTAATTGATAAATATGATATATATAAATTAATTGTTATATTTATTTATTATTCAATATACCTATAATATATCAATTGATAATATAATCATTCTATAACATTAGCTTATGGTACCATAAATATTAACTAAATATCCTAATAAAACTTTGTCATATAAAATTCATTTATAATAATTAACTATCCTTGATTATAGCTATACTATCTACTACAATAAAAAACAAGACTTATTTTTTTTTTAAATTTCATATTTTAATAACATCTTAAATTAACTTTGTAACTAGTGAACATACATATTTTCCATCTAGAACTAAAGTTTCCAACTTTACCATACAATTAAATAAACTATGTCTAACTATTTTGCTTTACTATAATTAACCAATGAGGAACATCCCTAATGTATAGACGCTCTATAAATTTTTCACATATACTATGGTCTCAAATCTTGAATTTTTATAACACGCTTTAAGTGAAATTACATCGATTAGGTGGGGCCACTTGATTTTAAATAATCATAAATCAACAAATAAATCTTTTGCAAAATTCACCTAATTACAAAAATACTCTATTTATACTTA
Source organism: Thuja plicata (assembly GCA_018584345.1). Lineage (NCBI taxonomy): Eukaryota > Viridiplantae > Streptophyta > Pinopsida > Cupressales > Cupressaceae > Thuja > Thuja plicata. Next base: position 604,446 of record MU223208.1, on the reverse strand, counting down.
ATTTTAAATAACCATAATTCAACAATTAA
>MU223208.1:579941-600528 GCA_018584345.1 Thuja plicata | reverse complement strand
GACTTAACACATAACTAATTTGGCATTTACATCTCGACTTCTTGAATCTAATCCTTTTGACAAAAGTACTCAATGGACCCTTAATAATCTAGTTGGATCTATGATCTGCAGGGTGACATACTACCTCGAAGATTCACTTACACAATTAACAACCTAGAGATATCACTTCTGTCATTGCGACACTAAAATAGGTACTGATATGAAGGTACAATAGATAGGTCTATCTCGAGGTACAATTCTGTTAGGGATTTACAATCATCCAGATACTACAACACCCCTTAATCCTTCGACATCGAAGTGCCGAGGGAAAGGTGGAAATGGGGTGGGCCTTACAAAAGAATTCTACCACATGATCATTGTTCAAATAAAGGTCGCAATACAATCTTAATCGTTGAAGAATATGTGATGTACTTCCATCATTACAGAGAAATGTTGTTTTATATAGTTCATCCTTGACTTGGCTTTCATACTTTTTACTTCATCTAAATAGTTCTACTGAGACTTATATTTCCCCTTTCATCTATGTAAGTTTCATGAACAAGAGAAAAATAAATTGTTTTTAGTATTCAAGTGATGTTTACAACTATACTTGCAAGGTTTTGCAACATGTTTTGTTCAACTTTGCATTTCTAATATTAATGGATTTCAAAAATGTGTCCCATCAAAAGGATGCCTTCAATGGATGTGCTAAATAAATATGAAAAATTATTCACAAAGGACATCCAATAGATATGTTAGGCACTAAATTTTGTATAGAACCCACATGCTAATTCTAAGTATAATTTGAATCTGAATGATAATATTTATTCTAAGTGTACAACCATTATTTCAATAATATTCATTCTAATTGTAACCATATATCTATGTTACTAAGTATGATCACAATCATAACTGTAATACCTACTTTACATCACTAACTCTAATCGTAACTCTAATACTAATAAGTACAATATTGATCCTATCTCTAAACCCTTAGTGGGAAAAAGTGTGATACAAATCCTACATGTACAACATACATCCCATCGCTATCTATGTTCGTTATCTTGCTATAGCAGTCACCCTAAGATTAACCCTAACTGTAAATGTAACCCCTAACCCCATTTGTAAGCCTAAATATAATAGTAACTATTACCTATATATAATCAATGTTATAAAACTATACCAAACCCTTACCCTAACCAAATATTCTCAACATGCACCTAAATCTCACACTACCTATTATATTAATGATAACTCTAAAACCTACATCCGATTAGTGACCACGTCCCTAATCTTATTCTAACAGTCAACCAATTATTAAACTTAACCACAATACTACGTTTGATTTAAACCCAACTGTAAACCTACTCCTAACCCTTACCATGACAGTAAACTAACTCAAAACCAAAACATAAGTCTCCACCTAACTAATATACTAATAGTACACCTAACTCTAAACCATCTTCCTGAACCCTAACTATACTAAGCATTTACTAGAACATTATTTTTACCCTTAATGTTACGCTAAATATGATATGCCAACTAACTATAAACATAACATCCTATCCCAAACCATGACCTTAATCTCATCCTAACCCTAACTCTGACCCCTCATCCTAACCCTAACCCTAACCCTAACTCTAACTCTAATTATAACCCTATCCCTAACCTTAACCATAACCCTAACCCTAAACCTAACCATATCTTTAACCCTAATCCTAACCCTAACCCTAATTATAAGCCTAAGAGTAACCCTAACCATAAAAATCATCCTAACCCTAACCCTAACCCTAACTCTAACCATTAAGATTATACTAATCCTACCCCTCACCCTACACTCTATTCCTAAACACTACATCCTAACCATAAAAAATACCCTAACCCTAAGGCTTACTCGAACCCTAACCCAAACCCATAATCGTACATCTTAACTAAAAAATCATTGTAACCCTAATTATAACCCTAACCCTAACTATTACTCTAACCATTAAGATGATATGAATCCTATCCCTCACCCTACACCCTATTCCTAAACTTTACATCATAACATTAATCCTAAGTCTACCTCTAACCCTAACCGTAAAAATCACCCTAACCCTAACCCTAACCCTAACCCATAACCATACATCCTAACTGTAAAAATCACCCTAACCATAAATCTAACCCTAACCCTAACTATAAAAATCACCCTAACCCTAACCCTAACCCAAACCCAAACCCATAATCAGACATCCTAACCATAAAAATCACCCTAACCATAACTCTAACCCTAACCCTAACCCTAACCCTAATCCTAACCGTAACCTGATCTCTAACCCTAACCCTAACTCTAACCTTAGCCCTAACTCTAACTCTAACCCTAATCTTAACTGTAAAAATCACCCTAACCCTAACCCTAATTATAACCCTAACCCTAATTATAACCCTAGCCCTAACTCTAACCCTTTCTCTAACCATTAAGATGATACTAATCCTACCCCTAACCCTACACCCTATTCCTACACTGTACATCCTAACCCTAATCCTAACTCTAACTGTAACCCAAACCCATACCGTGCATCCTAATTGTAACTCTAACCCTAACCCTAATCATAAAAACCACCCTAACCTAACCTTAACCCATAACCATACATCCTAACAATAAAAATAACCCTAACCTTAATCCTAACCCTAACCCTAACACTAACACTAACTCTAACCCTAGCCCTAACTCTAACCCTAAACCAAACCCATAACCATACATCCTAACTGTAAAAATCACCCAAACCGTAACTCTAACCCTAATCCTACCCCTAAAAATCACCCTAACCCTAACCCTAAGCCTAACCCTATCTTAACCCTAACCCTAACTATAACCCTAACCCTAACTCTATCCCTAACCCTAACTATAATCCTAACCCTAACCCATAATTGTATAGCATAACCATGACTCTAATGCAAACCCTAACCTAACCCTAAATATAACTCTAACTCTAACCCTAATCCTAACTCTAACCCTAACCCAAAACCCATGTCGTGCATCATAACCATAAAAAATCATCCTAACTGTACTATAATCCTAATCCTAACCGTAAAAATCACCGTAACCCTAACCCCAATCATAACCCTATCTCTAACCCTAACACTAACCCTAACTCTAACCCTAACCCTAACTCTAAACCTAACCCTAATCCTAACCCATAACCATACATCCTAACTATAAAAATCACCGTAACCCTAGCCCTAACCCTAAACCTAACCCTAATCCTAATGCTAACTCTAACCCTAACCCTATCTCTAACCCTAACCCTAACCATAAAAATCACCCTAACCCTAACCCTAACTATAAAAATCACCCCAATGCTAACCCTAACTCTAACCCTAACTATACATTCCAACCGTAAAAAAATCACCCTAGCCCTAACCCTAACCCTAACTCTAACCCTAACCCTAAACCTAACCCTAACTCTAACCCTAACCCTAACTCTAACCCTAACTCTAACCATAACCATTAATCATAAAATGTCTTCCATGTTGTGCCCGATTGGTACTAGCATATATATAATATGTCGAGAGTAATCCTTCTCGAGTTGTCTATTTTCATCAACCCTAACCCACACAAAAAATAGCCACACTCGAGAAGGATTACTCTCGGTGTATTTTATATATATATATATAGTACACCAATGTGTTTTAGAATGAAGGTTTGGAGAAGTCATGGATCCGACGAGATATTAAATTTGGTTTTATAAAAATTGGACTTGGAATTCAAAATTCCAATTCCACCTATTTGGGTCGAAGATGCATATGCCCATTTTGGGGCAAAATTAGAATTTCAAATTTCCAATTCCATTTTTTTTGGATGGACACAAACATGGAAGAAACAAAATTGGGAATTATATAATTCCAATTCCAGGCATATTCCAACTACCAAACGGGCCCAGATAATCATTTGAAGACAATGCCTAGTACAGAGAGAAGAGTAAGGATCTGTCACACACCTAATTATATAAATACGCTGAGTTGTGTTCTTGATTTTTATAACCTAATTCTCTAAATATAATTAAATAAGTTGACATTCTTAATTGTTATAATGTAAAACAATTAAATATGATTACATCTTGTAACGCTCCTAGTCGTATGGACTCCATACTAGCAATTGCACCTTAGGCCCCGTTTGGTTAGCATACTGACTAATGTGACGCCTACAGGTCAGGTAATAGTACTAACGTAAGTAGAGAGACATATTGAAAAAAACCAATCGATACTCACATTTTCTAAACATTAAACTTTTTAATCTCACATTCTAACTTTTTATGTTTACTTTCTAACTAATAAATTAATAAAATTAAAATTCTAATAGTATTTATATGTTTTTTTTTAATTATATTATTTAGTGATTTTAATAAATATATTGTACGAAAAATTTAGTAATAATATTATTTAACTTTTTAAAATATGCATATATTAAATAAATTAGTTTTATATCAACGTATTCTAATTTTATCTAAATTTTTACTATCATTTTATAAAAATATTCTATATATTTATGTAAAATATTAATTTAATTTCATTAATTTTAATTTAAAATTAAATAAAATATAAAAATATAATTATTGACTAATTTGATTTTGAATTAGTTGATTTACAAAATATATTTAAAAATTATAATATAAACATGAAAATATTATAATATATTACCTTTAAAATAGTAACTAGCTTATACATACATACATATATATGTCGAGAGTAATCCTTCTCGAGGCACTTATTGTACCTTGCAATATGATGAAAATAGGCACCTCGAGAAGGATTACTCTCAGTGTAGTATATATAGGGATATATAAGCTAGTAGTAGTCACAACGCAACATGGAAGACATTATATGATTAATGGTTATGGTGAGAGTTAGGGTTAGGGTTAGTGTTAGGATTCAGGTTAGAGTTAGGGTTACGGTTATAGTGATTTTTATGGTTAGAATGTATGGTTATGGGTTAGGGTTAGATATAGGGTTAGGGTTAGGGGTAGAGTTAGCATTAGGGTTAAGGTGATTTTTACAGTTAGGGTTAGGCTTAAGGTTATAATTAGAGTTACAGATAGGGTTACAATTATAAATATGGTTAGGATTAGTGTTAGTGTTAGGGTTAGAGTTAGGGTTAGGGTTAGGGTTTTTTTACGGTTAGGAATATGGTGTAGGATGAGGGGTAGGGTTAGTATCATCTTAATGGTTAGATTTAGGGTTAGGGTTAGGGTTATAGGTACAGATATGAGACCTTTACAATTTTGGATGTATGATTATGGGTTAGGATTAGGGTTATAGTTAGGGATACAATGATTTGTATAGTTAGGATGTATGTTTATGGGTTTGGGTTAGGTTTAGAGTTAGGGTTAGGGTTACAGTGACTTTTACGATTAGGATGTACATTTTAGGAGTAGGGTGTAGGGTGAGGGGTGCGATTAGTATCATCTTAATGGTCAGACTTAGGGTTGGGGCTTGGGTGTTTTTCATTGTTAGGGTTAGGATTAGCGTTAGGGTTATAATTAGGTTTAGGGTTTAAGTTAGGGTTATAGGTAGGGATATGATTATTTTTACAGTTAGGATGTACGATTATAGGTTATGGTTAGGGTTAGAGTTATGGTTAGGGTTAGGGTTATGGTTAGGGCTAGAGTACTTTTTTAGGTTAGGAAGTACGGTTAAGGAATAGGGTGTAGGGTGACGGGTATGATTAGTATCATCTTTATGGTTAGATTTAGGGTTAGGGTTATAGTTAGGGGTATAGTTAGGATTAGGGTTACAGTTAGAGTTGTGTGTGTAAATTATGGTACATGCAAGCTGCAACACAATACTTCAATATGTCATTATATCAATGGTTAGTAATAATCAAATCAATTGAAAAGCATGAGAAAACCAAGGAAATTGACATATTGTTCCTATCTAGAAAGTGTATAATTTAAGCTATAAGATTTCCCCTAGATTAGCCATTAAATTAGTGACACCTTCAATCTTAGTATGGAAGATTTATTAATAAATTGAAGCTAGAAATCATTCAATTCATACTAAAAATGATGCAATAATTCATTGAAACACAAATGGAAAAGTTATCTAATTAGATATGAAATCATGAAACCAAATGAACAACATAAGAATGCAATTAGAATTCTAAAATTATGGGCTCATTGAGCTAATAATTCAATCCTTTTATGGAGGAAAATGAGAAATGGAGGGTGGAGATCAATTTGTGAAGAGAGGTGAGGATTGACTCTTTATTGATTCATGTGAGTAAATTCTCATTGGTCGATGGATTGCATTTCCATGTGCAAGTGATGAGTTATAATTTTGAGAGTTTTATTAATTCCCTTTTAATTATTTACTTTAGCCAAGGGCTTAATGGGATTGATTTGATTAAATAGGCCAAGGTAATTAATGTGAGGTAGTGATTAAATCACTTTGATTTTGAGAGGTTATTTTGATTTTGAATGAATTATACTAATAATCAGATGGTTGGACTAGCATAATTGGGAGTATGATCATATTTAGATAAATTAGTGCCTCTGGTTAGAGTAGGCCAAATTAGGGTGATTACATTTTCTCCTCTTTGAATTGATATGTGAGAAGCGCATTGATTTAAATAATATCTGATGTTGACTTCAGAAATTCTGAGAATTTTGCATTTGATTGAATGAAATTTAGCTGATGAGATCAGTCTCAAACTTAATTTAACTAAGATTGATAGTATCAACTTTGAACTTGATTGAATGAAGGTTGATTTAACACAGATATAGAGATACCAATTCTCAACTTGTTTGAATGAGAATTGACAATACTGACTCCGAACTTGATCGAACAAAGGTCAGTATGAAGCTGTTGAGAGCTTGATAAAGATCTGAGATATTGTAGACATAGATATCTGGCTTGTTTAGCACTGAATCCTTCTATCAAAGTGTCCCAACTGGATCGAAGGAAACTGTCATACCCCTAGTCTTTTGATGATGAAGTCAATTTTTCTTTTTGAGCAAGAATTTGATGGATTTCTAGTATGACCGTGCCCCTCAGGAATGAAATCAAAGGAAATAAGAATAAAATCCTACTTTAGAATGATAGATGAATGGAAAAGGAAATTAGATCAATGAAAGAATCAATTATAAGATTAGATGGAGAGAAATTTTGTTAAGAGAAAACATAATTTTACCAAGTTGACTACTTGAAAATGTAATTTTGAGCCTGATAAAATGATGTACGACCAAGATTTTTGATGTGTGATGTGTAGCTTGTTGACAGAGAACCATGAAAAATTGATTGCGTAAAGCGTGCAAATCATTTTGTGGACATATTGAGCAATTATGTAATTTTTGGATACTATCGCAAAATATTTACTATGTTGTGTAAAACGTTGTTCTCATGTTCGATTTCATTCTTGATGGATTGTAGAAGAACAAAAGAGAGTACTGATAGTCTGTGGAGGGTTTCGAAGCATCTGTTTTGTGCTAAAAGGTCAATATATTATGTGATAGCTCAATAGTCAGAGGGAGCTATGCCTCTGCTATCTCCATTACAAGAAGATGCACCACCTCCTCTCCCTCTAGACCAGGTTGAGGTCGGGAGTCAGTCTTGATACTAGCACTCTTGAGATATTATTTTGTATGGATCCTTTTGTGATCATTCATTGTACTTTAGATACTTTAGCCATTTGTATATTCTGATCCTGATCATGTGATATTTTATCATCATAGGGAGTTTTTGTAATGGACATCATCGGTGAGTAAAACTATCACTGATACCCTAGAAGTATCGTGAAAGTATGAATACTACCTTAATTGGATGCAATGTGGACAATAAACCTAAGCATCAAGGCATAGAGGTGAGGATGACTTGTCAGTTATCTCCTTTTTCTTTAAGAATCACCTTATGTTCATGTGTCATATAAAATATGTAACCCGCAATGATCCTTAGTGTTCATATCCTTGGGTACATAATGTGTCATACACCATACTAAGAAATTGACTAGAAACAAACAAGGAAATTGATTCAACCTTGTCGTAGCTTACACCTAACAAGGATTGAGATATATGCGGCTATCCACTCATGTTGGAACATCTTATCATAAACAACCAAATTAGATGAAGTTTGTAGGATCATTGAAGAAATCAACACAAGAAGAAAATAAATAAAATTTCATGCCCCCTATCCTTGCGACTCTTTGTCATTGGATAGACGTCATGGAGTAACTCAAAGATGCATAACAAGCAATAATTGATAATCAGACAAAGAAAACTCATAACCACTTATATGCCCCTAGTTTAAAACATCGTTGGAATAGTAAAAGAGTCATGATCAAATAAAAATTAGGCTAGATGTTTGTATGTGGTGTTTAGGAACACCTTTGAGTCATTATTTAATCACCATAGCAAAATCATCAATTGAAATTCAAACTTTAGCAATGTGTATCTATGTCTGAATTAGTGATATGAATGAGACCATTAATTGAAATCCAATTGAGTGCTGAGAAACACTAGTTGATTAAAGTGTTTAATAAAACTAGTATGATGTCGGGTATAGGTTGGTGGTGTTAAGAAATACCTTTATTTATGATAGTGTAAATTTTTTTTTTATTAAAGTGTTAAAGAAATACTATTTGTAGTGGAAACATTTCCTAAACAAGGACCTAGGATGATAAGGTAACCCACAACCTTTGACCGACCGAACTAGGTGGACTACTGAAATGCTAGGACAACATGCCCTCTAGTGTGGTACGACTATCCTAAGACACAAATATAGACTAATTAAAAGCAAGGAAAGTGTTGATGACATGTAACTGATTGAATGTTTGATAAATCTTAAGTTGAAGATAATGCAAGGCATTAAATCAGCTAATGGTTTGTATTGTAATTGATGTTAACTTGATATCATCTATATGGTCATGTACATAATGCCAAAGACCTCAGAGAATCAATGGAAAAAATATTATGCTTTCAGAAATGCATCAAAGTCAAGTATTCACTAAGTGACAGACAACACTGACAGAGTGCACACCATCAGTAAAGGCAAAGAACAAAAGTCATAGTGATACCCGACGAGCAGATGATTGTGTTGTCTGATGAAGCAAAATCACAGGATTCCTGACAAGTAGAAGATAGTGATACCTGACAATTAAAATCCAAGGATTCTCGATGGATGAAGATCCTGAAGCTAACTGGAGTTACACCAACGGAACTGGCAGTTATCACCGACAACTAACTGCAGAATTGAGCGACAGAACAGAGAGTTCAAAAAATGATAAAATATCTAGCTGGTAGAGCATAAAGATAGACTTAACTGGTTGTTTTATTTGTTTTATTCGGCCAGAGTTAATTAATTGATTTAAATAATATTTATACAGTTGGCAAGAACATAACTACGAGATAAATCAGGAGTTAAAGCTGTAAATCAGATTGGCTGGATTGTTTTTCACGCCAAGAATCAGGAATCAAGAATCAAGAATTAATGAACATCATATCTATATAAGAGACAAGCATAATTCATTTCCAAAAGAAATCACATACACGGAAGGGGAGTGAATAGAAAGAGGATGCTGAAGAGAAACTGATGAAGGATAACTTCATATAGTCCTGATCAATCAAGCTGAATGAGAGCTAAAGAATTCTGCAGACACCGATGAATAGTGAAGCACATCATCACAGAGAAGAAAGTGTGGAGAACAAGAATTGAATTGATAGATTGAACAAAGAGGTATTGTACTTAAATAGATCTGAAAATCTGCAATTCAAGTTGCATTAGAAATAGGTCAGTGTGTTCCAGTTTAACCATTGAAGCATTAAGTCTCTTAACAGGGCAAGACTTAACCGTCTTCTATAATTGAGGTATATCCTAATAGATTGCCAAAAAGTTTATCATGAAGATAGCATTGAGTGCCCGATACTGACACACAGTCTAAGAAGGAGGCTGATGTAGTTAGGTAGCACCAGATATGCCAGATACCTATTGTGCCCATAGAGGTTGATCAATATTGGTAGCATATACATGCCAGATATCAAGTCATAGACTCATATTAAAATCATCTAAATGGGTCACACTTAATAGTGTGTTTGTAACCTTTAACATGGTTGGCTCCTAACAGGTCTCACTTTAGAAGAGTGAAAATTTGGGGTACCGGTCCTAGTGGTTTTTTCCCTTAATAGGGTTTCCACGTTAAAATCCATGTGTTATGTGTGTATGGCTTATTACTTTATTGTTTTACATTTCACATATGCATTTCTGGATAGATTGGTATACTCTACATATTTACTGAGTATCGGTAAATAGTTTTATTGCTTATCGGTTATCAAGGAGAATAAGGACAGACAAGGTAAACCGATAGACAGTTAATTATTATAAGTATTTCTTGGCATGCATCTTGTAGGGACTTAATAATCTAAGGTGTATTGATTGGTGGTTAAAGTTTAAAGGATAAAATTTGAGGCCACTAATTCACCCCCCCCCTCCCCCCTCAGTTATTACTAACAAGTATATCTATGAAGACTTCATGTTCAACTGATGTCAAGGATAAGTGCAAGTGACTCATTAATAGATGGAGCACTAAGTACAAGTGATGTATGTTTTCTAGGTTTTCACCACTTGGCCAATTTCTATTTTTGCTACCAAGATGCTTGTTTGCCAGGTTTTTGCCAAGGCACTTTTTTCTTTTTCTTCTTTTTTTGTAGTATCAAGGCGCCTGTTCGCCAGGTTTTCACCAAGAATACCTTTTTTTCTGGACTTTTTCCACTATTTTTTCTTTTCTTTTTTCCATTGTTTTTTACTTTCTTCAGGATCATTTTTTGTTGTTTTTGGTATTTTCTCAGGATCAATATTTTTGTACAAGCCCTTTGACTAGATGTCAAGCATAGAACCGCTTCAAGTATAGGGTATTGATAGGTTCAGGAAGGACATCTCCTTCAGGTATAGCTAATTGATAAGCTTGTGTCCCAAAATTTGTTGTGACAACAAAAGGCCCCTGCCAGTTGGGTTCACAATTTCCTTTTTGTTCTTTGTTTGGTTGATTCATAAGATTCTCTCTAAGAACAAGATCTCCCACTTGAAACTGTCTTGGTTTGACCTTCTTGTTATGACCTTTTGACATCCTTTTATGATAAAATTTTAGGTGAGTGAACGCTTGTTTCTTGTGCTCATCCAACATCTCTAGGTCTTGGACTCTATCTATGCGGTATTATTCATCTATGATAAGACCTTTGAAGGATACTCAAAAATAAGAAATGTATACTTCAATTGGTAATATTGCCTTTGTGCCATAGACAAGAGAAAATGGTGTAGCTCCTCTTGGTGTTCTGATGCTTGTTTTGTAAGCACGTAGTGGTAGATTCAATTGTAAATGTCATTCTCTACCAGATTTACTCAGAGTTATGTGTAGTATTTTTAGAATATTCTTTTTTAAAGCCTAAAATTGTCCATTACCTTGAGGATAATAGATGGAAGAACAGTGCTGAGTGATGTGAAACTGTGTACGAAGGTCTTCAATATCTTGGTTCCTGAACTATCCCCTATTGTCTATTACAATAGATGAGGGCATCATGTACCTATAAATGATGTAATTGAAGATGAACATAGCTACTTGTTTCCTAGTGACTTTGCTTAGCAGCACTGCTTCGACCCACTTTGTAAAATACTTAGTGGTCATGATTATGTATTTGTGTCCACTTGAAGAAATGGGTATATTTTTCCAATAAGATCAAAGGCCCACTATTGGAATGACCAATGTGTGATAAATGGTATGAGCTCCCTGGCTGGAGCATGAATGAGATTTCCATGTGTTTGAAATTTTTGACAAGTTTTAGCATATTGAACTGCATGTTTTTCCATTGTAGGCCAATAATATCTGACCCTTAAAAAAAATTTAGCTAATGAAAAACCGTTTAAGTGAGATCCACACACACCTTCATGGACCTCTTTTAATGTGCGATTAGATTGTTCTTGTTCAAAACACCTAAGTAGCATTCCATCAAGACCTCATCTATATAATTTAGTAGTGATGAGTGCATAATGCGATGTTGTCCTAATTAGGGCTCATTTTTCATTTCTAGATAGGCCATTAGGTAAGGTTTGATCCATAAGATAGGCATTTATATTAGTATACCTAGATAGGTTTTGGACATTTAGGGCACAAATAACTAGGGATTCAGGTGTATTAAATTCTAAAAAGGATAATTCTTCTACCTAGAAGTCATAGTGGAATTGATGTTCCTCCATTTGTAACATGGATGTGAGCATTGCCATTGCGTTGTAGCTCTATTTTATGTTCTTGGAATTTGTTGAAATGTGAAAACACAAAGTATTTCTTCAAATCATCTATCATCTTCTTATAGGGAATTAGCCTCCCATCTTTTGTTTGGTAGTCTCCATTTACTTGATTGATGATGAGTTGAGAGTCTCCATATACATGTAGCTCTATGATCCTCCATTTAATTGCTAGTTTGAGACCATTTATCAATGCTTCATATTCTAAGATGTTATTAGTACATGGGAACATCATTTTTTATGCCTTAGGTATCTTGTAACCTTGAGGAGTGATAAATAATACCCCTACTCCAAATCCTTGTTGTGTAAAAGAACCATCAAAGTACATTTTCCATGGATATTATGTTAAGTGCATTGTTGTCTTATCCAGAAACTCTATTATCAATGGTGTTATATCCTACAATGGTGAATCAACCAGCTGATAACCTAGAACTTGTCCTTTAGTAGCCTTTCTATCAACATACTCAATATCAAATTCACTTATTGTTAAGACCCATTTTTCTAGCCCTCCTATTAATTTTTTCTTACTCAGGAGATATTTGAGAGGATCAATCTTTGCAATGAGCTTTACTATATGTGAGAGCATGTAGTGTCTTAGATTTTGTGACACAAAAAAAATTGCAAGACAAGATTTTTCAATTACACTATAGTTGAGTTCATATGACACCAATATTCTGTTGATATAATAAATTTCTCTTTCCTTATTGGTATCATCTTACTGTGCTAGCAATACTCCAAGTGATGTATCTATAGCTGAAATATAGAGTAACAATGGTTTTCCATGAGTAGGCATGATTAAGATAGGAGGATTATCAAGATAGTCCTTTAATTCTTTGAATTTGTTGTCATAGTTCTCATCCCATTTGAAAGTCACTCGTTTATGTAATAGTTTTGTAAAAGGTTGCACTCTATCTGCTAGCTAAGATAGGAATCTTCTGATTGGCTAGAGTCTTCCTTAGAGAGTCCTCATTTTACTTATGTTTTGAGGAGGTGGAATTTCCATTATTTATTTCACTTTTTTGGGGTCTACCTCAATTCCTTTGGCCAATACTATGAATCCTAAGAGCTTTCCTGATTGTACACTGAATGCACATTTCTTTAGATTGAGCCTCAATTGAAATTATTCCATCTTATCTAATATCTTTCTCAAGTCTTCAATGTGAGTTGATCTTATCTTGGACCTGGCTAAGGTATCATCCACATAATCCTCCATGTTTTTATGTATCATGTCATGGAAGATTGTCATCATAGCTCATTGGTATGTAGCTCATGCATTCTTTAACCCAAATGGCATTACATTCCAACAAAATTTTCCATGTGCACAGGTAAATTTTTTCTTTTCTTAGTTTTTAGGGGTAATCTTTATGTATTTTTAGCCTAAAAATCCATCCATGAGTGAATAGATCGCATATCATGCCATGAGGTCGATGATCATATCAATGTTTGGTATTGGGAAGTCATCTTTAGTACAAGCTTAGTTTAGATCTCTAGAGTCTGTGAAAATTCTAATAGACTTGGGTGCTTTAGAAACTGGGACTAAATTAGAAATCCATTATGCATAAGCAATGACCCTAATGAATCTAGCTTTTAATAGTTTTTCTAACTCTACTTTTACCAATAGTGCTACATGTGGGTGCATCTTTCTCAATTTATGTTTGACAATTTTTATTCCAGGAGCTATAGATAAGTGATGCATTATCAATTCATGATCTAATATAGGCATATCAGAATAAGCCCATGCAAAGTTGATCTTTTTCTCTTTAAGTAAATCGGTGAAATAATCCTTTTCTTCCTCTGATAAATATTGTGCAAGATGAACAAATTGAGGAGCTTTGATTGTTCTAAGATTAACTGGTTGTGTTGGTTCTATTAAGACTAGAGATCTTTCTTGCAAGTGTTCAGGAAGAAGATCAAGAATCTCATCCTTTGGCACCTTTGAGAGGTTTTCATCATTAGATATGTCTTTTATTTTTACTTTTTTAGAATCTGATACTGCCACAATGTGGTTTTCACAATCAATTCTTTTCTTCTTTTTACTTTTCAAATTTTTAATAAGAAACTTGATATCCTCCTCTGTCATTTTCACACTGCTTGCATTGGTGGAAGAGGGATAGGGTTCACAAGCACTCAAATAGTAGGAAAGAATATATTCATTGAGAAATTTTAGTATGGTTCTAGGTTCTGATTCGGTCCAATCAATTAGTTTAGGGTTTACCATAGATAGTGATGTAGAGGGTTCTAAGGATAACATTGTGTTAGTGTCAAGACTACTAACTGATAAGACAAGTTTTTCTAAGTTAGCTTCTATAGTGTTTAAATCATTTAGAGTCAGATCATCATTATTAGCATCATTGATAGTGTTATGCAAACTTAACTCTAGCAACCTATCATTTACATTTTCTCCTTCTTCTCCTTCTCTTGCTCTATCAAAATTGTCCAATATCCTTCGATACTCCTCTTTTCCTATTAAGAGCCCTATGTCTTCATCAATTATACTAGGGATCACCACATCAACCAATTCTATAACACTATCTGTATTGCGAGTAGTGTTAGAAATTTCTCCTCTTTCTCTTAAAGGTGCAAACCTATGGATCACATCTACCTCAATATCTATGGTAGCATCAGATAGTTGGTCCCATTAATAATCATGTGAGTCAAATATATTATCATCAAATCTATTTAGGTATTCTGCAATAGTGATTTGATGTACCCTATTGGCTACTTCTAAATCAAAGTGGGGTAAATCCAGGATGTGGGTGATTGTGACTAATTGCCCCCAATTCGAATGCATATTCTCTTGTGGTCTTATAGTAAATATTCCCTTAGGAGTGTTTGAGCTACTGGATCCTTCTTCCTTTATTCATTCTTCATTTTATTGAGGTGTTCCTTCTTGTTTCTCCTCATGAGTATTATTCATTCCTTCTCCAATATCAGACCTTTGTTCTTCTAATGATAACAACGACATCTGTTGTTCTGCTTGTTCTCTTAGATGTGTAGGTGCATACTGTTCTCCTTGGTATTCTAGGTTTTTCGTACCTATATGGAGTAATCTTTCAAATATCCAGGGTATGATTTCAGCTTCTTCTTCCTCTTCTTCTTCATCACTTCCTCTATCAAAGATTGGACCTTCTCTTGAAGTGGGATGTTCTAATTTTTTATTAAAGCCTAATCTTGTCTTGTCTTTGGTGTCCCTAAATTCTACATGAATTGGCTCAATGAGTCCCTTGCCTTTATCTCCTAAAGATCCTTTCCCTTTGTAGATCCCATTTGTTTGAGAATGTCATAAACTTTTCCATATTTTTCATGAGGTATCTCAACATGTTTTACTTCATTTTCTACTTTCTCCTCTTTGTAGAGCCAAGCCAGGACCACTTTGTCTTCCTTTTCTTCTTCTTAAGCGATTGTAGTTGCTCTAATCATACCAGTTGGTCCATGAATAACTCTTTCTGTTGAAGTAGAAGGTGTAAAGGATGGGGAGGGTCTTCCATATGATCTTGGAGAGATGGGAAGATTAGCCAAAGATGGCATTGTATCTAGTTTGTATCCCCCATGCTAGTTTCTTCAAGTTTTAATGTCTTTCCAAAACTTCTCATCACCATATCTTTGGATGTTTCAGCTAGAGACTCCTTTGGAACTTCCTTATTGTGAGGAACCATGCTATCTTCCTTAATGTTGTTGCAAGTTTAGCTTGAATCTGCTAGAATTGTTACTTCTACCCCATTGTGAGGGAATTTGATACATTGGTGATAAGTAGATGGTACTACTTGCATTTCATGTATCCGAGGTCTCCCTAGTAGTATGTTATTAGAATGTACAGCTATGGGTTCTGGTTCATGTTAGAGTTAGGGTTATGTTTAGGGTTAGATTTAGGCTTAGGGTTAAGGTTAGGGTTAGGTTTATAGTTAGGATAATAGTAAGGGCTGCAGGGTTGGGTTAGGTGTTAGGGTCACAATCAAGGTACAGTTTAATTAAGGTCATAGTAAGGGGTGTAGGGTTAAAGTTAGGATTCGGGTTAGAGTTAGGGTTATGGTTATTGTGATTTTTACGGTTTGAATGTACATTTATGGGTTAGGGTTAGGTTGATTTTAACGGTTAGGATTAGGGTTAGAGTTAGGGTTAGGGTTTTTTTATGGTTAGGATGTACGGTTATGGGTTAGGGTAGGGGTTAGGGTTAGATATAGGGTTAGGACTAGGGGTAGAGTTAGGGTTAGGGTTAGGATTAGGGTGATTTTTATGGTTAGGATTAGGCTTAAGGTAATAATTAGAGGTAGGGATAAGGTTAAAATTATAGATAAGATTAGGGTTAGGGTTAGGGTTAGCATTAGAGTTAGGGTTAGGGTTAGCATTAGTGTTTTTTTATGGTTAGGATGTACAATTTAGGAATAGGGTGTAGAATGAGGGGTAGGATTAGTATCATCTTAATGGTTAGAATTAGGGTTAGCGTTAGAGTTATCATTATGGTTATGATATTTTAATAGTTCAGATGTACGGTTATGGGTTAGGATTAGGGTTATAGTTAGGGTTACAATGATTTTTATAGTTAGGATGTATGGTTATGGGTTAGGATTGGGTTTTGAGTTAGGGTTAGGGTTACGGTGATTATTACGGTTAAGATGTACGGTTTAAGAATAGGGTGTAGGGTGAGGGGTGCGATTAGTATCATCTTAATGGTTAGAGTTAGGGTTAGGGTTTTGGGTGATATTTTATGCTTAGGTTTAGGATTAGGGTTAGGGTTATAATTAGAGTTAGGGTTAGGGTTATAGGTAGGGATACAATGGTTTTTACAGTTAGGATGTATGATTACTGTTAGAGTTATGGTTAGGGCTAGAGTGATTTTTTAGGTTAGGAAGTATGGTTAGGGAATAGGGTGTAGGGTGAGGAGCAGGATTAGTATTATCTTTATAGTTAGAGTTAGGGGTAGGGTTACAATTAGGGGTATAGTTAGGATTAGGTTTATGGTTAAAGTTAGGGTTATGGTGAATTTTATGGTTAGGATGTACGGTTATGGGTTTCAGTTCAGGTTAGAGTTAGGGTTAGGGTTAGGGTTAGGGTTAGAGTTATGGTTAGGGTTAGGGTTAAGATTAGGGTTAAGGTTAGGTCTATAGTTAGGGTCATAGGAAGAGGTGTAGGGTTAGGATTAGGTGTTAGGGTCATGATCAAGGTACAATTTAGGGTATACATTTTAAATTTTAAATTAGTATTATGCTAATGGTTGTGGTTATAATTAGGGTTAGGGTTAGGGATAAGGTTAGGGTTAGAGTTATGATAAGATTAGGGTTGTGGGTTTAGGTTTATGTCATTGGTAGGTTAGGGTACATGATTAGAGTTTAGATTTATGTCATTGTTAGGTTAGGTTGGTGTTTATAGTTTGGCTATGACCTTGTATACGAGTAGGACTAAGGGTAGCATTATGGATTAATATTTGAGTTAATGATAAGGGTTACAATTAAGATTAGGTTTTAGGGTTTACTTTAATCATTAGGCTTACGATTAGTATCATAGGTAGTGTAACATTTAGCATTACAGTTTGGGTTCATATTGGACTCATAGTTAGTACTTAATATAGTTAGGATTACAGTTAGGGTTACAATTAGGATCATAGTTAGTATTTAATATGGGTATGTGAAGGATCATGGTATACCAAGCTATGGCCTTAAGTGGCAATGAAAAATAAAAAAATCAGGGTTAGTCAACTTGACATAAAAATTTGAACATCTTATCAACCTTATGTGAAACCGTTGTAAGAATAGAATCTGTAGGAAATTGAATGTAGTTTATAAACTACTGTAATGAAATGAAATGAGGGTGTGTTAAGGATAAAATGTAAAGATTGGAAAGGGGGATTTTATTGATTGATTAATTGTTATAGTGTGTTGAAATCCTTAACCCTATTTCACATCTTACACTTAATTGAGTTTGATATTGATTGTATATTGTAATTGTGATTTAAGGGAAGATAAGACACCCCTTTCTTTCACCCTCAAATACACAAATAGGAGATCCAATTTGATCAACCCAAGTAGAAGGGTTAATGCATAAGAGAATCAACTATTTGGAAAGAGAACAAGAAAGGGGATCTTAAATTCTCTAAATTAATTGATTAAATATGCTTAATAAAAGTAATTGAAAAGGATAGGAAGAAGAACTAACCTTACAAAATTACAGATTAAAGATTGTTGTTTTCTGAGGTATGTAAACTATTTTTGGAAAATCTGACAATTGATCCCGAACCAAAACGTAGAGACGAACAAAACCTAGAAATATTTTTCTATTTTGATGTCATCTTATGAAAAGGGTTGACCCTATACCATAAATGCCAACCCTGTCCTACACAGATCTGAAAGTGTCCCTATTTGCTTTGTCCAAAAGAAAACTGAAAAGGGTATCCAGATCTGGTCCTAGATCGACAGTCCCGAACCTGTACCTGCAAAAAGGAAAGTTTGTTAGTTGTGGGGGAGGGGTTTGCCTTGGTCAAACCCCAGTTTTGGAATTAACCTTATATATAATTGAATTTGCACAAATGGACAAAGTAAATGCAAAAATTCACCTTGCTTTGTAAAGTCCTTGTGGCAGATTCGAATCCGTGAATCCACAAGTATGCTTCAAAATATGGAATGTAGAATGGTAGGATGTCTTCAATCTCTTGCTTGTTGATCTCCAACACAAAGTCTTGGATGGGTTCTTGATCTTGAAAAAGGCTTGGAAGAAGATGGATGGAGAGATCACCAAAAGGGCACCTTGTAGCTTGAATCCTTCAATGGCCTGCAATGGATCTCCTTCATGAAAATGGATGCTTGAATGTATGAATGCTTGCTTGAAATCTTACTCCTTAGCTTGCTTGGACCTTGTTTGATAATGTTCTTCAATTTATCAAGGATGCATAGGTTTCAATAGAGGACTTTTTGTACTAGGAAGACTTAGAGAAAATGAGAGGAGAAAGGCTCCCTTTTATATGAAATTAGGGCACAATCTTCTAAGGAGGCCGACATAGGATAATTAAATCAGCATTAAAGCCTTTACCCCTAGGAGAGGACCTATTTTAAATACAATTTAGGAATCAACACTTCGGAACCCAAATAACCAACCCAGGAGCGGGAGAAAACTTTTTATGAGGAACGACATCCAGGAAATAGAAAGTTCCCCAGATTTGGACCCTGGGATAGGGTCGAAGTCGACCCTGTCCAAGGTCAGGGTCAAGGTCGACCCTATCCTAGGAGGTTGACCTTGTCCCTGAATCCCAGAAAAATAGGTCTGTATCCTAGAATGTAGAAATCAAGTCAGAAAATGATGGACAGAAAGGCAGATCAGGGGGGGAAGCCATGTCAAGATCAGGAACCTGGTCAAGGCACTTGTCATGACCCCAAACCACTTACTCAGAAGGATAAATAAGTCTAAAATGGAAGTGCTTCCATTTTTCGACTATAAATTTAGCCCCCACTTTAGCAAGAGTATGAGTTCAACACAAACTCTTGGTAAAGGAGAATATACAAAAAAGACAATCTTATTGGAATAAAAAAGGATAAAGAAAACCTCAAGCACCCAAGGGACTTAAGTCTTTACCAACCCTAAGATCATGATAAGAGAGACATCACTTAGTTAAGGAGAGAGAA
Source organism: Thuja plicata (assembly GCA_018584345.1). NCBI lineage: Eukaryota > Viridiplantae > Streptophyta > Pinopsida > Cupressales > Cupressaceae > Thuja > Thuja plicata. The sequence continues at coordinate 580,675 of MU223208.1, read as the reverse complement.
AAAAAAAGGCACTAAAACATTTGGCATCATTTTGCGATGGTTATGTGTCGCAATTACGACCGAAATGTGTTGCCATTGCGACAGCAGTAGACGTCGCTCATTTTTAGTCACAAATTACGACGTCTGTCATCACCCGTCGCAATTACGACAGATATCCGTTGCTATACTGCCACTTTGTTATGGCATCATCTGGCCATAATTCTTGTTGACTGCGTCGCAATTGCGACGGATCCCAATGCAATTGCGACAGGATTTTGGCGTCGCCGCTACAGCAACCCCGTCGCAATCCCCTTGGATTACGTCGCAATTGTGACTTATCCCAATGCAATTGCGGTGGGCATTTGGCGTCGCCGCTACAGCAACCCCGTCACAATCCCCTTGGATTACGTCGTAATTGCGACTTATCCCAATGCAATTGCGGTGGGCATTTGGCGTTGCTGCTACAGCATCCCCGTCGCAATTCAGGGGTTGACGTCGCAATTGCGACAGTCACAAAGTAAAACAAAAAAAAAATTATTTGTTTATTATTCAATATTATTGGTGGGGCTTCAAATAGAATCCTCCAAAATTACTTTAGGCTTGCAACAAATGCTCTGGGCAACTGCACAAAAGTTTCTTGATCCATGGAGAGCAGCTCATTCAAAATATTACAATTCTTTTTATAAAATTCTCATCTGAAGCAACATGTGAAGCATAGTAAACATGGGTCACAGTGAGGAGGTTACAACAAATTT
>MU223208.1:561331-579841 GCA_018584345.1 Thuja plicata | reverse complement strand
GATCATCAAGAGTGTCCTCCTCATCAAGATTGATTGAAATAGGATCCAAGATGTGAATAGGATCATCATACTCATTTGTCTTATCATCATGAATAATAGCATCCAATGCATCAGGCATAGGTTGATCAAAAGTAGGTAAAGAGTTTCACATCATAGAAGCACGGGCTCTAGCATTATCTCTACGCTTCTTACCATGTTCATTAGTAGATTTGTTATGTTTAACATTGTTTGACACATGCTGAGAACTAGGAGGAATGACAATAGGTTCCTTCACAGGTTCTATAGGAGGAGTTTCAATAGGTTGTAATGGAAGAGTAGGAGATATGGATAAAGGAGGTATTGTAGGAGTAGGCAAAAGACCATGGTTAGAATCAATCTGAGGCATAGTTAACTCAGTAATTTTGCAATGTTTGTAGGCCTGATATGAATGGAAGATATGATCAAGATGAGGTGGACATGAGTTAGGTAATGAAGGCCAAAGGAAATCAAGAGTAGCACAATCTCTAGGCCTAGAAGGTTGAAACAAACTATGATTAATCATTTTGACTTCCTCATTATGAATGAACTTAAGACATTTATGAATAGGAGAAGCGATAGCATGCATAGCAGTTATCCAAGGTAAACCAAATTTGATTTGGAATTAATCTGAAGTAGGAATAATGATAAAGGTAGTATCTACAACTTTACCACAAAGTTCAACAGGTAAGGTAATAGAACCAAGTGTAGGATAAAGAAAGCCATTACAAGTTTGGATCCATGCATCAGATGAGTCATAAAAATCACGTTGTAAGCCTTTCATAAAAAGATTTTCCTTAGTAATGACATTTATTAAAGATGTGGGATCCGCTAGACAACCACAGGTAGGTATCTTAGCAATCCTAGCATAGATATAAAGGGGACCATCGGGAGAATTGTTTCAGAATCATCAAAGGTAATTAAAAGTTCCCTAGGTCGCTTATCCTTAGTTTGTTTTTGAGTTTTAGGTGGAATTGGAAGTTGAAGTGGAGGTGAAGGATTTTGAAAAATAAGTTGAGATGGCGCGACACTCTCCACATGGTTAACAATGTTATTAAGAGAATCCATCTTTGAATCATAAACAATGTCTACAAAGGATGGTTGAGCTATAGTATTAGTATCATGTGTAGGTAAAGGATTGGTATAAATTTGGAGGTTTTGATTAGGAGGAGACACATATTTGTTTCCACTACCATCAAAATTATCAACAGATAAAGCTTTAGAATCAATCAAATCTTGAATCTCATGCTTTAGAGAGTAACATTTTTCAGTGTCATGGCCATTCTGGCGATGGTATTGGAAAAAAGCGGTAGAATCAAAGGATTTTGAAGCTATCGTGGTAGGAAGAAGAGGTCGAATAGGAGGTAAAGTAATCATACTAGCACTTAACAACCTACTCATTATAGAATGAAAATTTTCAGAGAGAGGAGTAAACATACAATTCATATGGAAAGCAGTGGTTGCAAAAGCACTATTAGATGTAGCTGCAACTGGATCAGCAACCGCATTCATCTATTTAGTAATCTTGACATAATTGTTAGGTTTCTGAAACTTATTAGGATTAGGAGCATTCTCACCCTTATCAACTGGAACAGGAGCCATTGGAGTGTTGCTCTCAAACTAACTCACTTGTAATTGATAATGGTGAAGTGTTGCACACACAATTGTTGAAAAGAGGTAAATTCAGTAAGAAGAATTTTATCCCTAATATCTTTTTGTAAATTTGAAATAAAATGTGTTGAATATCAATATCAGGAACAGGATAAGAAATCTGAGCATACAAATGCTTAAATCGACCAATAAAATCAGTCAATTTTTCCTTAACATTTTGTTTACAATGCATTAAATTAGTCAAAGACACCTGTGGTCCAATGTTATTTTGAAATTGTTGAATAAAGGAATTGGCAAGTTAAGGAAAAGGATCAATGGAATAAGGAGGTAAGGAACAATACCATTATAAAGCCTTATCTCAAAAAGTTCTAGCAAACAATTTAGCTAAAATCCTACAGTCATGAGCATAATCACTACAAAGGATTTGAAATGTTTTAACATGAGTAACAGGATCGAATTTACCATTGTAATTCTCAAGACGAGGCATATCGGCTTGCTGAGGGATAGTAGCACGAATGATGTCTAGGGGTAAAGGGCTACCCATATCACATGTAGGAATGCTAAATTTGGATTGAGTTAAAGATGAAAGTTGTTGTTGTAAATATGACACAGTTTGAGCCAAACTAATGATTGTGGAATCATTAGAGGAAACAGGTGGTGTAGCAATATTAGGAACACTAGGAAAAGTGTAAGAAGTAGCAGGAATAGAAGACACAATCGGTGGAACATTAGGAACCACAGTTGGAAGAGGATTAGTATAAGTAAAAGGCACATTATGATATAAAGGTTGTGAGGTAGGTAAGGATACCGATGGAGCACTCACAAGAATAGGTCTGCTTGGAATAGAAGTTGTTATCAAAGGAAGAGTGTAAGTAGGAATACTAGGTAGAGGAACAGAAGAAGGTCCTACACTAGTGACAATAGGTGTGAATCCTAACTCTTGAGCCTCTTGAGCTAAAGGTTTAACATTCAAATTCACAAGATGAGTAATACTACGCAAGAAATTAATACCTTGATCATTATGACAGAGAACTTTCTTAAGAGCCTCTATAGCTTGGATGGAATCTTGATTATGGTTTTCTTGGATAAGACAATTTCCCATTTTATCAAGTTCGATTGAAAGGTTTTGCACTTGTTCAGGAGGAACTCTTAAAGTGTCATCCTCATCATGAGATGAGTGAGAAGAGTTATGCTCCATAGAAGGATTGGAATCATGAGTAATTAAGTTTTCATCCGGGATCCTAAGGAAAGGAGTGGAAGACTCAGGATCAAAGGAACCCATAAGTCTATGGCTTTTTCTAACCGGGATACTATAAGTAGGACTAGATGTGGTAAAGCTCATACACCAATACAATGCAAATGAACTAATAAAAATGTAGATTTATTGAATTGAAATGTAATTTGAAAGAACATGTAAGATCTAACATACACAATGTAAATCTAATGCCAAAAAGAAAGAGTTTTCTATCACAGGTTCACCAAAATGTAATGAAAAGAAATGAGGGTGTGTTAAGGATAAAATGTAAAGATTGGAAAGGGGGGATTAATTGTTATAGTGTGTTGAAATCCTTAACCCTATTTCAAATCTTACACTTAATTGAGTTTGATATTGATTGTATATTGTAATTGTGATTTAAGGGAAGATAAGACACTCCTTTCTTTCACCCTCAAATACACAAATAGGAGATCCAATTTGATCAACCCAAGTAGAAGGGTTAATGCATAAAAGAATCAACTATTTGGAAAGAGAACAAGAAAGGGGATCTTAAATTCTATAAATTAATTGATTAAATATGATTAATAACAATAATTGAAAAGGATAGGAAGAAGAACTAACCTTACAAAATTGCAGATTAAAGATTGCTATTTTTTGAGGTCAGTAGATTGTTTCTAGAAAATTTGAAAGTTGATCCCGAACCAGAATGCAGAGACGAAAAAAACCCAGAAATGTTTTTCCATTCTGATGTCATCTTATGAAAAAGGTCAACCCTATACCATAAATGCCAACCCTATCCTACACAGATCCGAAAGTGTCCCTGTTCACTTTGTCTGAAAGAAAATTGAAAAGGGTATCCAGATCTGGTCCTAGATCGACAGTCCCAAACCTGTACCTGCAAAAAGGAAAGTTTGTTTATTGTGGGGCAAGGGTTTGCCTTGGTCAAACCCCAGTTTTGGAATTAACCTTATATGTATATATGATTGAATTTGTAGAAATGGACAAAGTAAATGCAGAAATTCACCTTGCTTTGGAAAGTCCTTATGGCAGATTCGAATCCGTGAATCCACAAGTATGCTTCAAAATATGGAATGTAGAATGGTAGGATGTCTTCAATCTCTTTCTTGTTGATCTCCAACACCAAGTCTTGGGTGGTTTCTTGATCTTGAAAAAGGATTGGAAGAAGATGGATGGAGAGATCACCAAAAGGGCACCTTGTAGCTTGAATCCTTCAATGGATTCTTGAATGTATGAATGCTTTCTTGAAATATTACTCCTTAGCTTGCTTGGACCTTGTTTGATAATGTTCTTCAATTGCTCAAGGATGCATAGGTCTCAATAGAGGACTTTTAATACTTGGAAGACTTAGAGAAAATGAGAGGAGAAAGGCTCCCTTTTATATGAAATTAGGGCACAATCTTCTAAGGAGGCTGACATAGGATAATTAAATCACCATTAAATCCTTTACCCCTAGGAGAGGACCTATTTTAAATACAATTTAGGAATCAACACTTCAGAACCTGAAACAGCCGACCCGGGAGCGGGAGAAAATTTTTTGTGAGGACCAACATCTGGGAAATAGAAAGTTCCCTAGATTTGGACCCTGGGACAGGGTCGAGGTCAGCCCTGTCCTAGGACAAGGCTGAGGTCAACCCTGTCCTAGGTCAGGGTTGAGGTCGACCCTGTTCTAGGAGGTCAACCCTGTCCCTGAATCCCAGAAACACAGGTTTGTATCCCAGAATGCAGAAATTAGGTCAGAAAATGATGGACAAAAAGGAAGATCAGGGGGGAAGCCATGTCAAGATTAGGAACCCGGTCAAGGCACTTTTCATGACCCCAAACCACTTACTCAAAAGGCTAAACAAGTCTAAAATGGAAGTGCTTCCATTTTCTGACTATACAACTACTAGCCCTTGTCTAAAAAGAAATTAATCTAATTCTTCAATATTTTAGATTTCAATGCAGTAGTACAAAAATTTTAGGAAAAAGATAAAAAAAGTACGTGTTTTTCTGACCACCTTAATCACAATCAAATGATGATATCTTTTTACAAGATTCTAGATATAAGTAGTAGATTCATGCCCGAATGTGATGCATATTTTTGTGTAATTTTTCACCAAATAAATAATTAATTATGAATTTTCTTCTATAACTTATTAAAAAAAAAACTCTCGTGTTTGACCACCTTAACTAATTCTAAACTTTACAAAATTGCAAACTTTTTTTTTCTTATAGTAGGCGAAACATAGAATGTGACGCATGTTTCAGATTTCAAAAAGGTTAAACCGTTTGAAATTTATAGTTTCTTTTCAATCAATCTGTCAATTAGGACTTTAGAGATAACTCAATTAGAAATTAAGTAATAATTACTTACTGCACTCAAAATTTAACAGCAATTATATTGATGGAAAGCTGATAATGTCTTTAAGAAACCCTTTTTGTTTCATCAATTTTGGGTAGAAAAAAAGGTCGTCAGCTACATGGTTGAAGTCTGGAGATCAGAGGAAATATGGTGAACACGTCATTTGGGTTGATCATCTACGTTTGGCATTGCAAAGCCAAAACCCAAAGTGAATACCAAGCCTAATCGTATATCTAATATTATCAGATATCTGATAATGTCGGACATCCGATAAGTCCCCTCCAAATTTAACATTTTGAATTAAACGTTCTTTTCAATTTTTTGATTTTAGGTTTTTTCAATTTTGTGATTTTACATTTTTAGGTTATATTATAAATTTCATTTTTTTTAATATGAATATTAGATGGTAATATCATTAGTATTATATAATTATTTAAATATTAGTATTGTATTATATAAATTATTATTATATAATTATTATTTGTTTCTCTATTGTAGAATAGTATAATATTAGTATTAATTATTTATTAATATTTATATTATAATAATAATACCTAGGGGGGAGAATGAGTTTACCATTTTTACTTGCAAGCCCTAGCCCAAGCATCTCTATGTGCTTGGTGCAGTTTTGAGAAGAATGAAATGACAGTAGTGCTTTGGGGGTGGAAAAAAGAAATCCAATGGTGGATTGTGGTCTCTTAGGGGTCCCTTTTAAAATTCCAATCAGTGGCTTGGCTAGAGTTTGACTAGTGAAGACTTCAACAAGAAATCAAACCAATTAGGTCTAATTAGGCCTTGTGCATAAACAAGTGTTTGATAGTTTCCTTTCTGTTTGGGGGTTTGACACACCTCAATAAAGGGTGTCTGGATCTAATATCTATTTCATAGGTCCTTTGTAAATTTATAGAGTTAACCTCCAAAAACTGTCTAGAAAAGGCTACAAGCCAGGAAAGCCTAAAATATAGAGTTGGTGTCTGATTTCTTAGTCATTCTAAGAGCTTGTGGGTCACTTCTATTTGATACATTTGAGAAGTTTGGAACCTTTCCGTCCCCTTTCCAACACATAGGTTCCTATTTTGTGATAAATTCAAGTAGATAGCACATCTACCAAGGAGACATAGAATCCTCAAGGAGGATAGTATGTTCAAGGTTGTTGCAGGACATTTTAAAGGTGTAGAACACTCTTTCAAGTTAGTTTGGGTGTATTGAAGACACCTAAGGCCATACCACATCATATTTTCCTAATTAGGGGAGAGCTCTACATCAAGTGGTATCAGAGCATCTAAGATCCTTAGGGTAAGAAATTATCAATACCATGGAAGGAGAAGAAGATGGAAGGTTGTTAACAAGGAAGACCAATGCAGAGATAGTAAAATATATAAGAGAGTAGAGCCAAAGGAAAGATGAACAAAGAGACACTGAGCTGCAGTTAATGGGGTAAGAGATGGAAGAGCTTAGGGAAGAGCTTCGTAATAAAAGTGGTAAATCTGAAGATGTTGAAGAAGGGATTGAAGAAGAACCCCTTGAGTAGGAGGAAGATGAATGTCCTACATATCAGAGGCTACTAATGAAGACTCTAAAGTATATGGAGAGGAGAACCATGGATGTCAAGCTTGAGTTGCCTACATACAATGGGAAGATGGACCCTGATGCTACAATGGATTGGGTAGATGCCCTAAATAGTTTCTTTGATTGTGAAGACATCCCTTAGAAACAGAGGGTGAAGATTTCCAAGTCCAAGCTCAAAGGCTCTGCACTCACATGGTGGAACTTCACTCAAGATGATAGGGTGAAGAGTAGGAAGAATCCAGTCACCACTTGGAAGAGAATGGTGACCCAAATCAGGGAAACTTATCTCCCTGAAGATTATGAAGTCCAAATTCATAAGAAAATAATGAGTCTAAGACACAAAGAGATGGATATCTCAACCTACATAGAGGAATTTCAAAATTTGGTAATGAAATCCAAACTTGTTGAACTAGAATGTGTAAAGCTTGCTAGATATATGCAAGGCTCAAGAATCTCAATCCAAGATTCACTAAGCTTGACAAGCCCTACCATAGTAAACCAATGGTATCAGTTGGCATTGAGAGTTGAAGAAAAGTTCAGAAGAAGGAATGAACAAAGTGGTAGAGGAAGAGGTAAGAATGATAGAGGAAGAGGAAACTTTGGAGGAAGATGACAGAATTATATACCTCAAGGAGAGTCTAACAAGGAGAATATACAAGGAGAATCCCTTGAAGAATTCCTTGAAGAATCCTCAAATGGTCTATTCTTCCACTTAACAAGATATTCCTCATACTGCTTTCATCTAGTGCTTCGACCAATTTTGGTATCCAAGATCTGTTCAACCTTCTCTTTCTGCCTCTTAGGATACTATAACTCACTCTATGATTCATCTACTTCACATCTATCTAATTCATGATATTCATACAAGTCTTCTATGTTCAATATAATTGATGTGTATAAGTCCACTAGTAACTCAACTTCGTATGCATTCCTTGAATGAAACTTTCTCAAGATCTTACAAGGTCCAAACTTCTTCATCTTCAACTTACTATAGGTACCAACTGGAAATCTATCCTTTCTCATGAAAACCATCACTTCGTCACCAACTTCAAACTCCTCATGTTTCCTCTTCCTATCAGCTCTCTCCTTATACTTATCATTCATGCCTTCCAAATGTTTTGTAACTTTAGCATGCAAATCCTTCATATGATCGGTAAATTCCTTAGCTTCAACACTTCTCTTTTCTTGAAGACTAATATCCCTTAATTCTTCTATTCCTTTAGGATATAAACCATAAAAAATCTCGAAAGGTGTTCTCCCAGTACTCCTATTCATTAAATTATTATAAGAAAACTCAGCTTGTGCCAAAACCAAATCCCAATTACCTAACTTCTCACCAACCAAGCATCTCAATAGATTACCCAAGATCCTATTAAAAACTTCATTCTTTCCATCATTCTATGGGTGAAATGTAGAAGTAAAATTCAATTTTGTGTTAATTTTCCTCCAAAGAGTCCTCCAAAAATTACCAAGAAACTTAGTATCCCTATCTGAAACAATGTTCTTATGCAACCTATGCAATATGGCAATGTCCTTGAAAAAAAAATCAACTATATGTATTGCATCTAATGTCTTTTTACAAGGAATGAAATGGGCCATCTTTGAAAACCTATCAACCACCATAAACATTGAATCATCACCTCTTTGATTCTTTAGAAAACCGAGCATAAAATCAATGCTAATCTCCTCCCAAGGCTTCTCTGGTACAAAAAATGGTGTATACAATCCAATATTTTGATTATTTCGTTTAGCCACTTGAAAAATCCTGCACTTTTGAATTAAATTCCTAACATCCTTATAAATATACGACCAATAATACTCCTCCTTGATAACTTCCATTGTCTTATCAATCCCAAAGTGTCTAGCTAATCCTTCGTGATGTTTCTCCTTAATCAAACATTCCCTCACAGATCATCTTGGTATACTCAACTGAACTCCTTTGAACAAAAATCCAGCTGTATGAAATAATCCAACAAAGAACTCCTATCGATAACCAAAGGTTCCTTTCAAGGTTTCCAATGTTCATCAAAATCAAGATCATCCTTATACAAAGTCTTCAAGTCATCAAATCCAAGCACTGTCACCTTCATCTCTGTCATAAGATTCATTCTTCTACTCAAAGAATCAACAACTTTTTTAGACTTACCACTCCTATGCTTCAAATGAATAACTCTACATGAATTCAACCCATCTCATATGTCTCTGATTCGACTTACTCTAATTATGCAAATACTATAAAGCATGATGATCAGTATCAACACAAACTCCTTAGGAAATAAGTAATGTCTTCACTTCTTCAAAGATTGAACAATCGCATAAAATTTTTTATCATAAACATAATACTTTCTCCCTGCATTACTCAAATTTTCACTTAAGAAAGAAATCATTCGATCTTCTTGACTCAGTACTTATCCGATTGCACTCCCACTAGCATCACAATCTACTTGAAATACCTTACTGAAATCTGGTAGTACTAACACGGGTTGTTCAGGTACCCTTTTCTTCAACAAATCAAAGTGTGATGTTCAGGTCATTCAACAATTACTCTACACTTCTTAGGTTCCATCTTCAAACCTTTAGGAGAAATCACATATCCAAGGTATATAAGCTCATTATTCATAAAAGTACACTTCTTCAAATTTATCAGCAACTTCTCCTCTCTTAACCTCTGCAATACTTGACTTACATGTAACAGATGTTCCACTTTTATCTTACTGAAATTCAGAATGTTATCCAAATAAACAATGACAAACTTACCCAAAAATTCCTTCATCACTTCACTCATTAGCCTCATAAAAGTACTTGGTGCATAAGACAAACCAAAAGGAAATACCAACCATTCATACAAACCTTTATTTGTCTTAAAATAATTCTTCCATTCATCACCTTCCCTTATTATGATATGATGATAACCACTCTTCAAATCAATCTTTGTGAAATACTTAGCTCCAATCAAGCATTCCATTATGTCATCCATCCTAGGTAAAGGAAACTAGTACTTGATATTAATCTTGTTTATTGGTCTAGAATATGTATACATCCCCCACTATCCATCCTTTTTGGGTTCCAATGCATCAGGTTCTGCACAAGGAATCAAACTTTCTCTCCTTAATCCTTTCTTCAACAACTCCTCACTCCTCATTCTTTGCTGCTGTCAACCAGTGACCTGCTTTAATAGAAAAACTAGCTCCAGTAATTAGATCCATACAATGACTAATACTCCTAACCAGTGGAAAACCATCAGGTACATTATCTGAGATCACATCTACATACTCACCCAACATGTCCTTAATCTCTTCAGGGTATTCACCTATCAGATCTATATCTCCAGTCTTCTTTGGAATAATAGAAAAGAAAGCATTCTTATGTATCACACCTTCCAATAATTTCCTTCCATCAACCATGCAAATTCTAGCTCTGGTACAAAATTCCCCTTTAAAAGGTTCCTCCAAAGGCAACAATTTTTGTTTCATACCATTAGCCACAAAAGTATATGTATTTCTTCTACCATTATGTATAGATTGTCTATCATACTGTCAAGGTCTACCCATGAAAACATGACATACATCCATAGGCATTATATCACACAATACTTCCTCATGATATTTTCCTATTTCCATCTTAACCTGGTGCGGCAACATTGTTCACTTACCAACACCTTGTGATCATCTTTTATCCATGCAATTGCATAGGGTTTAGGATGCTTCAATCTCTATAATTGCAAATTGTCTACCATTTCCTCAAATGCTAAATATGAAATACCCAACTCAAAGGCAACAAACTTATTACAAACTTGATTATTCTTTCTGGTCTAGGACTACCAGCTATCTATTTAGCCTTATAATAATGTTAATCAACTATTCCTCCACTATCATCCAACAAGAACCAAGATCCTACATAAATACATGACCATGACCAAACAAGTCAACCTCAAGATTACATTTTCCAAGACAAAACAAATGTGTTACCAACTAACCACCTAGTCAGCCTCAGGCCAAAATATCTTTAACCAATGATTAAATCACAATGAGAGATCATACAAATGGGTTGGCCAAATATGTAGCCACATATAAAAATGAGCCATAAGAACCATCAAACAAGGAAATCCAACCGAAGATCCAAGCACTGACCGGTTCAGGAATGTGAAGAATACATTCTAAATGTTGTCAATGAATCCAACATAACTCGAGTGCAATAAATCCAAATGAGTTGTGATTATAGGAGAAGCTTCCAAATGATCTCAAGAACAAGATATTACAACCACAACCACCAAGGATCTTTAGAACTTGACCGATAAAGGAAACATTGCAACTGGCGAATAGGAACAAAAAACTCAAATGTTTTTGGTTGATGCAAGATTGCAATGAAACCCAAGGTGCTCCTGCATCAAATATTCATGGCAATAATGGTTAAATCAAATTCTAGAGAACTTGAAAAATCCAAATATTTCAACCTCATGGTGAGGCTTTTGATCTTCTACGTTTCTCCATGTCTCCTATATTTTTGTTTCATATCAAAGTATGCACAAATCCAAAATAGTTTTTGAACACGTTAAAGAATTTTTTTGAGAAGCAAGATGAGATGCAAGATCACATCCTTGAAAATGAGATCAAATCATTAATTCCTAGTAGTTTTGAAAATATTCAAGAATTCTTCACAAATCTCAAGGCCTTATTACTTCAACTAAAAGAATGTTGAATCAAAAAATCCATGCAAGGAAAAAAAATTAATTCTTTCCATTTTGTCAAAATTGTGTCCAAAATATGTTGTATTTGTATCTTCTTTTCAAATAGTCTGACTTAAAACATGAGTAAGCAAGAAGATGCCCACACTTGATGTTTTCATTTAGACACTGTCACATGAGTAGGATAAGCTTATAAAGATGGGCACTTAAAAAAATTTCAAAGTTCATGCACTTGTTGGGCATACAAGTGAGAAGAAAAATTCATGTTGACAAGGTGGTCCCATAATAATGAGTTACACTTTTTTGCCAACTTTGACACAAAAATAAACATTCTAAAAAAAGCTTCACATTCAGATACCTATTGCTACTAACCCTTTAGGAATTTGAAGATGATGCAAACTAGTGATTTTTAGCATTTTGTGAGTATATTCTAAATATATATTTTTAAAAGTTTTTGCAATTTATTTGTATCTAGTATTATATCTCCTTCAAAAACTAATATTTAATAGAAAACAACATTTTTAGAGAGTGATATTCACTTAATACTGCAAATTTTTTTAAAGGGATAAAAAATGTATTCTTTTGAATTTATATTTGTAACACTGATATATAGTTATTGCAATTGGTTTCATTTGATTATGTTGAATATTTTGTATTTTATTAAGATTTGAAATGACATTAACTATAATTTAGGCATATGATGTCTGGGATAAGCTAAACAAGGGTGGCCTCACTACCTACATGGAGTGCCTTCATGGTTCTAAAGATGTTGTCATGAAAGCTTTTATAGAGAGTTGGAAGGATGGTATTGTGGTTATCGGAGGTATGGCTTTCAAGATTATCGAAGACCTAATTGCTGAGGTTACTGGTTTGAATACCAAGGGCTTGAAGTTCTACAGAGACAAGAAGATATCCCAGAAGGCTATTCAGCACTTCCCAAAGGACAAGGCGGAGGCTAAGAGTCTGGTGAAAGATTCTTGGGGGTGTTATGATGTCGACTCCATCAAGGAGTTCTGGGCAAAGGTGCTTACAGCTGTTATGGAGTATATCTCCCTGGATGGGAGGTATAAAAGGGCTCACTCTTACCATTTCGTGTTGTTATGTCATTTCTGACATAAGGTGAGGGTTTCATTTCCTTTCTACCTTTTACATTCTCTTCGTCATAGTATTATCGACAACAGGAAAAAAGAGAGCAAGCCCATTCTCCATGAGGGCCTCATTCTTCTTATTGTAGAGCATGTTAATAAAATTGCAGTTAGAAGCCCCCTTATTCTCTCACCGATATACTTTGGCTCTGCTAAGGCCTTGGTTAAAAGGATTAGGGTGGGGGAGGATATGGCAGAGCCGACTGTTAAAAAATTAAAATTTGAAAAAAATAAAGGAATGGATACGGACTCTGATGGTGAGAGTGCTGACGGTTATGAGGAAACCAATTATATCCCCCACTCCCAGTCTGAAGACAAGAGTAAGGAGTCTCTTTCGATCTCAATGAGTGTTTCTAGTGATGAAGAGGACAAGTCTGTGTTTTCCCATATCGCCAAGGAAAAATCGATTGACCCTGAAGTAATCGAGGGGGATGTGGGTGGTCAGAAAGTTCCTATATTGGTCAACTATGCGAGCTCTGAAGATCACGATGTTCCCATTTCTCCGAAGCTCAAGGTGGTCATGGGCGTACAGTCAGTGAGGAAGGAGGATGATACCCTTGGTCTGGACACTACTGAGAAGGGTAATGTCCCTTCTATTTGTAGGAATATTCCTTTTTCAAGAACGATTGATATGCAAGAGAAGAATGTGCAACTCCTTCAAGATGAGACGGACGACAAAATAGAACCCCCATTTGGAGTTCTCTAAACTGTGAAGGCAATGTCTATGTACTCGTTTTGACTTATGAGATGGGTCTTTAAGGAAATTAAAATCCTCCATCTCAAATTTTGTGCCTTGTCTGCTAGAGTGGATCTTATCCAAGGAAATCTAGATTTTAGGTCGGTTGGGATTGACAGAAATAAGAACAAAGAGGATGAGAATAATTTGAAGACTCTATGAGACATATTTGACATCCTGGAGAACACTCTGAAGAAGCACATGAAGGATAACAATATTTTTATGGGTTCTTCTATGGAGTGTTTTAACTCCATCAAATCTGAGTTGGATACTGGTTCTCCAATTGTGAAGATTGAGGATGAAAAAGAAGATAAGGAGGATGCAGGTTTGGGAAAGCACACGCGTTCTGCCAAAAAGAAGAAAATCCAAGATAGGATTTTGGATCTCTCAGACTTCAATGCTACCATCAAGAAGGTGTCTGAGGCTAAGAAGGAAGTGGAAGGCACTCTCCTGGATTTTGCCTAGTTCCTGTTGTTCCCCTACTTTATTGCTGGATAGTTTTTTGGTTTTCAGTTGTCGGGTGGCTTAGCTGGTTTCTGGCTTTTTTCTCTAGTTTTCTGTATTGGTCTTGGGTTTTGTAGGATGGGTTTCATTCCTATTTGTGTTTAGTGGTTTTATCGCATATTTCTCTTATGTAATGGTTGTAAGGGGTTTTGGGTCCCCATAAAACCTGTTTTACCAGCAATCATAAACTATAATTTAGACACAAGTTCACTTATCGATCCATAATTTGTTTTGTATGTATCAAAATTTAATTATTCCCCTTTTTAGAAAGACGACATCAATAATTAGTGCTTAAATATTTTTCATTTTTTACTTAGTTTACCATTTTCCCATAAACATTGAACATAAAAGTTGATATATGGTGTAAAACCTATGTTTAGTAAAACAAAAAATACAAAGCCATTATATATATATATATATATATATATATCATGTAATCATTAGAAATATTTCTTTGAGTAGTACCATCGTGCATGTAAATTTGTTAAATGAATTCATTTGAACCCCCAAAAGCTAATGTCAAAGTGATTTTCGGTTATAATTTTGGTAGGTGCAAAGGAGAATACATTGCATGTATGAATAAGGAGTAAAGAGGTTATATCAAAGAGATTTTGATCTAACATTTTTTAATTAATTCCTTCAAATGGGACATCTAGGGTCTTAAATTATTATATTTTCTTAAAAATGTGCAATTTCAGCAAAAATCAGGATGCTCAAAAAAGTGTAACCCACTATTGTGGGTCAAAGAAGAAGAAGAAGAAGAAGAAGAATAAGAAGAAGGAGGAGGAGGAGGAGGAGGAGGAGGAGGAGGAGCTTGTAGTTTTTGTGTGAAGGTGAGATATGTAGTCAACATGTGTTGGATGAGATTTAAGGCTTTAGAGGAGTGTTGAAAATTTAGAATACTGGGGGAGGAATCACTATTCCCTTTAAATTATTAAAACCTTTAAATAACCATCCACATAACATAATTAATTGCGGTAATGAAAGGAAAAAGTTGTGATAAAAACACATAATACATGACACCAAAATTTTTACTTGCAAACCTTCAAGGGAAAAACCATGGAGATGGTTAACTCTCAATATCTTATAACTAGTTACAAAATATTATAATAATGCTCACTGTAAGGCTCACTATCGAAGGGCTCACTACCCAAATAAATAGGGCTCACTGCCCAGATAATAGGTATGTAAAATTTATCCTCTGCAATCTCAATTATGCATGAACTAGTAGTTCCATTGAAGTATAATAGACATATGTTGCACACTTTATTTGATTATGATATGGTCATAGTCATAGTCTTTGATTTCACATCTACCTTAATCACAACTTAAAACTCATCATCTTATGGAAACTGTATGTGTGTGTGTGTGTGTGTGTGTGTGTGTGTGTGTGTGTGTGTGTGTGTGTGTTCTTTAGGTTAGCTCCACGTGCTTTATTTCAAAATTAAGTTAGCCCCAAATATACTTTACTCACTATTACCCAATATGCTTCACATGTTTCATCCAAATAAGTCAATAAAGGTACAATAAGGATTGATGCCAACTGGAGTCACACACTACTACTAGTTATATTAATCTTAGTCAAAAAGTACAAGACAAAATATGGTCACCTGACAAATTTAAGACCTATTGAGCAACATGTTTTGTATTAGAGAAACAAGGCAATTGTCAGACAAAATATCCAAACTTTATATTTTTCATATCATAGCATCTTAACATATATAATATTGAACATGGATACTACCATCATTAATAGATTTACTATCAAAATTGTAGAGTGATGTGTGTGTAATCGTGGAAGTGTGCGGACCAAAAATCCGATGCATAGAAAGTGTCAAAACTATCAGACACCTTCATGCTCATGTTTCCAAGATAAAACATGACATAAATGACAACATTCTAATGAGGCCATGGACAAATATCACATTTTAACTCTCCAGTCTTCTTCTTCTTCACAAAGAGGCAATGTTCATGCTCATTTTGCGTAGGCCTTGCCTTCATCTCCTCCTTAATAACACAACATGTCAATGGACCTTTCATGCTTCTTCTTTGTTAGCATTGTGGGGGAATGGGGGGGACGGGGGGAGGATTTCTTATCTTCATCATCATAATTCCTTGGTTCCATAGTTGATCAATTATTTAGACTATTGGAACTTATACATTTTCAACTAGTAGTTTTTCTCTTCCATGATTGTTTGGTGTCATTGGGGTCACTTGTACAAATTCGTGTGCCACATGCATCCTCAAGTTAAAAACATTTGCCATTTGTTTTCGATCTATTCATTATTGGAGTAGTGTCATTGGGGCACTCATACAAATTGTTTTCTTCTATTTCTTCGAATGACAGATTTTTTTCTTTGTTTGTCATATGCCCATTTTTGGAGTAGTGTCATTGGTGGCACTCATTCAGATTGATCCCGGTCATCATCTTAGTTTCAGAGGAGGTTCTTCATTAAGCACTATTGTAGTTATCATTCGATAGTTGTCCACACTTTTTTTTGTGTCGCAGAGGATGTTCTTCTGCACTTCATATATCTCTCATATTTTTGTTTTGTTTTAGCCGAGGGGAGGGGGGTGTTCACATTGGGTTTTTACTCTTTCCTCTTTACTATCTCCTTAGTTAGACTTAAAGGTGGGGGGGGAGGGGGGGGGGTACTAGTGTTAGACTTCAATTCAGACAATAATTTACAGATGACCTTCTGTTACACTTCAGTTCAAAAGAGTGTTTTATGGACGACCTTTTGTCTAATCTATCAATTTCTGCTCCAATCTAATGCATAATTTTCTCTCCAAATATAAGATGATTGTTTTTCATGTATTAAGTATAACTAGAAGAATTGATGTTAGTTTTACATGCATATTCATTTCTCATACAATCTTCACTATAATTGCTTTGCTAACAATGGTTATTTATTGGTGGTTTCATTGTATAAATCATGAATTATATGCAAATTTTAAATTATTATCGAATGATAGATTTAATTCCACTCTTTGCTGCTTTGGTTTCTCTTTGTATTTTTATTTCTCCAAGCTTTGTTTTTTATTCCTAACTAGATCTTCGTGCAACTATAGCTACAAATTTTACACTTATATAGTAGTTCACCATTTTGCATGTAAATATTTGTTGTAGTTGACTAAGTCATTGCTATAAAAATGTGATGTTTTGGTGCTTGTATTAACCGAGTTTTCCAATGCTATTTACATGTAAACATTATAGTGGGATTCACTGCAATTATAAAATGATTATAATGTAGCACAAATGAAATTTTGAAGGAGCCAAGTGAATATTGCAATTTAGCAGGGGGAGGCATTATTTAAATTCAATGACACAAAAAAAAAAGTCTCTTGGATGTGAAATGATCTTATTGACCAAAGTTAGTAGGGAAGGAAGTACAAAGTGCTACAAATTAATTATTTTCCATAATATACAAGGAACAAGAAGCTAAAGTTATAATCGTGAAAGGGAAATGATATTTGTTGTCTTTTATTTTCACCTAACCTTTGTGTTCAACATGTGGAAAATATTAATAGGCGGTTTCTAACTTTAAAAGTGGAAATGTGAAATAAATAGCAAATTGAAGATGCTACTTAGCATAGAAATTATGTGTAGGTTTTTAATTGTCATATTTTGCTTGTTTAAATAGAGCGTGTGGAGCTACACTATTTTATTTATTTCTATATGTTTTTCAAATTATTTATGTCATATTTTTTCTATCTTAAGTCAAAGGATTAAACATGTGTCATTATCCAATTATATTCTCATCTAAGATTCCATCCTTGTATTTATAGCAATGGTTTCATTGTATCTTGTACTTTTTTTTGGTTTAACTATATCCTTAAGATTCATAACAAATCAATTATTTTTCTACTTTCTATTATAGAATATGTTGGTTCCAAGTGATCCATATGAGTTATGCTACGAATCAATTATGGATTTCATCGTTTCATAAATAATACCTATTAGTATGTGTTTCCACTAGTATAGTTAGTGTAGCAAGAATTTGAAGATTGAGATTGATAAGTACTTTTAACAATTTGACATAGATATAATCAAAATAATTGATGATATACTTTTGAGATAAAATGAATCTAAAAATCATATCAATAAAAGTGTTAATTTCAATCATGTTATAAAATAATTTTGTAAATTAGTTTTATTACTATCATTATCTTTTATTCTTATTTTAGAAAACGTCCTTTCCCAAAATTCCCAACACTGATATTAATTTCTATTTATTTATTTAAGAACTAACAATATACACGTAACATAACATTAATATCTTATAAGATTTATAAACATTTGAGATTCATAGAATCTGTACATACTAGCTAATATAGACTCTATATTTAAATACGCCGAGATGCATCGAGGCGTTGAATTTTTTCAACTTTAATTTTTTCGATTAAAGGTGAGCAATGAAAAAATTCAACGCCTCGATGCATCTCGGCGTATTTAAATATAGAGTCTATATTAGCTAGTAGCAGCCAGAGCGCGTGTAACAAATTGAATTAATTAATTTGATTAGGGTTAGCATTTAGCATTACAATTTATATCATGGTTCAGGTTAGCATTAGGGTTAGAGTTTTGTTTAGATTTATTATTATAATTAGGGTTAGGGATTAGTGTTAAGGTTAGGTTTAAGGTTATGGTCACGAGGAGAATTATGG
>MU223208.1:494409-517827 GCA_018584345.1 Thuja plicata | reverse complement strand
TTTATTCAATTAAAAGGGAGATTAAATATTTTAATTAAATAAGATAAATTTTATTTAATTAAAAAGAAAATTAAATCTTTTAATTAGATAAAAATGATCAAACCTTAGGAAATATTGAAATAATTGAGCAATTGAATTAATTACAATTTGATCAAGAAAATTGATTTGAATTGAAAATGTTTCAAAGCATTGATTCAGAAATTTGATAAAATGATAAATGGGGTCCAAAGTCTAGGCGACTATTTTAGGGTGCATACATTTGCCCCTCTTTGACAAATGTGTGGTCAATTTGGGAACACATGTAGTCAAAGAATGCAGTTGAAGTGTGAGGTCGACTTAGGATCACAAAACAACCCAGACGTGTGGTCGATTCGGGAACACATCAGGACAAAAATAAGCACAATTGAAAAAGACAAAGTCAACACCAAAATAAGTAATTGACATGTCAGAGATAAGAATCTCAAGCAAGACTGATATAATTGATAAAGCTGAATCAAAGATTGAAGTTTGATAGGTACTACCCCCTCATGATCGAAATCAAAATGAGATAGAGGAGAAACACCAAATTGATAAATTTTGATCAAATCGAACTAAAGGTAAGGTTCTTGATGTAAAATGAAAAATATAAGGATCAAAGAACCAAGGTAGATCATCAAGCATGAAAGATTATGCCCCAAGGTTGAATTAGAAGAAGAAGAAGAAGAAGAAGAAGTGGGGTGAAAGCAAATGGAAGATAGAAGTTTGGAAGAGGTGGAAATAAATGGAGAGAAGAAAGAGAATTTGCCTCAAAAGAGAGAATGCCCCAAAATTAATCAACTGTTTAAGATGAAAAATTTCGATTGAGATAAAGAAAGAAGATAAGGAAATGAAGATCAGAACGTGATCACAGTTGATTAAAAGTCCACAAGAAAGATGAAGGAAAACCCTCTCAAAATCATAATGCAGCCTAAAAATGCAAACTAACATGAAGTCTAACAATGCAAGCTACATGAAAATGCAAAGGTGTACTTGCAATAGAGCAACTGTAACATAGGACTTTATGTTCAACATTCATTAGAGAATGTTAAGGAACTTATTTTTATCATTGGGCCATTATTAACGGACATAAAAAAATCACACAATCATCACTATTCACGAGTGCAACTATGAAGATACGAATGCGATTTATATCGGAAACATCACACAATCATCACTAGTCACGAGTGCAACTATGAAGATATGAATGTGATGTATATTGGATTTGAAATGTGGAAAGATTCTAACATAAGTATAAAAGACATAAAGGTCAAGATGACTGTGATGTTAGCTTACCCAATTTAATGTAGCAAAACCATGCTCGCATCAAGGCATAGAGGCCAGGATGACCAGAAGAACGGTTGTGCAAAAACATTTAAGCATAAAGCAGGAAGAAAATAAAAACATGCCCCATGCCCCAAGTCCTCTAGCTATGCATCACGGAGAGACTTATTAGACAAGGACACTCAAAAAAAATCAATAACAGTCAGCACACAAAGAAAAGATCATGACATAGCTCAAGCATTAAGTGTTGCATTTAAAAATTTAAGTGTGTTAACTGATACTGAGTTCTGAGGATAAGGATCGAATGCTTGCAAGCAGGTAAGGCCACATGACAAAATTGGGTAAGACCAAACCGATAAGTGTTGAAAAATAGTCGATGTCAAGGGTTGTATTGAAAAATACAGTTGGGGTGGTATTGAAAAACACCATTTGTGAGATGCCCTAAAGACCAACGCATCCAAGAGACCAAAGCTAACATAGTTATGCCCCCTAGAAAAAGACAAAGACCAATTCCAGACCAAGGCAACAAGGACAAGACATGATGGAGAAAGGCTAAGTGTCAAGGACATGCGCTAAGAAACAGGGGTGCAAAGGCCTCAAGTAGCGCCCGTTTCCAGGTTTTCACCACTTGAATTTTATTACAATTTTTCTCTTTCATTTTTTTCATTTTTTTCTTCTTTTTTTTTAGGACTTTTTATAATTTTTTGAATTTTTTTTACCAAGATGCCTGTTTCCAGGTTTTCACCAAGGCACTTTTTCTATTTTTTTAAATTTTTTAAATTTTTTGATTTTTTTTTTTGTATTTTTGGAATATATAATTTTTTTTGAGATACATCAAAGCGCCTATTGCTAGGTTTTCACTAAGATGATCATTTTTTCAGGATATTTTCTAATTTTTTGAATTTTTGACAATATATCATTTTTTTGGATTTTTTCAGGATCAATAATTATGTACAAAGGATGTCCCTAGACAGAATGGGCATCAAACTCCCAAGCAAGATCAAACTGTGCAGTCCCAATGTTTAGCAAGGTGGAGGACAAGAGGGATTAGCAAGCTAGTGGAAGAGATGGAAGACATCAGAATAAAAAAGAGTGAAGGGAAGAAATCCTCAAAGGAAAAATCCTCAAGAATACCCAAGCTAGGAAAAAGTAAACATCATGTAAAGCACATTTGGACAAGAATAAAAGGCCATCATAGGATAAGTCACAAAAGCATAATGCAAGAGCAGGAAAGGATGCAGTCTAAAGTAGACATGTCTAGAGGCTTCATAGCACCGTGTTTTACTCTTTTTTATTCTTTTTTTATTAGATCAAGACCAAAGGGGAAAAGGATAGCGATAGATGAAAATGAATGGAGGAAGATAGATATGAAGGCTAAACATGAAAGGAATGAAAGCAAGATCATCGTAAGATAGCTCACAAGATAGCCCAAATGTTCGTGTATAGATCAACATTGTCAAGATCAAAGAGAGAATACAGAATGGATGAAAGATATAGAAGAACTACGCATGATGCCTGATTGCCAGGTTTTCATCATGGTACATATCCAAGGTGCCACAAGGGAGTGGTTTTCACCATAGGATGAATTTATTTCTCTTTAATTTTTTTTTTCTTTTTTTTGAATTTTTAAATTTTTTGGAAGAAGGCAAGCTTTTTCGATAATGCTCCTTGAAAGGATAAACCATGATATGCCAAGGATTCAAAATGATATGCTCAAAGATGCTGATAGGGAAAGGAAGATGAAAGAGAAAAATGGAGGATATGGTTTTATGCAAAGCGAGTGAGATTGGAAGATAGGAGGAATATGCAAATGAGGAAAAAGAGTAGAAGGTAGAGGGATAGTGAATGGAAGGATTGTGAAAGGGTAGATGGAAAGGAAGGCAAGATTACACACTTAAAAGGGGTCTAGGTGACCATTTTAGGGTGCATGCAACAACAATGATGAACTCTACTTCGAAGAGCCTAAGCTCTTTAAACTTCATTGCACTACCCACTTGCAGCTGGAGCCCAAGCTCCATGATTAACTCATGGTTGCAGATAGAGATGGATTTAAGCTACAACTCAAGGCTATTTTTTAGCCTGAAGATCACAAAGAGGAGCCTAAAGAGAAACAAGAAAACTCCCACATCACAGTGTCGACTTGCAGATCAGCAACCCAAGCACAAAGAAGCGGCAGAGAGACTAGAAAAAATGCCATGTTCAAAACAAGGCAACACCATGGATTAGGGTTTCGAAACCATTACATCTTTCCCAAATGCAAATGAAGTGCAAAGACCCAAAAAATGCCAAGTTTTGATAGAATTTGGAATCCACTGTCAGAGTAGTAAATGCTTCAGACCAACTATAGTGCATGATAACTATTCCCAACGACCATGACAACACAGCTATGCCGTGATAGAGATGATATTTTTTGCATAGTTTTGGTCATGTTGACCTTAGGGATGGTTTCGGTTTTGGCATGTTTATGGTATATGTGATGGCATTAGGGTTTTGTATATAGTGGGTTGTGTTTTGATATAATTTTTTTTATGTGTTGGTAATGTATTCGTAAAGAGATACATATTTTTTCAAATACCAACATTAGAGGCTAGATTTAGGGCATGAATTATGCCTTATAATTAGGGTTTCTTGCTGATTTGGAAGGGCTTTTTGGAGGGGTTTAGATTTTCAAAATTAGCCATGAAGGGGTATATATCTAAGCTTCTTTCTCATTTTTAGGTGTTCAGAATTTAGTGAGAGGGTGGCTTAGTGAACATACTTGTTCTTTTGTACCTTTTGCATACATTTTGTAGCCATCGGTTCAGTTTTGATGCAGATTGTGTTCAAGTGAAAGTAACATATTCCTTGGCATATTTTGTACCATTGCATGTAACCATTTTGCAGATTTTGAAGAGAATAAAGCAAGTTGGACCATTATTTACATATTTTCCGAGTTCTGTTGTCAATCCTTTTTTAACATTTCTTCATTTTAGTTTAATGTGTTTTGCAGCATAGATTAGAGAATTGGTTCAACTCCTATCCTAGGTTGTCAAGTATAACCTTTTGTAGAATTTGTATGTTTGTTGGCAGATTATCACTGTTTGTGGTACAAACCCTAATAGTGAGTTTTAGGTAAACCTATACGTTGAATAGTGAATGTTGTTGTAGATCTCAGTAGTGTTTGTCTTGTGGATGCTAGTTTGAAATTCTAATAAAAATGAATCCAGTTTTGGTGTATCACCTTCTAGTTTATTTATTTAATTTTTAGTGATCTTTTCCCTTTTCCCAAAACAGAGATCAGTCATAGGTGGTATTCCAAATCCAATAGGAACCAGCCTAGAATCCATAGATTCCTTCTTAATCAGAGTTCACCCACAACTCAGGAAGGTTTCCATTATTACCATGAGATATTAGTATGCCCTAATGCCTAAGTTAGGGTGATATTTCAAGGTGTTAACAAGTTGATCCAACATTATTTTTACAACATCTTATCATGTAAATGGAGTCGTTGGCATTAATCTTATCATAGCCTATCGGCTAACTATCGGCTAATTAACTCATTTGAAAAAATAAGTTGAAAATGTCCATCCTATGGATGAATTTTCACCATTTGGGTTAGTGATAGCGAAAGCAGGCTCTAAAATTACTATATTTCATGTGATTGTGATCTTTTACCTAATTCAAAGCTGACTTTTATGTATTCAACTTTTCTCTCCCATTGATTATAGTGATGGACAAAAGCTTATTTTTCATAGTTAGCATAGCTCAAGGTTTCTATGTAGGCATGGTTAGATCTCATAGAGGCATGTTGTAGATGGAGGAGTGGTTGAGAAGTTTTTTGAGAGTGAAATTTGAACATTTGATAGGAAAGGAGAAACTAGAAAATATGGACCAAAAGGACTCTTGGGTTGTTGAAGTTGAGAAGTTTTTTGAGAGAAAAATGAGACCACTCAAATTCCATGATGGTGTCATTCAGATTATTCCAAAATCTCTACTAAGGGGGAAAGATGCTAAGGTGTTCTATCATGCTCAAGCCATCTCCTTGGGTATTAATACAATAGTTGACACTGAGGTGTTTTATCATCCCTAAGTCATCTCCTTGGGTGTTCTATCATACTATCATTAGGTATGTTGTAATTAGACAATCATTTGCAACTATTCTATTATGTATAGACATTATTGGGTTCTTTAAATACTACCATTATGTATGTTTTAATTAGATGACCAGTCTACAACTACTCTATTGCATAGACATTACTTCTACAACTACTCTATTGCATAAACATTATTGGTGTTTTAAATACTACCATTGTGTATGTTGTAATTAGATGGTTAGTCTACAACTACTTTATTTCATAGACATTACTGGATGCTTTAAATATTACCATTATGTATGTTGTAATTAGACGGTCAGTCTACAACTACTCTATTGCATATACATTACTTCTAGAAATACTCTATTGCATAAACATTACTGGATGCTTTAAATACTACCATTGTGTATGTTGTAATTAGACGATCAGTCTACAACTACTTTATTGCATAGACATTACTGGATGCTTTAAATACTACCATTATGTATGATGTAATTAGATGGTCATTCTACAACTACTCTATTGGATGCTTAAAATATTACCATTATGTATGGTGTAATGATTTTAGTAGCTTATGGATTAATGAAGTTCAAGTGAACAATTTTAATTATTTTTAATTACTTTTCAAGATTAAGCTTGTATGTGTTTTTTATTAATATAAAATAAGTTTTAAAGCATCTTGGAATTATATACAACAGATTTTGACATGATTGAAAACTAATTTATATATGTTAATATAAATTAAGTGATTTAATTTTTTGTAAGAATAAGAATGAAAATGTTTGCTTTCATTATATTAAGAAAGTTTTATTAAATCTTATAAAATATAAATTTTACTTTGTGTATAGTATAAATGTCTAAATGACTGAAAAGAAAATATTATGAATGTAAGAAAATTAAAAATAAATAAAAAAGGTTCTAAAGTAAATATATAAATAGAGATAGTAGTGAAAAAACTAATTTACGTAAGTAGAAATTGTAGGAATAAACTTATCTTATAATAAGATTGAAACTAACATTTTCATTTACATTATTATAAGAATTTTTTCATCTAAAAAGCATATCATTAATTATTTTGGTTTTTACCTAAGTTTTACAAATTTTAATCTTCAAATCTTTGTCATATTAATTCTAATAGTGTATATTCATAGTAATAGACGATAAATATAATGTGTTGGAGTTGATGACTGAATCCAACAATTCCAAGAGATTGGTTGCAACTAAAATACTCTATCTCAAAAGAGAGAAAAAAGGATTTCTATGAAGTTTGAAAATTAAACAGATGCAAAATAAATATGGTTACAGAAACAATTGTTATACAGAGAAGGGTGAACCTTATATAAGAATATAATTGAATCATGAGATGAGTCATAATCATTTGACTTGAGACAAAAACATATACCCTAACCTTGTGTTACCATGTTGGTTCTTAAGAGTGTTTTCTACTTAAAATTAAGCAGTTACATGTTCCTATGAGAAATTAAAAATGTAATAAAAGGATAATATAGAATATTCTCCTTTTTATGTGGAGTAGCTATTATTTAGCAAATGAAATAAGTTGTGGAAAAATATGGGGGCTGAAAATAGGCAGCCACTTCTTATTAAAAAAGTGACACATGTCTTTATCATTTGTTTTCCATCTCTTTTTTATTTGCCTACAATTTTGTTTTTAGATTTATTTACAACAAAAATAACTACAAATTTAACTCAAGAGACTGCTTAAAATTAAGTAGCAATCCATGGGGCCACCACCTCCACAAATAGTGCCACAAAGATTTGAGGAGCTACTACTAGAAAAAATAAGCTAAGTAATAGCATGGGGACATGTCCTAAGTAACCTTTTACACACCATGCATCTCATTTATTAATGATATGTTAATCCAAATTTAAATTACAGCATAACAAAGAGCGTCCAAGTGAGTTTATGAGTGTGCTCTGCAACTTCCTGTGTGCATTCAAATAGGTCTTTTTAGGGTTGTCATACTACCTCCCCCCGCCAATCCAGATATACCATTTTTATTGTGAGAATTAAACAACCTCTTTTTATGGCCGCAACTAGTGTTAGCACAATAGTTGTTGTTGGTGCTGAAGCATTGGCTCTCAGTGTTCATGGCTCCCCCGACAAAAAGACCAAGGAAATTTTTTTTGAAGGTATTTAATGAGGTAAGGCCTTTGTCACTCTTGATGTAGTTTTTCCATTAAAATATTTTGATAAAGTCATTGAATGACTAGAAAATTTTACTTTGATTGGCTATTTTGTTGGTCGAATCCCTTCTAAAAGTGTGTTGCAGGATTGGGCTACTAAGTCTTGGATCCCACATGGGGTTCACCTTGATGGTGTCCAGAACCTGAACAAAGTGTTTTTCATGTTCTACTCTAGGAACCCTTCCCATGTTGAGGGTGTTCTCAAACCTGGTCCCTGTTTTATTCATTCTTCACTCCTTGTTTTCTAGCCATGGTCACGAGACTTCACAGTCTCCGACGATCAAAAGCTTAAAGTCTTAGTCTATTTTGAATTCCTATTTTTCCTTTGCCATGCTGGCCTATTTTTGCAAAATATTGCCCAGAACTTAGGTCATATTATTTGTCTGGAGCTTGAGCGTTTTTACCATGCTCGCCCACAAAAGAGGGTTTGTGTCAAAACTGATCTTTCCCATGACCTTAGGGAGTCTGTTGATATTCAGATAGGTGGGCAATGTTTCTCCCATCGGGTAATGTATTTAAATTTTTTCAATAGATGTTTTCACTATCATTCTGAAGAGCAAAAAATTAAGGATTTCCCTTTGGAAGTAACTAAAACCAAGCCTCCTCCAAAGGATCTGGTTGTTTCTTGAGGACCCGAGTCTACAAAAGAAGATGCTAGTTGGACTATGATGGTCTACAAAGGAAATCAATTTGTGATTGCCTCTCCTAAACATGATTCACCCGTCTTAACTTTACCAACCTAGGAACCAGTCTCTACCAAGGTTTCCAAGGCCAGTTCTCCAATTCAGGCTATTTCAAACCCTGGTGCCCAGGGGAAATCTCTTTCATTGAATGGCTCCCATGGCTCCACCATGGAAGCCACTGATCCACACAACCAAATTCACTTCATAATGTAGGTTCTTTATTTTGTTTCTCTCGTAGCCCACCTAGGCATGATGAGATAGATGATGCAGGCCGTAGAAAAAGATAGGTTTTCCCACGAGATCTCTACCCTGCTTTTCATTTAGGTTCTGATTTTTACATAAAAAATTATCCTCTCTTTGGGATGAGGTTACCATGAATGATGTTTTTAGTGAATTTCATATTCCAAAATGTAAGGAGCCTTACTGACCTCTCTCAAAAATATTTTGTTCAAGATGTTCATCACAAGTTTCCCCAAACTGATGTTTTATGTCTTCAAGAGATTAAGAAAGTTGGTGTTTTTCTTACAACTGCATGTTGTGTTATTTGACCTCATTGTTAAAAAATTTCCTCCACCCATGAAGCTGGTAGAGGAGGGGTGCTAACCTTGTTGGCACCATGTTGGCATAATACAATAATAGACCATGGTGAGGACCCCATACATAGGCTGGTGTGGATTCTTATGAAAATTAACAATCACCATTTTGGTATTATTAATATGTATGCCTCTAATAATACGATGGAAAGAGATTACCTTTGGCGATGGCTTGTTGACTCATTACCAACATCCACTTAGGTTTGTGTGGCGACTTTAATATGGTTGAGGTGGCCTCTGATAAGGATGGAATTACACCATTCTGTTGGACAACTAGATAACGCGAGGCTTGGTTTAACATGTACGATAAATTGAGATTTTTTTATCCCAATGCTACATGTAATTTTTCATACCTAGAGTAATTTCAGGGCTGGTTATGACAGAGTATTTAAATGCCTAAATCATGCTATTGATGTAAGTGTTCCAAGGCTTACTAGCACTTTAACCAAGAGACCTTAGCTTGTCTCTTCTAGGAACCTAATCTCCTCTACATCATGATTGGCTTAGATGATTAACTAAGTCCAATTCCAACTCTTATCTAAGAGTTCTCAACTCATGTGCTTCACCTTGAAAGACTAACACCTTTTAGTTAGTTCAAATCTTCACTTCTCCCACTACACTTAGAAAGATCTAAGTGCCAACTCCACTCTAGCATTCATGATTCATTGCAGGGACATCTAACAACTTGAAAATGTTCATACCCTTTTCATTTGAATCCATTTACTAGGGTCTTCAATTTGGTCTTTACCGGGTTCAAGGATTCAATCACTTGGAAGCCTAATTAAGGCCTATTTCTTGTAGCCTTTTACAGTGTGTTTTTCCCAATTCTTTCAAAACTTTCCCAAAGAACTTGAAAAACAAATCACACATCCAGATACCCTTTATCACTTTACAAGATATTTTCAAGGTTTTAGTTTCCTAAGCCCTCCTTACATAGGGTTCCTACAATCTAGGTCCAATAGGGCTAATAGGCCTAATTTCTAGGATTGTCTGCAACCTAGTTGAAAACTTTCTCAAAACTTGGTCAAATGGATTGGTATGAACTCAATCCTCATAACATGTCAAGATATGGCCATTCCTTATCTTAAATTGTACCTAGTCCATACAGTGCTTCACTACCCTACAAGATATGCTCAATATTTCATCTCCCAAACCTCTAACTGGACAGTGTTTGCTCGCCTAGGGCTTGGCACTAAAAATAGCAACTCAACCTTTCATGACTCCTAATCCTAGATATGTATAGACTAGTGAATCCCCTTTCATATCCAACCACTTTCAGGAAGATCCCATGGTTAGTTTTCATGGGGGAGCCATGAACTGATTGACTGGTCAGGACAGGACCAATGGACTCTCTAGATTGAAAACAATTTAACTACGACCCTAGACTAACTCAAAACTACTAGTTCACTAAATGAAAAACCATGAAAAATATCCTAAGAAGACAAAAAAAAAACTAAGTTGGGGCATTCAATCCATTAGGTATCACTGTCACACACAAATGCTCAGATTCTGTAAAAAACACAAAGTTGCAGAGTTCTATTCAATCTCAAAACTTGTTACAATGTATTCCTTCTCGAGATTCAAGCCTCTACCCCCTTTAGATGCCTCATTCCATGTTTTTAGGCCTTGTTGGTTGATTCCCCACTCCTATTTTTTAGGGGGATCCAAGGTAACTGAGTTGCATGCAACATTTGCAATAATTGCAAATGTTGGCATAGCAACATTTTAGCAACTTTTGGCATCTTTTCCATTATGCCTCCTCCTTGAGTTTTAGGACCTCTAACCTCTTCATTTCGAGGATCCAAGATCATTTAAGGCCTTATGGAATCTCTATGACATCATTTATGTGTTTAAGACACATTCATGGCTCAAATCCAACATTAAGCAACTAAGCCTAAGAAATATAAAAACTACTAACAATGGCTAATTTAGTGACCTTAGTCCTAATGACTAACTCACTTAGCCCACATTGCAATGACCTTCTAAGGTCTAAAGACAAAAATAACTATCTTGACTTGGCCAATGTTAAGTACAAGCCAAAAATGACTAAAACATGGAGGTTATAAGCCTAGGTGTGCTCATGCACCATCCTCCCCAAAACAAAAATTTCAATCCACCCTTGGATTGAGGATGCTTGGATCAATCCCCATCTTCTTGAACTTTGATTCTTTTACCCATACTACATCAACATTGGTTTGACCATGCTTCTTTATCAAGTGTTCTTTGTATTCTCTGGTTCTAGTCTGTTTGTAGACTCTAGTGTCCAATACACTGTCAGCTCTTGTTACTATAGCAGGGGGTAATTGGAGATCTTCCACATCTCTTATCACTTCTTTGAGACTCTGATCCATGTCTTTCTGTGGTCCTTTGTAATGGACTAAGTCTGCAATATTGAAAATAGGTGACAGACCACTGTCTTCTGGGAGCTCAATTCTGAATGCATTATCACCATACTTAGCTAAGATAGGACAAGGACCTATCCTTCTCATCTGCAACTTGTGAGGGACTCCCTTTTGAAGTCTTGATTTGTTAAGATGCACCATGACCATGTCACCCACATTGAACTGAATTGTTCTCCTACCTTCATCAACCTTGGTTTTATGTTTCAAGGTGTTGTCTGTCAAAGTCTTTCTGACTATATCATGTATCTCCTGCATTGCATAAGAAAAATCATCTGCATATCCAATTGCCTTGAATCCATCCTTCAATTCTCTCAACTCATAGACTCCTCTAGGATACAATCCATATACTATCTCAAAGGGGCTCTTCCTTGTTGACCGGTTGATGGTGTCATTGTAGGCATACTCAGCTTGCCCAATCAATCGATCCCATTGCTGTCCATATTCCTTGGTAAAGCACCTTAGTATATTTCCAAGGCTCCTCTTCACCACTTCAGTCTAACCATCAGTTTGGGGATGGTATGCAAACCCAAAGGATAAATTAGTGCCCAATCTTTGCCAAAGAGTCTTCCAAAAATGACTCATAAATTTAGTGTCTCTATCTGACAGTATGCTCATAGGTAACCCATGGATCCTTACTATTTCTTTGAAGAAGAGAGAGGCTATTTGGCTAGCATCATTAGTGGTCTTGCATGGCACAAAGTGAGCCATCTTGCTGAATCTGTCCACAACTACATATACACTATCCATTCCTTGTTTTGTCTTGGGTAACCCAACTACAAAATCCATGCTCAAGCATTCCCATGGTCTAGTGGGAATAGGTAGTGGCTGATAAAGGCCTACATTTGAAGAAGTACGTTTTTCTCTTTGACATACAATGCAACTTTCCACATACATCCTAACATCAAGATTCAACCTTGGCCAATAATAGAACCTTTGAACAAGTTCTTGGGTCTTAGTGATCCCAAAGTGACCACTCAATGCACCATTGTGCTTTTCTTGGATTAGGTTCTCCCTAATAGACCCTCTAGGGACACATAATTGATTTCCCTTAAACAAAAGATTACTTTGCAAAGTGTATTCAACATACTTTCTATGAAAATCATTCTTGTATTCAACACATACCTTATAAATGTCTGCAAAGTCCTCATCATCAGCATATAGATCCTTGAAATGATATATTCCCATACTCTTCAACTGAATTTCCTAAATTGTTAGAGCTCTTCTTGACAATGCATCTGCCACTTTATTGAGGACACCTTTCTTGTGTTTGATATTAAAGGTATAAGCTTGTATGTACTCAACCCACTTCATGTGCTTGTGACTTAAATTTTCTTGAGAGTTCAAGAAACTCAAAGCTTGATTATCCAAGCAGACTATGAACTCCTTGGGGAGTAAATAGTGTCTTTGTTTCCTTAAAGCCTGAACCAATGCATACATTTCAAAGTCATAGGAAGAATACTTCATCTTGGCTTCACTCAACTTTTCTGAATGAAATGCTACTGGTCTGCCCTCTTGGCTTAGGACAACTCCAATATCCACATTGCTTGCATCACATTCAATGGTGAAAAGCTTCTCAAAGCTTGGCAAGACTAAGACAGGTTGGGTAGCAATATTTTATTTCAATAACTCAAAGCTCTTAGTGGCTTGTTCATTCCATATGAACTTGGTCTTCATTCCTCCTTTGATTGTGTCCAACATAGGAGCACAAATAGCACTAAACTGCCTTATAAACTTCCTATAATACTGAGCAAGGTCATGAAAACTTCTTACCTTTGTTGTTTTCCTTGGAGTAGGCCAATTCATGATGGATTCCACTTTACTTTTGTCTATTTTCAGATTGCCATGAGATAGAACAAACCCAAGGTACACTAGCTCTATTTTGATGAACTCACATTTCTCCAAGTTGATCATCAACGTTTCTTCATGCAGCTTCTTGAAGACAATCTCAAGGTGTTGAAGATGCTCCTCTCTTGTCCTACTATAAATCATTATATCATCAAGATATAATACTACAAATTTGCCAATGTAGTCTTTGAGGAATTCATTCATGAGCCTCATGAATGTGGAGGGGGCATTAGACAGTCCAAATGGCATGACAAGCCATTCATACAAACCTTCATTTTTTTTTAATGTTGTCTTCCATTCATCTCCCTCATTTATACTAATTTGGTGATACCCACTCTTCAAGCCTATCTTTCTATAGTACTTGTCTCCACCTAGACAATCCATCAGGTCCTCAATCCTAGGTATGGGGAGCCTATACCTAATGTTTATCCTATTTATGGCTCTTGAATCAGTAAAAATTCTCCATGTTCCTCCTTTCTTTGGTGCTAGGACAATAGGTTCTGCACAAGGGCTAATGCTTTTCTTGATAAGGCCATGGTTAAGGAGTTCTTCTATTTCCCTAGCAATTTCCTCATTTTGTTGAGGGGTCATCTTGTAAGTTTCCTTATTAGGTAGGGTAGCTTCGGGTATGAAGTCTATCCTATGACTTACAGCTCTTTTAGGGGGTAATGATGATGGTTGTCCATCACTTACTATGCCTTCATAAGTCTGCAACATGCTTTGTATCTCCTTAGGTATCTCTGATTTCTTGTCTCCTTTTTCTTCATTATTTTCTCTTGGCCTTAGCATCAATGCATAGCCAACTCCTTCTCCTTGTTCCATGGCTTCTATGAATTCTTTTTCACCCACCATAAGCACATTAGGACCTACTGTCTTCACATCTGCATCTTCTAATAATGATTGGATTTTGAAAGTTACTCTATCCTTCTTGAATGTATAGGAGATCTTCACTCCATCATACATAGCTTAGCGGTCAAATTTCCATGGCCTGCCTAGGAGAAAGTGACATGAATCCATGGGAAACACATCACATTGAACCTTATCCTTATACCTCCCTATAGAGAACTCTACCCAATCTTTCTCGTTGACTAAGGCATGTTGTCCCTTATTGAGCCATGTGACTTTGTAAGGATGGGTATGAGGTATCCTTGTCATGCCTAACTTGTTGAATGCTTCTTCTGATACAATGTTGTCAGTAGACCCTGAGTCCACAATGACTCTACATACTTTTCCCATCACCTTACATTTGATTCTAAATAGGGATCTTCTTTGGCTTGGTTCTTCTCTAACTGGCTCCTTGATCAATGTTCTCCTCATCATGAGGTTCTCACCTTCTTCTGAATTCAGTGGTACCTCAGAGTGTGTCTGTGTAGCATTTGTCTCTTCATGAACTAAATTAGTTCTCTTTTTACCTCCTTGAGAAGTACTACCCTTCTCTGGACACCTATAGGTAGGGTGTCCCATTTGGTTACAATGATAATATTTCATATTGGCAAAGTAATTGCCTCTTCCTTGTCCACCACTTCTTCCTCTAAAATTTGAGTTCCTTCCTCTTCCACCTCTACTAGAACTTCCCTCTTGGTTCTCAGTGTACTTGACTTTTCCTTGTGTCCTTGATTCTGAACTTCTTCCACCATAGCCACCTCTTGATCCTCTATTATCCCTTCATCTCTTTTTTGGAGGTTTGCTCTTGTTTTATTTTTCCTTTCTCCTCTATCTTCAAGGCCATTTGATAACATTGGAAAATGGTTTTGAAGTTCACAAGACTCGTATCTTCTTGAATAGACCACTTGAGTCCATTCAAATATCTAGCTAACCTAATGCTTTCATCCTCCACCACTTGTGATCTTAAGCACAACTTTTGGAAATCTTCAGTGCATGCTTGGACATCCAAATCTTTTTGTCTAAGATTGTGTCTTCTCCTATCTATCTAAACCTCATAATCATTAGGAAAGTAAGTCTTCTTGAACTTAGTCACCATGCCTTTCCATGAGACTATAGGACTCGTTCCTTCTTTTTCCCTTTCAGTTTGAACAAACTTCCACCATGTGAGAGCTGATCCTCTCAACCTTAACTTGGCCACACTCACTTTTTAGGCCTCTATGATACCATCACATTCAAAATGGTTCTCTATACTGTCAATCCAATCCACAACTAAATTTGGATCTATTTGTCCACTAAAAAGTGGTACACCCCCAAAGCTTTGCCACTTAAAGCCCGCAATGCCTTTAATGAGGGTTCTTGGTCACTGACAGGGTCAGGGGTTGGAACTTCCTCTTCTAATTCCACTTCTTTCTCCCTTGCTTTTTCTTCTTATTTCTGATCTATCTTATCTTTCATCTTCTCATCTTTGTCTTGGACTTGTCCCAAGAGTTGCTCCATTTGAGACAAACTTTCTCTTAACAACTTGTCTTCTTCTTTCTCATCCACCTTTTTGGCTAACTCAGTGTTATTCACCATGGATTTGTCTTCTACTAATCCCAATGGTGTATTCTCTCCAACTGATTCAGTAGGCTGAAACATCCACCACAAGCCTGATCTCAACCAAGCTCTGATACCAATATGATGTAAGTGTTCCAAGGCTTGCTAGCAATTCAACCAAGAGACCTTAGCTTGTCTCTTCTAGGAACCTAATCTCCTCTAGGTCCTGATTGGCTTAGATGATTAACTAATTCCAATTCCAACTCTTCTCTAAGAGTTCTCAACTCATGTGCTTCACCTTGAAAGACTAACACCTTTTAGTTAGTTCAAATCTTCACTTCTCCCACTACACTTAGAAAGATCTAAGTGCCACCTCCACTCTAACATTTATGATTCATTGTAGGGACATCTAACAACTTTAAAATGCTCATACCCTTGTCATTTGAAGCCATTTATTAGGGTCTTCAATTTGGTCTTTACCGGGTTCAAGGATTCAATCACTTGGAAGCCTAATTGAGGCCTATTTCTTGTAGCTTTTTACAGTGTGTTTTTTCCAATTCTTTCAAAACTTTCCCAAAGAACTTGAAAAACAAATCACACATCCAGATAGCCTTTATCACTTTACAAGATATTTTGAAGGTTTTAGTTTCCTAATCCCTCTGTACATAGGGTTCCTACAATCTAGGGCCAATAGGGCTAATAGGCCTAATTTCTAGGACTGTTTGCAACCTAGTTGAAAACTTGCTCAAAACTTGGTCAAATGGATTGGTATGAACTCAATCCTCCTAGCATGTCAAGATATGGCCATGCCCTATCTAAAAATATACCTAGTTCATATAGTGCTTCACTACCCTGCTAGATATGCTCAACCTTTCATCTCCCAAACCTCTAACTGTGTGTATTTTTGTACCTGTTTAAGAAAGACACAACACTTCAATAGATCATTGCATTAGTGAACAGTGGGTTAGATGAGCATATAAAACCAATAATATCGACCTATTTCTTTCTAACTAAGAAGAGTGTGATTGATAACATAATAGCCCTCAAATTATGCTACTATCAGTGACATATATGACTTAGCATGAAAGATTTGAATTAAAACAAGCTATTTAATCATTAAGCAATGCATTCTAGCTCTAAAAATGGAGATAATAACAATGCCTAAACATGAAAAACTAAATGAAAGATGAATCCAGATGAATCTTAGTAGCATAACAATGCATTTTTAATATGAGATGATAGCTTCTTTTCTCTCAAAAATGCCTTCTATTTATAGAAGAATGAGGAGAGAGAGGGGGGACAAGGTGCATTAATGAGTTGAAAATCTCATTAATGGTGTGTAAGAGGCATTAATTCCTTGGGCATTAATGAGGCATGGGAGAGACATGGGCTTAAGGCATCTACATTAATGAGGCATTAATGAGAGCCTTAAAGAAGCATGGGAAGGGTGTAAGAGAGTGGCTTGAAAAAGTGGACTTGAGGAAAGGAATCTTGAGATTCCTTGACTTTCTCAAGTGGGTGGAGTCCTTAATCACTCCCTAATGGAATGTGACAACATTAGGAGGTGGGTTAGGATGAAATTAGGATTAGAATTAGATTAGAATGGGGTGAATGGGTTGGGATAGGTTTGAACCCAGGGTCAAAGTGGTTGAAGTGGGTTAGGTTAGGGGTTTAGAGGAATATTAATGAAATGAATTAAACTTATTTAATTCATTCAAAAAAAGGATATTAATTATTTAAACAATTAGTTGCTTTTTAATAATCAATAGGACTATAGCCAATTTAATTAAATTAATTAGGCTAGGGGAATGGGTTCATTTGCAAGTGAATAATTGATTTAGGACTTTATTTAATTCCTTTACGATTAAATACTATAGCCAAGTTTGAATTTGATTTGTTTTAATTGGTTTGAATTGATTTGGATTGTATGGCTGTAGTAGTTAATATAATTCAGTGATAAAAATCACCTAGGACAATAAATCTAATTTAAAATAAATTATGCCAAAGTAACATTGTCATGACATAATTGGGGGTATGATCACACTTAGGCCAAATAGGGTCTATTATCGGAACAGACCAAATCTAGGTGGTTACATTTGCCCCTCTTTGAATTGATGTGTGAGCAGCGCATTGATTAAAAGAAAGTTTTTGATTTTGACTTCGGAAAGATTGAGAATTTCACTCACGATCGAATGAAATGCCTGATGAGATCAGTCTCACACTTGATCGAACTAAACTGATAGAATTGACTTTGAACTTGATTGTCGTCCAAAGGTCAATAAAAGATTTTTAAAAATACCAATTTTGAACTTGGTTGTCGTCCAAAGATTGATAATACTGATTCTGAACTTAGTTTTCATCCAAAGCTAGTATGAAGCTGCCAGGAGCTTAATAAGAATCTTTTAAAATGAGGAAACATAAGATATCCAGCTTATGAGAACCAAAGCTTTCTATCCAACAGTTCCAACTTAGTCAAGGAAACTGTCATGCCCCTAGTTTGTTTGATAACGAAGTCATTTTAATGTTGTTTCGAGCAAAAGTTTAATTGATGATAGTGTGATCATGCCCCCTCGGGAACAAAATCGAAGGAAAAGAATAAAATCCCTCTGTTGAAATAAGGTTTCACTTGCAGGAAGCGGGCAGAATAAGAAAGAATGAAGTGGAAGAACTGAAGAAACAGGGGTAAGTTAAAAATAAACACACAAAAACCAAGTTAATTATGTGAAAATATGAGTGATGAGATGGATAAAATGATGTCAGACCAAGATTTATGATAAAATGTGCATTTTGACATATTTTTGGAACAAATGGAGCAAATCTGCATTTTTTGGAATTATCGCAAAAATGGTTCTGTGTTGCATTAACTACCTTAGGCACCTTCAATTTGGTTCCTGATTGATTAAATAAAGAACAAAAAATTAGTTTTAGTTGCTTGGGAGGAGTTTTGGAACTCCTAAATAGCTCAAAAGATCAATATAACCCTCAAAAATTACCATTTTACTACTCATTTTCACTTTTACCCATAGTAATTCTGAGAGCTCTGCAAAGAAGATGGTGGTCCCTATGAGGAAGCATCATTTTGAGATGAGTCGTCGACACCAGTGCCCAACCGACTACCCACCTCTGGTAAGTGCTCGTAAAAGTACCTCGTGAATTTTGCAAATTTGATTTTTACGCATTTTTGTAGCTTTTACAACCATTTCAATTTTGGGTCACATCCGGGGTTAAGGATCGCACCTTGTCAAACCCGCATCACATCTGGTATTTCCTGGATCACGTCCTATTTTTCCAAATTTCTGCATTGCATCCAGGATACTCTGGATCACATCTCGTTGCTCTTTTTTAGGCTTAGTTTTGGGTCAAAATTTTAGTTTGGTTGCACCTTGCCAATTTAGGATCGTATCCCGCATTCTGGATTGCATCCTAATTTTATGGGGTTGTATTCAATATGATCAATCGCATCTTGTTTTTCCAGGATTGCATCTGGTGAAAGAGATTGCATCTTGATTTCTAGAATCGCATCTCATTTTTGGACATAGAAATTTATTCTTACTGAATTGTGTGTCTGTCGTGGATTTGTAATTACTTAGCTAATTTATATTTCTGTGTTTGTAGCTTGGATAGAATATTGATTTATCTCATTTTTGTCAAATAGGTCGATTTTGAGGTAGTCGCCTTTTGAGGCACATATCCAGGATGTGTGCTCGCATTGTTTGGAGTTTTGATGGACGATGAGCAGGAGACAATAGTCTACTGTGGATTACGATCATTGATGGGTTTACCTGAGATAGGGGTAAACTGAGGGTTGTTGACTACTCTTGCTAAGAGATGGCACTCAGAGCACAATACCTTCCATCTCCCGACCGGGGAGATGACAGTTACTCCGGAGGATGTATGACACATACTCTATTTTCCCATTATAGGCCGTGAGGTGCGCTTCGAGTCGACATCTATTGTGACGATTATTGCAGCTCACCGATACTTTCAGGATGATACTATTGACCGCAGATACTTATCTTGGGATTACATGGTGGATCATTATGATCAGCTATCTATATACATGGCAGGCTTGATTGGTGGCATTCTGATGCTAGACAGAGGAAAACATGGGTTTATGGTCGGTTGGGTGGATATGCTTGAGCAGATGGTTGTCCAGAGATAGAGATTTGAATGGGGCAGCTACATTCTAGCCCATATGTACCATGAGCTTCATGAGATTGTGTACCACTATACCCAGAGCATGACTGTGGGTATCCTGATTCTTCAGATCTGGGCCTGGGATCATATTCCTGTTACACAGCCGATAGTAGATAGGCAACAGGCACCTGAGTTCCCCTATGTATATATGTATGCAGGTCTTATTCAGTAGCCCCATCTAGGTAAGGTAGAGTACTGGTGCAGACTCTTTGATGATATGACAGAGGTCGTATGGCTACCGTATTTAGACTGTGAGGAGTGGACTTCAAATGCCAGGCAGGTACCACTTTTGTTCCAAAGCCAGTATCTCATTGGAGGGACCGGATATATTGTAGAGCGGTTCATACACACCTGAGTCCTCAGACAGTATGGCCGTCGGTAGCATAGGACACAGGATGTTACAGTATATGCATGAATCTGAGATGAGACACCACTATGGGGTGTCTAGCTTAGGTACAAGATAGCTCATCAGGAGATCTGAGACATGGTCAGAGTAGACTGGGACCTTCACCTTGATGTTGTTAATGCAGGTGTTTTTGATGGGTATGCCACAGAGATGCTTCAGTATTCGTTTCCACATTTCATAGTGCCAAAGGAGCCCATTCCTCACATAGAGGAGCCAATTGATTATGATCTGAATGAGCGACCTACCAGAGGGAGGGGAGGAGTACAGAGAGATAGAGGTAGAGGCCGAAATGGAGGGAGGGATGGAGGCTGAGATGGAGGGAGAGATGGGAGAAGGCCTCCTCCAGATGATGGTGATGATGGGGGAGATGACAGGGGTGGAGGTGTTGTGGGTGGCCACAGAGAGGTTACCAGTGTTAGCGGAGAGGGTAGGCGTACTCGATTTAGATTTGTTGCTCCTAGGATAGATCCAGGGTCATTATTGATAGGAGAGAAGCAGAGGTAGAGGCAGTAGCAGTAGAGACAGCCTGATCGGTCACAGGATAGAGCTTTAGGACAAGATACTAGTAGGGGTTCAGGCAGGGAGGGAGATCCCTTATCTCAGTGCAAGCAGGAGCGAGAGCAGCTCAAGGCACAGATTGCTACTTTAGAAGCCAGAGTCAGTGGTTTAGATGCATTTCTGGCTGATAGGGATAGATAGCTAGAGAGGCTTAGGGCAGAGTGGGATAGGCAGGGTGACATGCTCAGAGCAAAGAGAGATGCACAGGCTCAAATTGTAGTCCATCAGGCTCAGAGAATCACATATTATTATGCTCTATACCATGCTGCAGTGCCAGAGGGACAGAGAGCGGTATCTTTTTCATGCCTAGATCAGAAGTCTTAGGGGGTGATGCCTCCTCCTCCTCCATTTGTACCTCCTCCTCCTCCTCTTCCAAATCAAGGAGAGGGTGGGAGCCAGAGCTGAGATATTTTGTCTCATTTTGTATATCTGAGTTCATATTTTATATCTGGATCCTTATGAGATCCTCTTTTCATACATGACATACATATATATATCTGATTCATTTTGTCCCTCTAATACTCTTTATGTGGATTTGTGCCATGCTTTGATCTGTACCATGTTTTGAGATATATATCTAATGCCTTTGATTCTGTTCATGACATGTTATATGAGTTCCATCTTCTTTGATAGATTTATTTTGCACATGTGATTATATCTTGGCCATATGATGAGTTAGATTTAGATGATGGCATCATTTTATGCATGTTTTGAGTTATCACTGATATAAATATGTTTCAAATTATATTTATGTGAATATGCAAATGTATGTTTTTGAGCTTTTTGTATGCAATGTAGAATGTATGGATGCACTTTAGGACGTAAAAGAAAAAATGCAATACATGGATGCTTTGTTTTTGTATTTTCTTGTTGTTTCTTTTTATGAATGCAAAATGTATGCTATGGATGTGCAACGATACATATATATCAGTAATATGGATGGATGTAATTAACTTGTTTTTTAGAAGAAGAAGAAAGATATAAATCATGTTTCAGCTCAAATTCCATATGTTATGAACTTCTTTCATAAATGCATCATGAAACCTCTAAATGAAACTATATGCAGACTCTTAGGTCTTGTCACTGATTAGCAAATATTGCAACATTTTTATCATCATTGGGCACTTTTTTGGAATGGATACCACCTGATAGTACAACCATCACTAATACCCACTGATATTATGACACTATGAATACTACATCTATTGGAATGTTGGAGATAGACTTAGGCATCAAGGCATATAAGCCAGGATAAAAAAATAGTCACCTTCCTTTTATTATATCAAATTCTGTCTAAGGCAAGATATTGGACCCGCAATGACCTTGAAAATTCATATCCTTGGGTACATTATGCTTCATATACCTTAGTGAGATTCTGAATCAGAAAATAGACAAGGAAATTGTTTCAACCTCACCATAGTTTACACATAACAAAGATCGAGATATATGTGGTTATCCACTCATGATGGCAGCTCTTACCATAAACATCCAAGTTAGGTGAAATTTATAGGATTACATGGAACAATTACCATACGCAGAAAACCAAGAAAACATTATGCCTTATGTCCTTGCGACTCTTTGTCTTTGCGCAGACGTCATGGAGTAACTCGGAAGGTATAACAACTGTTAGAAACACTGAGAGGGGGGGTGAATCAGTGTTTATCTTATTAATTATACTTCAGCCAATTAAACATATATCAAATGTGCATCAAATAAACATAACACAAGAACACATAACACATGATATGATTATAGAGAACCTTGATCAGAGGAAAACTCTGGTGGGGATTAGTACCCACAAAATATTGTACTAGGTATAATGAACCTGTTAAATTTCCTTTGCCCTATTAGAAGCAGTCTTTACAATTTGAGTACAATGACCTGGTTAGGTCAGAACCTATTAGGATTCTTTTAAGAAACCCTGTTAAAGGTATATGGCTCACTGCCTAGGCTCACTGCCCAATAAGATGAAGGCTACAACCCTCTAAATGTTGATATGCACTATATCAAAATGAACTGTTGTAATGACACTGTTGTCTGATCAGTTTCGTGTATGCGCGAATGCTCTTACTCCTTTAAAGAGCTATATCATCTGCTGACTTCATTATACTACTTATCTGTAACTTCCTCTTACATAATAATTGACACTTGTAACATAACATTACATTACATACTTATATCTTCAAATCTGAATAGGCGCGACCCAAAACATAACACTTAGTCGGCCTTAAAACAAAATATACAACGCTTCCAAACAATTTGGCCTAAGCATGTTTACTACAACATTAATTACATTAATACAAACTTATAACTAAAGGTGCATAGCCATTACATTAAAAAATCATTCATGCTGATCAAAACTATAGTCGGCTTCCATGCTTTCTTTCCTATACTGCAGGTCTACTAATCTGCCTGTAACTTTTCCATACTGATGTTTCATACTCTACGTGTTTGGATATAGCATGTATATACACCATAGAGTATATAACTAAGCACACATGCTCTGGTGTGATCTCTAACACATGCACTGACGTACTGATCTCTATGTCTGTCTGTCTGCCTTGTTTTCATACTTAGTCATTTTCCTTTCATGACAAAACTTAAGTATGACTTTGTTGCCATGATTGACAACACAAAATAAGTCATGCTTCCTCAGGAAGTCAACTTTCCAACAATCTCCCCCTTTTTCATTTATGGAAACAAAGTAATGTGGCTAAGTTACTCAAAATGACTTCA